>VZSZ01000918.1:333333-410745 GCA_013398815.1 Ibidorhyncha struthersii | reverse complement strand
CCCCTTCACATAAAAAAAAAAAAAAAAGGCAAAACCGGAGGTAGTTAGATATAATTTTTTTTTCCAGTCATCGTTACGGCATCCACCTTGAACAGCCCAGGAGTCTCTCCAGGCCGGTTGCAGTCGGTGGGGTTTCGGGGGGCTGCCCCGTTCCCGCTCTGCGCCGCGTGCCCTGGTCCCCGCTGGCAGGCGGCTGGCGGCAGCGCGGCAAACCGGGCACGGCCTCGGCCAGCGCGGCGAGGGACCCTCTGCTGGGGCGTACGCAGGGGCTCTACGAAGCCCTGTTGAAGGACCAAGAAGGGTTTTCATGTTGAGCTTCTCCCGCTCGGGACGCCGTCACCCAGGCCGAAGCTGGCTGGGGCCACCTTAAAATTTTTACACGTGGGACTTTTTGTTGATCACAGTCTTAACTTTGGCATACAGAAAGCAGCAGCAGCGTTCATCGGTGGTCTGGAGAAAATGGGCGGCAGAGCCGGCGGGTTTCTAATTAAGACGACTGTAAACTTGTGAGCACTCTTGGGTCGCTCTGCTTAATGGATAATTCCGTGGCCAGGCTTTAACTTGGGTNGTGTCGCGCGCGCGTGACGGGGGGGGGGGGGGGGGGGGGAGCGCGAGCTGATCGCTGTCTGCTGTTGGTGTTAGGCCGTAGACAAGCAGTATAGAAAGTTTGCCTAAGAATTTACAGTTATTCTGCAAATATTTATGCTCTGTGCTGAAAATAAATGTAGTAAATACAGACAGATGAAACTTAGGAGATTTGTTTTCAGTGTTAGATGTGTTTGGAGAATAGCCGTGAGCTGTTAAAGTGTTGGAAGCTACTAAAAATTCTACTTTATTTTTAGTTAGCTTTTATTTATAAATTTGAGATTTATTTAAAGAATTGAGTTTATTTCAAGATTCACATATTTTAAGCTGAACCAGTGCAAAGATAGCAAGCTCTGTGTTTTGTGACGGAGAGGTTGTATAGTTCCTGGACAATAACAAACCACTTAGTCTTTGGCTGGCTGGTAGGTACCGTGTGCGAGAGCTGGCATGGGAGGTTTCCGTACCTGTTGTGGGTGATGCAGGGAGAGGGAACTGACTTGGGAAGGGTGGTGAATGCCTTCTACCCTGCCCTGCTCAAGATGTAGTTAAATACCAGGCAAACTCACCTTCCAAAATTTGTAAATTGGATGCTTTAGCAGTTCCTATGCTTCCTTACTTGCCGGGATGGGTAACAGCTAGAGAGTGCATTCAGAAAGATGTCTTATGCTGTAGCCTGATTTGGAGTTGCATGCAGGCAGACTTACCGCTTCATCCAGGTTTAGCAAAGCTTTAAAAAAAATAGACTTCCTTGTTACCGGTCGGAGATAAAAAAACCTCAAAAAATCCCAAACCAGTGAGTTTGACAAAGATGTGGCACATGTCAGTTCGTGGCTTGATTTGCTGTGCTTTCATTCTCAGAGTAGTTAAACCACGTTTGCCAGGGTAATTATTTAGACTTTTTTTTTTTTAAGCTGTTATTAAAATATCCTTGCTGTGCTAACTTTGAATGCTTCTGATCTTTTTATAGCTAATGTTAAAGTAATGGATTCCAAAGAATTGCTTAACTCGTCAGATCAAGACGAAACAAGGAAAAATGCGCTCATCGGTACCAAAGGAGGGATTGTGATGGACTTTCATCCACCCTTCAGGGGTGGAGCTACTGTACAAGCCCCTGTGTCTTCATCTCCTCTCCCTGCGTCTTCTCAGTCGGATTCCAATCAGCAACCTGCTTTGGCTGACTTTTCAAAAGGATTAGTAAACAATGTGCCTCAGCCAGACCTTTCCAAGGCAGTGTCGCTCTCGATGGGACTGTATATGGGTGAAACAGACGCAAAAGTAATGGGAAACGACCTTGGATTTTCGCAGCAGGGCCAAATCGGCATCTCGTCTGGAGAAACAGACTTCAGGCTCCTCGAAGAAAGTATTGCGAGCTTGAACAAGTCCTCAAGCCTGGCCGAGGACGCAAAGGGAGCACTATCTTCCGAGGTGTCGCTTGAGCCGGATTTCCCAGGCATGGCTGGCCGCAACGTCCCTTTAGAGTCAGGAACTGCAGTCCAAAGCCAGGTTGGCTCGAATGGTGGCAACTTGAAATTATTCTCTGAAGACCAAAGCACCCTGGATATTCTCCAGGATTTAGAATTGCCGCCGGTGTCACCTGGCAAAGAGCCCAATGGGAGCCCGTGGAGGCTTGACCCATTGCTAGATGACGGTGGCTTGCTGTCCCCTATATCTGCAGATGATGCATTTCTCTTGGAAGGAAATCTCAGTGAAGACTGCAAGCCTCCTATTTTATCTGACACTAAACCTAAAATTAATGACCGTGGTGACCTTTTACCCAGTTCCAAAATGCCAATGCCTCAAGTGAAAACAGAAAAGGAAGACTTCATTGAACTCTGTACTCCTGGCATAAAGCAAGAAAACATGGGCCCAATTTATTGTCAGGCAAACTTCTCTGGGTCTAATCTGCTGGGTACTAAAGTCTCGGCCATATCTATCCATGGTGTCAGTACCTCTGGGGGACAAATGTATCACTATGATTTAAATACTGCATCGCTCTCTCAGCAGCAGGATCAGAAACCAATTTTTAATATCATTCCGTCTCTTCCTGCCGGTTCAGAAAATTGGAATAGGTGCCAGGGATCAGGGGATGAGACGTTAGCTCCATTGGGAACGCTCAACCTTTCTGGCAGACCTGCTTTCTCTAATGGCTATTCAAGGTAATTAGTTTTTGTTGCGCTTTATTAAAATACTGCAAGTATGTTTAGCACAACTGCATGCGTGCTGGTTTGTGTTTTTTTTGTTTTTTTTTCCTTTCAAAGTCAGTCATCCCTTTTTCATTTGTTGTGGATGGCTGTCTGGTCAGCCATCACTGGTGTATTTGTTCCGTGGTATGATAGTAGCTTTAACCAGGTACTCAACTATTGGTATTAAGGGGAGGAAAAGAGGAGTGGAGCTGGTATGCTTTAAAAAAAAAAACAAATCTAAGCTACAGCCTAGAGGGAAAATTGAGTACGTGGTAGAAGGATCCATACACGGGGCAGTATAGAAGGAAGTATTTAAGCATATATAAAAGCTACTTCTTTTTCAAGGGTTAGAGGATAAATCACTGTGTGGAGTCTTTTTTTTTTTTTTTTTTTTTTCTTCCTAGTGTTACTTAAATGTTGTGCCCAAAAATAACTTTGTTGCTGGGTAAATTTCTAGAATTACATTTAAGCTGAACTAGAGTTTTAGCTTTGCTTGGTATTGCATTTACCTTACATGGACAAGAAGATTCCGAGTAGGAAATACTCAGCAGTTTGTTTAATAACTGCATTTAAGGAGATAAGAATATTTGCAGTAAGATTTAAACATACCTGGAGTTTAACTCTTAAATAGAACTGCAGGAGGACTTGCTTATAGGTGTTTTTTTGAGAGCAGGGTATTTTAGGGGAGCTGGTTAGTGCGTGTTTCGAGTGACTTTGTAGTCGTGTTTTCTACAAGTAATTCAATAGTGCAAATGTTCAAGTAAAACACTCTTCTGTGCCCCTCAAGAGTAAGTGCGATGGTGGCAGCTTTCTCAACAGGGATCCGTGTGTGTCTCCTCCCGCAGCCGGGGATGGGTTCTGATTTCAGCGTGAACACCTAGGTGGATGTTTTCCTTAGCTATTCTTTGTTTAACATATGCTTGCACAAGCATGGTGTTTGGTCTCAACGGAGGAAGAGGTTATTGCTGTGTTTCTGTGGAGTCTTAGTTAGAAAATGGCTCTTCAAGTCCGTATGTCTAAAACCAGTGATTGTAGGCTTTTAATGAAGTATCTGTTTTGACTTTCTTTTGTTATTGCTCCACTGACAATTGACCCCCAGAGTGTTAGCCGCTAGGCCTGGGGCTCTCCCTGCACATTATTTGCTTCATTTTCCCATGGCTGGAGTGAGGTGTGTGAGGATTTCTTCTTTGTTTCAGGAAGACAACTTTTCACTTGCTTTCATTCTAAATTTCTTTCATAGTTCTTGATTTTTGTAGTGGAAGTGTAGGTTTTTATATCTTTACAAATTGCTTTGAACACTTCAATGTAAGGAATCCAGAAAGGAAAATCAGAATTTGTGGATAAATTTCATTTTGATATATGAATGTTGAACATGCCTTATCACTTATTTTGACAGAGTAGAAAACCTTTGTGCTGACCTTTCGTGTGGAAGTCCCACTTCCATGTTGCTTTGAGTTTCTCTCGTAGGGTTTTTGTGGTGGTGTTTTTATTTTTATTTTGCTCTCACTGTATCTCTAATGACAATAATTATAAAATCCGTATCAAAGCAAGAAGGGCTATTTCTGGGTTTGGGAAGTGAATTTGAGTGACTGTTTAAGTAAGCAGATTCCTTGTAGATAATGGAAACACCGCTTTTGAGAATAGTTCTGTAAAGTTCAGGCATTGTTTTTATTTTACAGAACTATTTAGATAGAACCAAGTGCATTTGTAGGTGAATGGTTTACACGTAGATGTCTGCCTGGCTTTTGGGGAATTTCATAAACACCACATTTACATACTATGTTTCTGATACCGTTGTGATAAAAAACAACTCGAGCTACTAATGTGTAGAGAACACATCAGATCCTCGAGTGAAAAGGACAGGAGCGCTAGATGTTATTGTTGCTTTTATGAAGCAGTTTTGAGGAGTGTGCTCAGTGTGTTTGTGTTGGAGCTGAGCAGCGGCGACAGGCAGGCGTGCTGCGGAGAGCTGGCAGAAGCCCTCGGCGGAGCTCCTGGTGTGGGCGAGGGAGCATCCTCGGCAGAAGTCGCCTCTGCCACTGGGTAGTATTAGCAGCATTGTGCTGCAAGTGTTTACATTCTTGCTTCCTGTAAGGTTACCATATATTTTATTGCCGTCTTTTGTTTTAAGATAATGGATTTTTTTATTATTATTAATTTAAAGAACGCGTAAAGAATGTTGGGGTGGCTCCTAGTTGAGTTTTGCATAAAAATTCAGTATTTCTAGCCTTTATGGAAGCTGTTCTTACTTCACAAGGATCTTTACGTGGTAAAACTACCAACTCAAATTCTAAAAGCAACATTGTTTGGGTTTGCTTCCCTGCTCCTACCCACCCCACCCACCATAAAAAAGAGGCAATTCCACCTCCCATTTAAAATTTTTGAAATACTAATGGACCCTAGGTTTGAAGCAGGAATTCTCTTTCTTCCTGAACCTTGTCAGAAATATCTGGTCTAAGCTGGGTTAGTTTAAGGTGATGTCTTGTGGGTTTGTTTATTTATCTTACAGAAGACTTAACAAAATTGGCCCTTGTTTCAGAAAGAAAGGAAGGACTATCAGGTTCCTGTGGTCTTCTTTTCTTTTTTCTTTTAGGTACTGATTGTGTTAGGTGAAGGCTGGGATTTTGAGAAATCAGAATTGCGAAACGTCAATTTCCAATAGGAAATATTTCTTGGTGTTGGTAGAATTATTTGACTATTCATGACATATTAGCTATATGCTAAACATATGGGAAGAAAAGCTGCAGCTCCATCCTGGTGTTCAGGTAGTATTTAACCTGACTGTTTAAATGGGAAGCATGTAATGTCTCTTTATAGACACGCAGTCTTAAACTGATGTCATGCAATTTTTGAGTGATTTTGTTTCTAAGGATAGCACAGCGTGCTCTCTTTAATGAGACAAGTGATAATCAGGACTGAGAAAACTAATCAATTTCCCTGTGAACAGTAGGAGGTATTCTGAAGTTAAGCAGAATACGAACTTCAGAAATTTGTTTGTTGTGAACGAATCGGCAATAGTCAATAAATTGCTCTCTGTATCTCAGAGCTGTTGGAAGAGTCTGCCAGTGCTTGTGCTTATGTGCAAAACTCGGAGCTGCAGCTCTGTGTTTCAGCAGCTAATACACAACATCTTGAGAGGCAGTGTCCAAAGACAGCAGGACAGCTTCATTCTGGGGTTGCTTTGGCGAGGGCTTGCACCTGAGCGAGCGAGCTGCTGATCAATCGCAGTGGAGTGAACTAAGGAGAAGGTGGATGGAATAAGAAGGGGGGCGAAAGTAGGCTAACTAAGAAAATTTGCCTTGAATTTTCTTAATAGAAGAAGTGGGACAGTATCTGAAGGAGGAGTAAAACAGGCTGAAAGCGTTTGGGAAGTGCTTCACTGTTGAATTGGAGGGTTTGGTGGTGTCTGTCTAGGATGGGATATTATTTGTGATTTATTACACAAGCGCCAGTGAGAATTGTTAAATTTCAAGGAAATTATTTTAGCAACAGACGCTCATAGGACTCTTGCGTGGTATATATATTAAATCCATTGCTGGACTTTATTCCTTTGACTTCCTGGAGATGTGGCTTATTGTGGGGGGGAGTGAAGGACGATGAGAAACAGCGCAGCGACGCAGGGGTTTCTCTGTGCTTTTTCTCTTAGCCTACAGCCAGAATTCACAGAAACTGGGCCCCACTGGCAGTGTTACGGCTTCTCTTATTACATTTGAAATCATTCCTAGTACTTAAGCTTGTGGGGGATAAGGATCATTAAGGAAGTTTAAGAAAGGGCAAGAGCTGAGCGAAGCCATGAAAGAGGAGGAGAATCTGGAAGGGGCAAAAAGTTTTGCTGGTCAGTTGCGGTCCAAAGCCTTGCTTGCAGAAGAAGTTACCTTTCTGCCGTCACGCTTCAGCTGGGTTTCTTACTGCACTCGGACCTTTTACTAGAAGGAAGGGGAAAAAAGTGATCGTTTGCTAGAAATGGTAAAGGTCAGTTGTCCGTTTGTCTTACTGCATTGTTTCATCTTGGCTTTTGGCCAAGGCTGTTGGCTTGGCACGGTTGGATGTAGTACTTTAAATGTTGTCTGACTCAGCAGCATATAATGTATGGTACATATGGAAATATGTCTCTTTTAATAATTCTATTTTGATATAAAACCCAGACTTGTTATTTGTAGTGCTTGGGGTTTCAATAGTCTATGTTGTGATTTGTCAGCCTAATGTAATACTGTACTTGGGGTTTGAGTCTTGGAAATACATGACAAAAAAATACAATTGTTTTGCCAGAAAGGGATGAATCGGGAATGTCCTGCAGCATGTGTTATACGGCATTATGAAAAGGTAGCTAGGTAAGGGGTAGGTCATGTAAGATGTAATCCACTTTTTCCAATTTTAGCTGATCCATTCAGCTAGCTAATAGCGGAGCAGGTTTTTCCAAGTCCAACCCAAACTGTTAATTTCTGCAAAATTTTTTCCCCCTACAGTGATCTCTAGTTTAAACCTAGTTCTAGCTTATAAAACACAAGTTGATTTTTGTTTCCCATTAATTTTTTTTTATCCGTCTTAAATGATGGTTGAACCCCATTGTATTCTTCTGGCAGTGAAAGCAAAACTATAGTTGAACCAGGTCTACTCACGAATCTTCTCATAATGTGAAACAGACGTATTACATAACTCCTACATAATATATTTACCGTGTTAAAGATGACTTTTACACAGTGGCAGCAAATGCTCTTGGAGATGCAAATGGCCCTCCTTACTTTGACTATCACTGCTCATTCTGGAAACGAACAAGCAGTGTTTATATATGCCCGAACTACTCTGTGTGTATATGTCACTGCAAACTGGAATTGCCTAACTTCAAGTAGTGAAAATCCTAGAGGAAAAACCTGGCACTGCTGTCTTGGATGTAGTGTTTGTACCAAAGTTTGACTGTTTATGTTTATTACACTTTGCAAAATTACATATGTTGTTTCTTTTATTTCCACACTAGATTCAGTATGTCTGCCCTGAGTACTGTTCACCAGGACACATGCTTAACCTACTTGAATGTCCCAGGCAGATACTGTTGTTCTAGCGATCAAAACTCTGCAGTTAGTCCCAAGGGTGATGGGAAAGGTGATGCCCCTACCAGCGTGTCTTTGGGCTCAAGTAAAGACACCTTCACAGCTTCTCACTGCCTCAATTGTAAGATGTAGTTCAGTGGAACGGATGCTGGACTGACTGCTTTGACTCCTCTAATATGCTGGTTGCAAAAATTTTAGCCATGGTCCTTCGTATTTTCTTCTTTATCGATCTACAGTATTCAATCAGGAAAGCAAACTTTTAACTCTGTATCCTCTTATTGTAAGCTGGTCATAAAAAGAAGCTAATAGATTGATTTCTTAATTTTTTTTTAGTAGTCTGTGGCTTCTGGGTCTCTTTGGAGTGCTTCTTGGAGCAAACAAGGGATCCAGTGTTGCCACTCGAGTGCAAAATGTGATCTAGAGCCTTTTTCTTAGGACATTTTGTTAAAGCTCTTTACCACTGGCCTGAAAACCATCCCTTCTCACACCAGTGCATGTTATGATCAGTGTCTTCTCCACAAGCCTTGCAAGAGGAGAGTGAGTACTCAGCGCTCAGAAATGTGCCTGGGAGAAAATGAACATATGTTTTTCAGTAGTAACTTTTCTCCTCACAAAACCCTTGCTTGTGGAATATTGCAAGGCACAATTAAATCTCCATTCATTTTCTGGCACAGACGAAGGCTGCCTAAGCTGATATCCTGCCACGGATGTGCTGGTATAGCATAACGTATGCATTCGGCAAATGGGTCCACTGTCATTATTTTTGAGATAAATAGCATACCAATAAAATCCTGTTTTCAGTCCAAGTTATAAGCAATGGGAATAGCTTGGTTTTGTGTTATTAAAATAACTGAACGTGTGTCACCTCTGGCATACAGAAATGAAGTTCAAATTGCATTCATAAAATCGTCAACTTCTAATTGTTCTTAGAAACACAGAAACAAGTGTGTATGCAACAAGGTAGTTTCTGGGAAGAATATTTAACTTTACAGTAAGTACACTGTGCCACAGATCCAGGGAGCTTGTTGAGTTAAGCTCTCTTTGGTTTTATGGTCTTTGTCTCCCAGAGTCTGGCAGTATACGCAAATTTTAAACTTATTTACTGCAGTATTAATGTATTGCATTGTTGCATGTACAGATCATTTGTGTTCTCATCACAGAGGTTTTCTGACTGATTGACTATATTATGATACCCATTTATAATACAGCCTTTGCTTAAATAACCAAGACACTTGTAGACCAGGAGTTAATCCTATTCTCAGTGCTGGGTTCTGGAAATACTAGGCAGATACTGTCAGTGGATAGCCTCATCCCCATGGGACACAAGTGAACCAATACAGCTGGAACAGATGACACACAAGAAAAGAAAAAAAATTATTTCAGCTTATTGTCTTGGCACTGACTTCACATCAACTAGTTTCAAATATCTGTAGGGAAAAAAAAAAAAAATGCAAAAATTACAGTTAACTTTGTCCATATGTGAGGGCGAGAGAAATTGCGACTATGACTTTGCTGGTCACCTGCAAAGGGATGCAGACAGAGGGTGACCTGCACAGACGGCACTCCATCCGTGTGTTGGAGCACTTAAGTATCGCAGACTTAATTAAAAGGAAACTGAAAGATTGTGGACATGCAACTCTTGCTGCCTTTCCGCAGGAGCGCAGGAAGGCGCGGGTTGTCCCCCATGCATAACAGGTCCAGCACCTTGAATTGTGGTAGTTACTGGAGGGGTGAGTAATTGTGCTTCCAGAAGTAGTGTGTTGGGTTGGGAAAACAATTTAGTGCAATTACTTTGTCTCTCCTGGAGGTTTTTCTTCTTACCTCACGTTCACTACAAAGAAGGTGTAATGTTGTGCACATGCCTCCTACGTCCTTACCTGACTCAGCTGACACTAATCTCTGCCATGGTGCTTTCTGCCAGAATTATTTTCCTGGCTGCAACAATGTCTTCCTGCGTGCAAGCTATGCGCTGTATTGCTTGAAATATAACGATGTGTACTGTGGCAAAAGCACATCCCTTCTACTTTTGTGGCCTGCACCGCTGGATTTATTGCATGGCTGCTTAGTGTGTCCCGGAGGTGCGTTTTGGCAGGACCGGTGAGGTGTGACTGCAGCTTCACAAGCTCTTGCTCAGAGAGAGGTAATGCTGGCTCGCACCTGGGGTTCAATTTTGTAGTGGAGGTGATGGCAGTTTTCCTTGTTGCTCTTACAGGAGACTTAACTTAGATTCCAGGACACAGTGTTACTTATTCAGGATATCATGTAGAGTTTTATAATAATGGTTCCTTAAATCAATAATCACTACAATTGTGTGGATTTCTGGAGGAAATTGTGCTCTTCAGAAGCCATCTTGACATCTTCTTGTAAGTATATCTCTGTGCCAGTCAACTGTATTTTTAACACAGTCTGTATCAATTGGTTATAATTAAAGCTCCCTATTCCGTGTGTACCTATGGAGCTCTCAGTCCATGTTAAGTCTTCCTAGAAAATGATAGTTCTGATGCAATTTGAAAATGAATATCCAACAAGCTGCTAATGTTTTGTTGTGGAGATGTAATATTATACACAACTACCACTTTTTGATCAAAGCTCTCAATTATCCTGAGATTGTGAAGGCAAAACTGCAGTTGGGGAAGGATTTCCAAAATTATAACAATAATATCTTTCTTGAATTCAGTTCACTGCTACTGTAATTTAGTTAAGAAACTGAGTTCCATATTAGATTTTACAGTAATACATTCTTCATGCTATTTGTAATAGGTTTGTACAGTTACTGTGTGTCAGAAAACAGCTGAAGATCATGATCATATTTATGCATCATGGTCACACAAGTTTTAATGTGAAACTTCTGAGCAGCAGGGCACAACTTACTCTTCTATTGCTTTATTCAAATATTTCATAATTCTGGTTGCTTTCATTTGTATAACAATAAGTTTTAAGTAAGTAAATACGGCTCAGGATGCTACTTTTCTTTTGAAAAAGAAATCGGGTCAGAAATTAGTAGTTAACCTCAAAATACTGCCTGTGAAAATCATGAAACTCACTGTAGTGTCAGGTAAGAGCAAATAACTGAGTATCTGTGAACTGTAGTTTATTCAAATAAGCAAATAATGGAAATTATTTTGTAGCTTTGTGACTTGGTTTTCTTTTTGTTTTTTTGTTGATCAGAAATCTGATGCTTTGGTTATCAGCCTCTCAAGAAAACTGGGAAAAGTCCTGTAACTGTCCTTCTCTAAAAGATCTGTTCTGGTAGGCTTCTGGCTGTGTCAGGGACTTCGGTCTGGTCTTGTATTAGAAACTTGGAGTGTGGTGTGTTGGGTTTTTTTACGTGCAAGTTCCTGCCTCTGAATATTTGAATACCTGCTTCTGGAAGCCCTCATTGAGAAGAGGGGTTTGAAGGTGGGTGACCTCTTTGTTCACAGGTGGCAGTAGCTTGGCTGCATCTCTCTGGGGTGAGAGGGGCATGAAAACGGGATGGCTGTGGTTGGAAATTTTGTGAAATTTTTAGAAAATGAGGTTTTGGTCTTGGATGCGAATCCTCCAGCTGTTATACGTCTCCTTTCCAACTGTGTGAATTGTGTGTGACGGGAGAGGGCTTCATTCGCTCTCTTCCTTCCCAGCTGGTTGTTCAGAAAGGACAGTGTTGCTTGGGGTACGTGGGCGTCTGGCCTTGCTTTTGGCTTCTGTGCATCTGTGAGGTCTCTAAACCACACATGGTGGGTCTCTCAACTATGCCTTCCCATGCCGCCCTGAGCTGCTTTTGACAGCCCGAGTGTAAAGTTCTGGGGTTCTTCATGATTTTTGTTGCCCAGCTCTGGAAGGGCTGCTCTGCTGTGAGCTGGTCCCTCCGGAGCTGGGAACCTGCTGTCTGTGACAGAAGAGACCGGCTGATGCAGTTTATTTCTGTTGTCATCGCTTGGAGAACCTGCTCGTCTGGTGTGTGTGTGATCGTACATAATAATGTAGTAATAGGGTCTGGTACGGCTTCGGTACAGCTTTGTGTGGAAGGGGATCTCTGCCAGGGTAGCGTTGCCAGAACACGTCAACCACTGCAAATGGCAATTGCTTCATGTAGAGCATCGCTGTGAAAACAGGCGTCACGCTTGGGGTGTCTGTCGTGGCAAACTGGATGGGATGTGCCACTGGACTCCAAGAGTCTGTGTTGGAGCCCATTCCTGTGCTGCTCTCCTGAGCAGTTTTTAACTGCTTTAGATTCATGCACTGACACTTTTAAGAGATGAGGGCACATGGTACGGCTTTGAAGGAGGTTGGCTGCCAAATCCATGCGTTGTCAGGAAAGGATTGTGGGAACTCTCCTACCACTTAAAAATGGGGTGTGTATGAATACAGTTACAGTGGGCTATCGTAAATAAAATGTCATTTTCCTGTAGCTTTTCATTTGATCAGATGATGTAAATTGGTATATATAAACAATATATTTTAAATCAGCACATCGACTCCATAGGCACATTATGTACCTGTGTATTTTTTTCCTCTGGCTTATTTTTGTTTCTTTCTAAGACTTTCTGTTACCTTTATGAAGCAATAACTTACTAAAGCCATCAGCTAAAGGTTTTTAATAGATCAGTGCTGAAAACGGGCATGTGCTGCATGCACGCATGTGGATTTGCTATGCAAGAATGCAGTCCATGCATGTTAACTTAAAAAAAAAACCAAAACAAAACAAACTTACTTGCAGACTTTGTAGTTTCGGGTCCTGATTTCAGTTTGCATACCACCTAGCTGTTCTTTTGTGTCTCATACTTTTTCACGGGTTACTTTTGCTGCCAGGTCCTTTGGTTTGTTTTGTCTGTTGAATTTCTATTTATTTTGTGTTATGTATGAATTGCTCCAAAATTAGTTGCGCTGTCCCAGTATGAGGGCGATGTACTTCTTTTTTTAAAGAACTCTGCATCTTGGTTCTCTTAAAACATGCAGTAGATTAGAATATAAACCAATATAAAATATTTAAGAAAAACAGTCTTATCTGAGAACAGGCTTTTAAAAAGGCTTAAAAAATCTGAACTTGGTGTCCAGAAAAGCTTTTGGATGCTGAAGATGGGTGAAGGAGTATGGAATTTCACTTCACAGTTTAATTTTAGTAAGATGATAAATGTTTATTGAAATAATAGCAGACTGTATATGAAATGACCAATTCAGATTCTTTCTGAATGCTAGAATTCCTTATAAATTGGTCTTTAATCAGTGGGAAAAAATTTTACTTAAAATGAAGATTAAATCAACGGGTGAGTTGGATGAAATTGGTTAGCACGGATTTTGGGAGGCAGTAGCAGGCGAAAGAGCCCTCTCCTTTGGGCAGGGTGCCGGTGGCGGCAGTTTGTGGAAACCAGTGCGAACATGGAGTACGTAAGCTAATAACTAGTGGGGGGGGAATATGTTGCCTGTTTGTAAGTGGCTGCAGTAACACAAATGATGGGACTGGAAGGACCTTTGGTGATCCTCAAACCCAGCTTGTTTGTGTGTTGTACCTTTGTAACAAATGCAGCTCGCAAACCCTGCTGACGTGTTTCATGTTGAGAAGTGGTGACACAGAACTTGCACCAAATAGAACTCCTCTGTGCAGTATGGGTGCCTGACTTCTCCGTAGGCTCTCAAATCTGCCACAGACCTTGGTATCGTGGCCTTGCGGAGCAGCCGTGCAGAGGCTGATGCTTGCTGGTGAGACTGGTGTGAGTAGGCATTATGGTCAACACTCACCAACAAGGTGCTTGCCTTTAAATACAGCTCAGGCCAAACTGCAAGTCTGAACCGCTTTCACATTCAGAAGTTTCTGGAGTAGCCGCGCTGTCCTTCTGTAACACAAGTGAAAAATCAAATATGGAGGGTCGCTGAATTATGTAATATACGGGGCTGTACCTTATGTGTTCAAAGAGAAACTAAAAATGGGAAGAACAGACGCACACTGTCAGGACTTTCTTTTTTAAGATTTAGGGCCCTACGTGCTTGTATAGCCTGTGAGCGGTGTGGGGAGGCTGACGGTGGCAGCCCTGCGGGGTAGGTGATGCGCACCCGTGCCTCGGGGACATGGGGGTCAGGGAATGCTGGTGTTTGTGAGGGAGGGGGCTGGGGGTGAGGGCTGTGCTCAAAAAGCAGAAGGTAGAGAAGTTTTCAGTGGTAAGAAATGGAGTGAAAGACTGTCCTGAGTTACGTCTGAAAGCTGGGGGGTCATTTAGAATAGTTGAAAGAATTTTTTTTACCGTAAGTACCATTAGAAACAGATTGACCTCTGTGTAACAGTTGTCTCATGAATGCAAGAAGATGTTCTGTTATCAAATTTTAACTTTTAAAATGTTTAAAATCTTGATAAGGAAACTCCAAAGAGATGTTAGTGAATCATTTTTAGTATCCTGTTTTCGTTTACTTATTTCAATGATCATCTCTGGTAGATTCCAGAGGAAAACATCTATGATGAGGGTGAAGGGTTGCACCACTTTTTCTTAATTCTTTAATTTCAGTAAAAGAAATTACTGTGTTTTCGTTGAGCTCAGTAGGCCTAGGTCTTAAGAATATGCTAAATTATTGTATTGAGGAGGTACTCGCTATGAAAACAGAGATTTAAAATGGAATAAAATATAAAGAAAGAAAAAGTGAAAGGTCGTAAGTTGTACTTACTTGAAAATAACTTAAGCAAGTTTGTTTTCATGATCTTACTTGGATTTCCAAACAAACAGATTAAAATTTGCAAGGAATGATAGTACGTCTTTTTTGTCTATTAATTTTATAAATTATGTAATTCCTTTTTGGAGGAAAGAGGAGACTTGTAATGCTTTTCATGTTACTTACTTTGACCAAATGACACTGATAAAAAAATGAACATAAAATTGTATGCGCTTTCTTTGTTATTTGAAGTAGCACAAAGGATGGAAGAGATCCCATATCACAAATATAGTCTCCGTGGGCACCATCTATAGACACAAGAGCTGCTGCTTTAATATGTATTTCAGAAAAAGCATTTTCTCGAACCTGTTCTAGTTGTTACAGCCCAGACCAGGCTTCTTAAAGGTCATTTGGCCACAGTGATTTCAGTGGGAAGTTATCTTTCTTAAACTCTGAGTCCTGGTCTGTTGTGAAGTCCCTTGGTTTCATTTTCATGTAGTTTTATGAAGTCTGCCCTTCCTGAACATGTATTTCTACTAAGCCCCACACATCTGCCATTTTCTAAAGTGACAAAGCAGGTATTCTGACACCTTCATTTATAACAAAACCGATCTAACAAGTTCTGTAATGAATTAGCTTTCCATAGTTAGACAAGTCAAGTCTGTTCAAATGAAGTGCCAGGTTATTTGCAAGTTACATGCATGATTTAATAAAAATGAAGTTTAGTGCTAAAACTCGTATAAAATGTAAATGTTGTAAAAATCTGAATGCCCAGAGTTCTTTATTTTGAGTACCAGAGCATTCTTTTTTAAAAAAATTAATGTAAGTGAGCAGTTTAATATTAGGATGCCTGCAAGATTACATTCTTTGTCACATGAGATATTTGACAGCTACTTTCCAACCAGAGCAACTGGTTTGACAGATGAGCTTGGACCTATTTTGTCACTTAAAAGATTCTTCTCTAAAGATTCTTTTGACACGTTAAAGGTTGGGACGCCTGATAGCTTATTAAAGAACAATCAAGAGGTTGGAATATTGCTAATAGTCCTCTTGATTTTTGTGACTTAGTTTGTTCCAACTTGCAGATGAAAACTGCATGTCGCAGTTGCGCAGCATACCACTGGGAGGGAGGAAGTGAGTTGTGTTTCTATTCCTGGCTGACCCCAGCCTAGAAACTGAGGAAGAGCTTTAAAGGAAATGCAGCATTTAGCTCTTTGAATCTTTCCAAGCATTCGTAAGTGCTACCCGCTCTGTCTTCCTGTATGCAGCATTTCAAGACCGCCATACTAATTTGAAAATGAAACAGAACACATACCTAACGAGGGAAACCTCCATGGAAGTAGACAGCAAAACTGCAATTCCAAATTTTATCAAAAACACCCAAAACATTCTCTGTCAACAGTCAGAGGTGTTTATTTCCCAAACTGTTACTGCTGGTGTCTTGAGGGGAATATGTATTCTTTTGGCCCGTTCTTTGTTTAAGAACAAACTTGAGTTTCTTTTTTGGATCAGGGAGTCTCTTTCTAGGTTCTGTATTAAAAAAGGGAAATAAGTTCAAATTTTTTTTCTTCACTCGTGCTTTTCCTACTTGAAGCTATTTGTAATGCTTCTGCTTTTGTGAAGATGGTGTAACTCCTTGTCTGTACATTGAAAGATGATATAATGGCTTTGAAGATGTGTTCTGAGCATTACAGTGCGTGTTCCTACTGTCCACTGTCGCAGGACAATGTTCTTCTGCAGGATGGGATAAGACTTCTGGATTTGGTTTGGTTGTGTAATCAAAAGTTCTGTAGAGTTTTAAAAAACCCCAAAGATGCAAAAGGTGGCTGGGGGCTACATAAGACTACTTGTGGCTTCAGAGTATCCCTTCTAAACGCACGTAACTCCCTGAACGAGGCCTGACAGTGGTGTGCTAATTGTAAGGTAGATTCTTCCAGATTGCGTTAAAAATCTCAGTGCTGTTTTAGCAATGGTGGTTCATTATCACATTGTAAGAAACTTCATAACTAAACACTAAACTGCGTCAGGATATTTGTGGGGTTAGGAAGTTAGCAGCCGTCCACAGACACGGCGATTGCTTTGTATTTCTGGGAAGTTTCTGTTTGTGGTACGGATAGATCTCTCTTACCCAGTATTGTGTCATCAGCTGTGTCAAACTCTCCTCACTGGAACTGGCACGGCCTTGTTTGGTGCAGCTTGTTTGAGAGGCACTGAAAGTCCCTATGCAGCACATCTGGGCTCCAGATTTGGTTTCCAGTGATGCCGTGAGCTGGCTAAAGAGGGTGCTGGTGGGAGAGCTGCTTTGCCATAGCCAGCCCAAGAGTGCTGAATTCGGCACCGTTGCCGGAGAGATCTAGCCACGTCCAGCATGCAGATGATTGTAAAAGAGAGAATTGCATGTAAATGAGGCAATTGGCTTTAAAAAACAAACCCCCCAAAAAGCCAAAACCTAAAGAATCAACATGGAGAAGCCCCTAAACAGCTCGGAGACTGATTAACAAGACTGAATACCAGAGATGTATCGCTTTGTGATACGCTGATAACTCCAAGTAGCTCAACTTAATTTAAAAAAAAATAATAAAGTAAAAATCACCATTTTAACACAGGGAAAAGCTTGCCCAAATGTGTTGAACAAAAACCCCATAAAAGGCGTAAGGTCAGGTGTAAACAGGAAATTGAGAGGGAATAAAAAAAGGATGTTGCGAAGTGTCCTGCGAGGGTGTCCAGGCTGGCCGGCAGCTCTGCAGCGCCCCAGGCAGGGCCCCGGAGGGGACAGCGGTGGGGGGACACGGGGTGACGTGCGAGCAGGCGAGGAGCTCCCTGGGGCTGAGCAGTCTGGCCGGGCCGGTCAGTGTGGTGTCAGTGAGCCGCTGGGCCTGGGTGGCATTGGCCTGAGAGTCCTGAAGGACCTGCCAGCCAGCAAAGACAGCCTCTGCGACAAACCAGCCACCGTGACAGAGCTGCTGGTCTGCCTTCCGTTAAAAACGGGGCTCCACGGGACCTGGAGCGCTGTGAGTTAGGGAGTCCGACTTCTGCCCTCGGAGCGGTGGTAGTTGTAAAGCTGTAAGGTCACTGAGCACGTGAGTCTCTTGGGAAAGAGCTGTCCTTGCTCCTGGAAGGAAAACACCGCCTCATCCGACGTCCTGGGTTTCTGTGGGTTTGTCAGTGAGCCTGTGGACAGGGGAAATCCAATTGACCTGAATATATTTGAATTATTAATTTTTTTCTTTTAACTCTTAGACATGCTTCCTTGCCAGAGGCCATTTAAAGAGAAAGAAACGAACAAAACCCCTCAAGTTGCATGGAACTGGGAGAGTGGTTCTTTTGTGGGCTTGAGAGCTGGTTAGAGATGAGGAAGCGAAGGGTCGGATTTAGCGGTTGCTTTTCAGGATGAGGGGTTGCCTGCCTGGTTCCCCGCGGGCCGGTGCTGAGACGGGGCCTGAAAAGGGAGCGCATGGGGAGGTTTCGGGGTTAGCTGATAGGAAGCTATTTTGGGTAGTTGAGTGCCAGGCTGGGAAGCTCTCTGCAAGCGCGGTGAGCACACAGGGGAGCTGATGGGGGAGCCTGCGGCTAGAACGTGTAAGCTTCTGTGCCTAGGGAATATTATCCATGCATTGCTCGTGCAGTACGGAGCTAGCAGCTGGACATCAGGAAGGAGTTCTGGGTTGTCACGGATGGTTTTGTGAAATCCCTAGCTCAGTGTGCAACAGCAGCCCGAAAGGCAAAGGAGGGTTTGCATTTCCAAGAAGGATCAAGCGCATGGCCTCTGGCTTGTGCTCTGTGAGCCTTGGCGCTCACGCCCCAGTGCTGTACTCCTCTGTTCCGTACCGCCTGTTCTTGAGGGGGGGTGGACAAGCTTTTCATTTACCACCAGAACACTTTTGTCAGAGGTGTGTGTCTCCAGTGTTTAAAAAATCATCCCCAAATGTCAACAAGCTAAACAGACAAACTGGAGGGGAAAAGTCTCAGCAAAGAGAACGCAACTATGGCTGCGTTAAATGTTAGTGAAATCTATGGTGGTGGTAATGATGTCTTCCTGCGCATGTTTTTTTCTCACTGTTAATATTGGTATATTCACGTATTTCCCCCACCCCATGTGTTAAATTCCATATTTCGTTTTGTCTTCAAAACTGCAAATAAATCAAGGTAGTTATAGGAAGCCAGCTATTCAAAGTGCTGCCAGGGGAAATTCCTACATACTTGAAAGCTACCCTTCACTTTTTTCCTACGGTAGTCATGGTTCCAAAGACATCGAAGAAATTAAGATCTTCTATTACAAAGAGAGGTTACTCTGTCATATATATTATCTTCAATAATTTTCCCCAGCTGTCCCTGTTGTCCCCCACGCACACACACTTCAGATGGCTGTAGCAGTGCTGAAGAATGTTATTTTGCCTCCTGTGCTGCTGCCACAGATGCACCATCAAAAGCAGTCACCCCCTGTTTTTGCAAAAATCAAAATTCTTCTTACTTACATCGCTGCTTTCTCTCCAACTTAACTGCGATGCATTTATAGTGACAGAACATATATAAATTTATTAGACTGAATACAATTGTTTACAAATCAACATGTAGTATTTAGAAGTATTTTCTACAAATGCAGCATTTATTTTCATTTGAGAAAAATTAGAAATTGCCACTGTTTTAGCCATTCCAATAATAGATTTACGTTTATTTTCTAACAGCAAAGGATAGAACTCAGTGGTATTATTTTTATAGTCCCTCTTTCCTAGGGAACATGATTGTGTTTGTTGTCCCTTTGTTAGCAATGCTTCCTGGTACTTCTAAACTCCTAGTTTCCAAATGTATGAAATATGCAGATTTTTACAAGGTGAGGAAATTAGATATGGGGAAAGAGCGGGAACTGAAATATTTCAGTTGTACGGCTGTGTGTGTTCGGAAGACAGCTGGGTTTGGGTCTGGAGGTGCCGAGTCAGGGCCGTCGGGCAGGCTGACAGCAGCCTGTGGCAGTGGGGTCCCGACTGTCGTCCCTTCCCGGCGCTGATGCGAGAGGACTGGCCACATCCCTCTTCCCACGTTCTCCTTGTGTGCAGCACCTCGTGTTACTTCTGTATGTTTCCCATGATGATGAGCCTGTAACAGTTTTCCCAGTATTGTCATTTTAGTGAGTAAGGCTGTTCTTGGTGCATAAGCAGGGAATGGCATTGGGAATCTTTTGTGTATTTCTTCTTTGAGGGTTTTTCCTAATCCTTTCTTAAGCGGAAGGAGTCATCGTGCACATGCTGCAAAGTATTAGTTGCTTGGACTTACCCTTACACAACATGTAAAAAGTTAAAAGTCATACAAACAGCCTGATGACTAGACGTTGCTTTAGAAGATGTTGCTGTTACGAGCCAGAGAAGCTAATAATGCTCATTTTATTTTGAAGAACTTTTCATACCCATAAATGAGACTGGGCTGGGAGCAGCTAATGGCACCGTCCTCGCTGGGTGTTGCTTCAGTCCAGTGTGTGTTGCTGTGCTCTCTTCCTCTTATTTCTGGAGCTCAGTCGAAGAGTATTTTCAGATAACTTAAAAAGAAATTTTTTTTTGTTTAATTAAGTGAGGCTTTGAGCAGTTATGTCCTTACTGTAATACGTCACAATTTGTTCACAGAAATGTAAAAAAAAAAAAAAAAGCTGTATAACTGCAATTTGTACAGCAGTTTCTGGAGGAAGCATGGTTTTGCCTTTCTCACTGCCCTGGACTACCCAATGTCCTTCTTCTCACAGCCCTAGCTCTTGGTCTGCACATTTGAATTTCTCTTGACTTCTCTAGCAATAGGTGTTCATGTTAGTTTGTCTCCATTATTTTCTGTTTACGTTGCTGGGTGACATGATTGTAAACTGGAGAATGTTACTACTTTCCTCTTTCTGCAGGAGTCTGCTTTTATTAATACTTCCATAGCATCACGCTCACCAAACTGTTGACATTTGATGGGGGTCGCTGTCGTTACTACCATCCTGCATCTCAAAAATGTAATCAAATATTTGATTACAATTTTGTAGCACTCATAAACGTTGACACAGCCACCTTTTATTTTGGATCTCTGAGTTGGACAAGTCTCTACTTCCTTTTTCTGTTATTGGTGGCACGATGAAGACAAGATCATTCTCAGTGTATACACTCCGTACCTCTTGCAGACGGGGGGATGCTTTATTTAGTTCAGTGCTTTTATTTTAATCCTTCTGGAAGCTATTGACATTAAAATAGTTCATATAAATAAACAAAGGTGCAGAAAAATGTAAAAATTTGTACATACACCTGCAAAAAAATATTGCTGTTCCTTAGTATCTTAGACCTCTGTACTGTTTTTCAGCCACGTTTAAAAGTTAACTTAAGTTTTGTATTTTTCATCCTCGTGGTACTGCTGAGAAAGACAAATGGAAATTGAGATTAATTGTGTGTCCTTTTATGTACTCATGAAAACCTGATAAAATTATTTCTAGTAAATCCTTTCTTGCACTCACCTTCACAAGGTCTTTAAAACTAAGCAGTGTGTGTTTGGTATGGGGCATGTGTGTTTCTTAATCTGAATTTGCCTGTTGGTGGAAGCACAGATAATTGTGGCGGGGGGGTGGGAGGAACATTGTTAGCAGGTATGAGCCAGGTGTATATCAGCCAGTACTTTAAAGTCCAGACAAAAATATAATGATTTGGAGGAAGGGGAAAAGAGTGAAAGGTGAAATGGGGAAAGAGAGTAAGAGAAAGGGGAGAAGAAGATAAATTGGTAACTGGGGGGAGATGGACCCAAAATGTGGGCTGTACGTGATTTCTGTTCTGCCAGGCACGCAGGCAGGTGAATCCTCAGAGGGGCGCGGGGAATTCGCAGTATAGAAGACTAAGCTTAAATTTTTAAAAATTATGGTGATCATTAATTCAGAAAGTTAGAGCTATATTGAGCATTCAGACAACATAACTTTTGCGTATTCAACTTCCTCTGTCTCTTATTTATGCATAAATGCAAATAACAAGTAACCAAACAGCCATCCACTGTGGAAGTTCTTCAGCTCTGTTGCTGCCCTGCGTCTCTGCACGCGTCGCTGGTCGATGAGCCAGCCCCTGTGGGAGAGAGCCTGCTCCCGGGATCACCTCCTGCCCTGCCACAAGGACGATGTCTGCTGCACCCTCCTCCTCTACTGAGCTTCACCAAAACCTTTCTGCTCCCCATACTTCTGGATTTCACGTCTGTTTTTCCAAGCTGGAGCGTACTGAGGCATCCAGCTTGACTAGCTTCCCCTTGTCTTGACACCTCCATTGTCACCTGTGCCTTTTGTCTCCTTACACAGAAACTTTTGCTAGTCCGAATTTCAGCTTCCTGCAAGCACATCGGTCTAGATTGTGCTATTGCATTTGATAAGCAATTCCTAGGCTTGCGATTGACAGGATAGGTGTGTTGGAATTCACTTGGTGAAGCCTTTTGGCCAAAGAAAACTAATTTTGTTCCCATCCCAGTGGTACTTGTTTCCATTATATCACCGGCTGGCAATTACTGAAACTATGCGCAAGTATATTTTAAAGTTTTCAGAAAGAAACTTTTATGTACCTTATCTAATCAAATATAGAAGGGTGATATTTGATACTTAATATTATTTAAAGAAGTAACATGCCGCTTTTGTCTCGGTGTAGACATGCAAATGTCAGGCAAACACTTTGAGTCATAAGTTTGAAGTCCGTTGGTCAGTCCCAGCATGTGGGACAAGATTAGAGTGTCTTGTTATGAAAGATGGTTTAGAATAAAGTCTTTTTCGTCAACAAACTCCAATTTTTGTAACCGTCCATCTAAAGCGAGAGGAGACCTAAGCGGATATCACCTGTCAGTTCCTTATCACCTCTGCACCAAGAGGTGGGCTCTGGCAGCGGTTGCGGGAGAGGGATTAGTGCGTGCTGACTGACATCAAACGCAGATGCGAGTGCAGCACAGCAGCACCTGCTGTTCTGCAAATGAGTAACAGAATCAGGAGCAAACGTCTTCTCACTATCTCTTTACATCTCTGGTGGCTTTTAGGCTGATTAACAGAATATCCGTACACTAGTAATATTATTTACTTCAAGCAGCATCCGCTACCCGAGTGCCTGCAGGGTCAGCGAGTGGCTCAAGCCCCAAAGCTTTGTCTGCTTTATTCCAGACAAAGGGAGAAGGAGCTGCTTGGGAAAGCCTTGAGCTGCTGCTCCCTATTTGGGAGCGAGAGGGGCTCTTCCCACGGTTGCTGCCGGCCCAGGCCACAGCTGCCGTGGGCAGGACAGCGCGGTGCTCCAGTGGAGCCGACACCAGGGAACAGCCCTGCCGTGGCCGGGCTCCCCGTTGAGTAACACTGCCCTGAGAGCATCAGACCTGTGCTCCGCTTCACCTGCCTTCCAGCTGTTGGAGTCTTTACAAGCACACATCAGCGGCTTTTTGGGGTTGGTTTTGTTTTTTTTTCTTCTCTTGAATCACAAGGTTAAACTTAGTCTCTTAAATAACTGAGAGCTCTTAAAAGGAATTAAGTGTCTGTGACATGCCTATCTTCTTCAGTTGTGCATGTGCTTTGTACTTGCTCGAGAAGCACAGAGCCCTGAAAGCTAGAGTTTTAAATGGGGGACATGTACATAGCAGCATTGTTTCTCTTTAAGAATACAGTTCCTGCTGGTATCTAAATGGTTTTGCCTTGTTTGATATGTAATGGTTTTAATTTTACATTAAATTTTTTTAATCATCCTTTTTTTTAAAAAAAAAAAAAAGCTGTACTAATTGAGAAGTGGCTGTGTAGTAGCCATCAGTGGTGAATATTTTTATCATTGTCTGCTTTGTTCTTCCTTCGTCTCTCAACAGAAAACTTGGTTCTTTTTTGGATCTGTGGATCCTTTCTCTATAGTTATCAGTGGTTAGACAACAAGTAAACAACTTACTGTAAATGGGCTGTGTGCCAGCTGGCATGCAGCTTGTCACTTGCGTTCAGCCTCAGAAGAATGCCTTTTTACTTCGTCATTTCCTTTCCTTTGAAAGACAAAAATAAAAACTTTTTTTCCTCCAACTAAATAGCTTTCCTGGCCTAAATATTAAAATTATGGAAAGATAGTAGAGCAACTCAGATATTGGGTCTTATGCATTTTGAAAGGAAGCTTTTGACCTTTGCTTAGAAGCCTTCCAGAAAGTCTTGCAAATGGTGGGTCAAGAATTGGCCGTTCCTGAAATTCATCTCTTTTTTTGAATTGTGGAGCAGTTTTACACTGATTTTCTTTCCCGAGTTGAGACATTCCTTGTTTGTAGAAGCTCTGCTTGCCCCGGAGGGAGGTATTCAGGGTGCACAGGGGCTCTCGGCTAGCCCCGTGTTTGGAAGATGCTGTGGGCATGGCCAAGCTGGCACTCAGCTGCCCATGCACAGCTCCTCAGAGCCAATGCCTGACGGTTTGCTTTCAGTGTACCTCAAAATGAGAACTTACTCTGCTTTGAAAATCACCTTTCACAGTGGTATTTTCTGCGTATTTTGAATTACGTGGGAGGGGAAGACAACTCAAAACATTAAATGAAGCACTCTAGGTATCGGGACACATCTGGCCCGGATACCCTGGCGTTTTGCACTTGTGTGGCTAGATTTCTTCCAATATTTGAGTGATCTAATTTATGTAATGTTAGGTTAAATATGTCTATGCTGTAAGCTGGAGAATAATTAGACTGAATGCCTGTAATTGATCTTTTTGCCGGTGTAATTATGCTAAAGATCTGCCAGGAAACTTGCTTCCTTTCCCGCCTCCCTTTCCTTCTCCCCTCAAAATATGCTCGCATATTCCAAACCAAAATATTTATGCTAGGAAAGCTTCAGCTTGTGGTTGTGGCTCCCTTCATTGAACAGAGAAGGATTTTTTCAAAGACGCCAACACAACGTATAGTTTATTCATTCCAGCTCATGGCTTCTTCAGCCTGGGATGAATGTGTGGCAGGTTATTTTGATGGCATCCTTTCATCCAGTGTTACATGTACCAAGGAATTATGACTGTTTGGATGTTAAAGTAAATTTGTTTTTACAGGGAACTTTACAGTAATTGTTTCTTAAACACCAGTCTTAGTTATAATCTCTCTTCTTGGCCTTTAGTTTGAGGTCAAAAAGAAATCAGGATGCCTTGGCAATACAACTGAAACAGCAATACAGGTATTCTGGTGGATAATTTACTTACTTATTCTATAGAACCTGATTTCCAACTTAATTTTATCTCTTTCTGTGATCTGCATAGGTGAACATCTGTTTAAAATAAGATTATCTTCATCCAAGTAATGCTGTTTTGTAATAGCAATTGTGCTTCTGGCAACTACTGGGCTGGTTTTGTCTTCTTGGGGGTAACAGAGGTGGCTCTGAACACAGGCAGTCGCACTTGTTTGCGGTGACGATGACAAGGGAGTGAAATTCTGGATTTTAACAAATGGACACGTTTTGTGAGATTCTTGCAAGGCTTTAGAAAGTCTAAGAAAGAGACCCAACATTCTGTATCTTGGAAAATCAAAATAGCGGAGATTTTTAGAAGAGTGAAGATTGATTATAGCAGACGCCTTCTTTTCCAGTTGTCTCAAATAAATGTGAAGTAAAATGCTTATTTTATACGAGAAGGGTGTGAGGAAGCTCTGCTTTAAACTTGCGTGTGAAAACTTTCTTTTCATGTTGTAATTCAGGACTGAATTTAAAGGCTGCTTTTGATAGCAATAATACTTAGTAGAAACTGGGTTTGAGTATTTTGAATGGTTCTCTTCATTATTAATTTTCCATTTTAACACTTCAACACTTTAAAGCATTATCCAGTCCATTTCCCATCTCCACGATCAAGTTAAGATTACTTAGTGGTTTCTCTGGTCTTTTCAAAGCATTGGTTTGTGTAAATGACAGTCCTTGTATTATTCATTAAAACTATGGGTTTTGCTTGGTGGCTTTGTTAAAAAATGTTGAAAAGGAAAAGTCAGTCTGAAAGGAATAAATTCTGTTATTTTTGACTTTATAGTGCTCTCAGGTGACTCTCAGCTGGGGTAAGAAAGCTTCTGGTGCTGCAGTAGGAGAGCAGTAAAGATCAGTTTATTCCATGTCTTTAGAGGTTTTAGGGGAAGTAAGCTGAAGATGAGCACACACATTACTGGATGCAGTTAAGGCTGTAATTAGTCCTCTGCCAGGCTCTGCAGTGTGTAATCTCTCTAGGGCTTCAGGCATCTAAACCTATTATATTCCCATAATACGCAGAGTTTGGAAAATACCTGCACGTACGTCTAGGGTGTGTGCACGTGTACACAGCCACACGTACATACCCTCAAGTCTGGTTGTTAACCACTTGCGGTCCGTTAACAACGTGCTCTGTCGGTCTGGAGCTGGAATCACTCACACAGTGTTAGCAGCGAGCCGTGGACTTTGTTCCCGCCTTCATCGCAGTCCTTAAAATATTTCAAGTTTTTCTATTAAAGCTTGAAAACTCTACCAGCACCATGGTTTGAGGCTCGACTTAAATCATGAGATTCTGAAAAATGCTCAAGCGGACACGCTGCTTTGTCTTTTTAACCCTTAGGTGGATACGTTTTTCAGCTCAGTACAGATTTTCTGAGAAAAGAGAGATTCTCACAATTGTAAGCCCTTAAGCGGAGCTAAAGGAAAAATGCCAGATGCTGCAAGACTTGTGATTAAAATTGCAAGAATAAGCAATACAGGGAAACACTTATCATTCTCTCCTTGAAAAGGCTGGCCTGCTTATCTCCAGTTCTTGGCCTCGCTCAAGCCATCTACAACTGAGATGAAAAACTACAGACCTTTGGCTCTGTTTGCTGTTTCTTTATGGATTGTTGCAGTGGAAAAATGGTTTAAGTTGTGACTGTTCCAAGCTTTTTGAAACACCACAGCTTCCAAAATACAGAGAAGTAGCATAAATAATGGAAGTTGGTGTTTTTTTTTATTTTTGTGTTATCAGTTAGAGATGATGATTGTATTTCTCTCACGGTGCTTGCTTTGTTGTTCTTCCGGAACTAGGGAGTCCTCAGCATCCTTGGCTTCAGGAGCCACTGAGAAGTGACAGTAGGTGAACACCTTGGAGAATCAGTTCTTGTCTTGAACAACAGAAGAGGGGTTAACAGGAAAATCTGTATTACAGATAGAAAAAAACTGTCTATAATGCTTATGCATTCAGTATCAGAAATAAAGTACGAAACTTAAGAAAATAACTCCTTCATATCAATTTGAGTATAATTTATATTCAGGCCTCGGTTAATCTCATCTAAGTTTAGGTGTGCTGAGGTCTCACATTTAAGAGTATAACTATCCAAACTTCAGTTTTCTACATTAGGTGGTGTTGAGGGGAGAAACAGGATTGAATTATTCTTTGCTGTTTAGCGTTTCTCTGTATTGATTAGGTAAGCGTTCGTTGTAGTGATGGATCTAAAATTAGTACCTCCTTTGGTCCTGAAGTTAGGCGAAATTAATTTGGACCGTAAGTCTGGCCCTAAATTTTAATTTTTTTAAATTTTGTTCTTAGGATGCATTAGTTCTTAGTTATATTTTGAAAATCAGTTATTTGAGACTCTGAAACATCCATTTTGCATGATTCAGATATTACTTTAATTTTTAAAATCTGGTTTGTCTTTCTCAGCTAGATCCTGTTACTACATTGTCATAAGTGCATGAGACTGAGGATACTTCCCTAGGCAAGGTGACAGCTAAAACCACCACGTGTGCTGTGGGATGACTCCGTAAAAAGGAAGGGCTCCTTTTCTGCCGGGACGGGGCAGCGGGGCAGAGATTCACAGCGAACGCCTCGTTGTGTAACGCCGGTGGCACTGCATGTACAGTCATAAACTTGTGCAAAGCAAAGCCCTTTTAAAACACAGGCTTAACCACAGGCTTTCAGACGAGCTTACCGAAACAAAGAGTTAAGTGTGCAATCAGCGTTCAGTTTGTTCCTATTAGCAAACTTTCTTGTTTGTCAATTTGACCTTTGTTTAATGTTTCTCAGATGAAACGTGTAAGTGATATAACAGAAATGTTGGGCTTGGTCATTACTTCAGAGACCATATAGTGTTAACAAATTTTAGCACAAACTGGAAATAATGCGAGTCTTTGATCATACAGTTATTTATTTCACCTTAAAAATATTCCTGCGGCAATTATATGTTATCAGGGGCTACTGAGAATCTGGCGTGGGAGAGCACAGTGCTCCGGAGTGACCAGGCTGATCCCGACTGCCCTCGGCTTTTGGGACCCTGGTTTTGTTGACAAGTTTGGAAGCTTCTGTGCTGCTTCAGTCTCAACCTCTGTTAAAAATAAGCAAAGACTAACCACTTCCCTGGTTCATAAAGATGTTTTGTTATTGAATTAATTTCTCTGAAGCTCCGTGTATCTGAGAGAAACTTTACAAGGGTAAAAAAGCTTTTGTATGAGAGAGTCTCATACAGCATTGAAGTTTGCTGAACCATTTGATCAATGTCTCTTGAAGATGCAGTAACAGCTCAAGTTACCGTTACTGCAATGTGAGAAACTCTTATTTAAAACCAGAATGTTGTGTGTTATCTAAAGAAAAGCACCATAATCTGCTTTTTGTTTGAAAAGTTAAGACTTTCTGAATGTCAGCATCTCTTCTCTATTAAACTTGATTCGTATGTTTAGGTATCAGTTACGGACTTTACTTACAAGCCAAAGCCAGGCTCAGACAACTGATGCTGAAGGGCAGCGAGGGGTGCAGCATTTAAAACAATTACAGCTTCGGACACTACCATTATGGAAAAAATAATTCATTTTTACACAACCCGTGTCAAAAAAACCAAAACCATAGTTTCTTGAGTTTCAGGTTTTTCCCTTTGGTTTCTTTTTCGTGCTAAGCTTCAGGAATTAATAAGGAAAGGAATTTGGTGTTTGGTGTAGGGACCGCTCTCCTGATCATTGCACAAGGGTCTTGCTGCACCTCTCCTTAGTGTACCTGGGCACAGGGCATCAGTACGTACTGCATGGAGAGACGGCCTGCTGCCGGTGTCCGTCAGGGCAGGAGACGCGTGTGTCCACAGACGCTGGCTTAGAACGTGTGCTCAACACTCTAAAACCGTAACAGTAAATTATTTGGAGTAAAAAGCTTGTTTCTGTGTGTGTGCAACTGTCTGCACTTCTCTGGGATCTGCACCATGGGAGTCTGAATGCTGGTTTGTTTTGTTTCTGCAGTACTCGCTACTGAAAAAGCTGATTATGAAACTGGGATTTAGGTAAATTAAAGTTTTACCACAGTGGAGTCTTCTCAATAGTGTCTGATTGACATGGTTCTTTTTTTTTTTTATTCCTTTGCTTTATGTAAATATTTTTAAAAGGTAGGATTGATTGATTGATTGTTCATCTGACAGGTAACAGAAATGTTTGAAGGAATTGGCAGATAAACCTTTTTTTTCCTCCCTATCCTGTGTCTTTGGCTTTGCTGGATTTTCCTGTCTTGTGTGCTCTTTCCAGGTCTTTATAGCACCTTCTGTGCTTTGAAACCTTACCTAGCTGCAGTTCAAAAAGCAGTATTTTTGTATTTTTATATTGTTTGGTTTCATGAAAAATATGAGATACTGATTAAATACCTCTTTTATCAGTAGCCTTCATAATTATACTTTTGTAAGGAAGTAAGGACCTAGTGGCTACTAAGGAGTCTTTAAAAGTTGAATTAAATCCCTGTTTTCTTCAGGTGGTGAGTAGAATGATCTCTAGCCTCTTCCAAAATCATCATGCAGTGAATTCCACCCTGTACTGTGTTTCAATAATAGACAGCTTTCAATTTTTCTGTAAGGAATACTACAACTCTCTTACCTGAACAGACTTTGTAAACTAAACAGCAGTGACTTAAAAACTTGTTGCAGATGTGAATGCACTATATACTAGACTAAGTACATCTTGAACAATGATCACAGTTAATTACAGTCAGTTAAAATTTTCTGTTTGAGATACCATGGCCTATTCTACAAGCAAATCTGAGTGACCAAATTGTTAGTGTAAGACATTGAAAGATGATGATAGTGGGGTGGGTTGTAAAAGATTTGTAATGGCCATCAGGACCTTTCCAAGAGTGCACCTCGTTGTGATGCACGCTGACATTCAAGAAAGGAAAACATAGTTTCCCACCAGGGAAGTTTTTCATACTTTCGTGAAAGAATGTTGGAGTTCCCACCGTTACAAACTCGAAATAACTGCACAATGCGCAGAGCAGTGCTGAAAACACACAAGATGCTCTCAGAGGAAAGAGATGGTGGGGAGATAGGTGTGCGCAGGCTCCAGGATTATCTGCCTCGTCACCTTTGTGATAGCTCTGAGAGGGAGGTAAACAGCCTGTTAATGAAGTTTACAGATGGAGTTTAAAATGGGAGGGGTTCCCAGTGCAGCTCAGGAAGAGAAAATATACAAAGAGGCAGAGATGAACAATGTGGCCAGGAAACCCTGTGAGGGTCAGCAAGGAAGGAATAGAGCTTCCTTCATCTGACAGGGAGGGGCAGAGGAAGGGGGCAGAGGAAGGTGGGTAAAATAATACGAGAAATCCAGGAGAGAAGGAAGGCAAGACCTGAAAGTATCATGGGGAAAAAAAACAAGACAAGAAGTGCTTGTAAAGTCCGGGAGCATGCAGCAAGAGGGTTGTGATGAAACATCTTGATAGTCTTGAGTGTGAGACGTGGATGCCAAGTGGAAATAAAAGCAGATAATAACCTATTGCGTGTGCATGTTGTAGCAGAAATTGTATCTGTAATTGCTTAACAGTGTTGACAAAAGTAATTATAGCACTCTACTAGATAATTCAATAACATTGACTTAAAAGCGCTATGAAAATTACATACAATAGCTATATACATCTCACAAGTCTATGGTAGTACCTGTTGCTTGTCCTTCTGAAAATATTACCCAAGTTTAGATGGCTGGCTTTATGTCAATAAACAAGCTTATTGTGTGCTTTTCTTCCTGTTTGTGTGGGGAAGAGTGGTTTTGTACGTATTCGTTGCATGAGATGTGTCAGAGGACAGTTAAAATGAAATGAAATTGTGTTATTAAGAGCATTGAAAGTGTTTGTAAGACTTTGGAGAATACCTTTTAGACAGGTTTGCTGGGTTTTAAGCTCTGTTATGTACACAGAGGTCTGGATGTGAAGGATAAAATTCACTAAAAACTAAACATAAAACATGAAAGAAAACGTTTTGGTAGCGTTCAGAGTGGGAGGCCTTAGCCTTTCTCTTGGGGAGCGTAGCAGTGTGCCATCACGGTGTTTTGTCCTTCAGCAACTTTCTGATTTTAAAGGCACCGAGAATTTTGAGTTTGCTCCTTATCTTCCCTGGAAGAATTATTGTTCTCTGTCTAATGTGGTAAAAAACAATCCTTACCCGTTCAAGTGAAGTTACTGCCCGTGACCAGATGGGGAACATGATCCATGCGCATCGGGGGTAGCACCTTACGCAATTCTTAATGCTAAGTTGGCGCTGAACCTCCATTCTGGCCTTTAACACTGAGAAGAACATCTTGCAATCATCCTCCCCTGTGACTAAATCTCAAAATCATCAGAAGTATTTTTGTCTTCCAGCAAAGTACTCATATATGATGTTTTTACTGTTTTTTATTTCTTTTTCATGCTCTTGCAAGTTGTTATGAAAGCTGATTCCCTCCTTGCTAGATGACTGTAACAAAGCCCAGTCTCCCTTCTCACTGCCTTTCTCTTCCTAGAGGTAGCTGGACTTCTTCTGCTTGGTTCTTTAGCTGCTGGTCAGTTTTCTGAAAACAAGTGGATATAACATTGAATTTCCCTCACACGAGAGCAAAACCTACTGAAAACATGCCTGCGCTCTGAAAGTGGGGTAAAATGGAGTGGAAAGAAATGACTCAAGTAGACATGTTGAAAGTCAGGGGAGTCAACCTTCACTAAAAATGTCTGTTGTTAAATGCAATGCATCTGTGTAACAAGTTCATTTCTGATCACATCTGCGTGCAACACACGTGTTTTTAAAACATAAGCCAATAGTATTTATGGGCTTCTCTCACCCTTCCATACTGAAACAGTAACTTTGGGGGATTAAAATATTTATTTGTCTTTTCAGTTTAGATTGAGTATTGGCTGAAGTGAATTAACAGTATGCACATTGACTGTGTAGTGTTTCAGGAATATGTTACTGTTATATCTGTTACAAGTACAGTACTCATTCACTGACTGACTTTGGAGGGGAAAAGGTTTGCTTCTCCTTCCCACCTTTATGTTAATGGGGGGAGAGAAATAGCTCAGACTTCACTAATTTGGAAATCAATATTGTGTGCTACAAATATTTCTTAGTACAACAGAAATTTTTTAAGTTGTGAGGTAGGTTTTGGTTTTTCAGCTGTCTCTGCTAAAAATAGATGTCATTTAAGGAGAGGGTTTGTTTTTTGTTTTTTTTTTTTTTGCTTAAGAACCTTGTTTAAACTCTGCTTTGGCCCCTTTCTTTTTGGTTCACTGGTGTTTTTTGAGCTTCTGGACTCCTGTTCAAAGTTTAAAGAACAATAACTAGTCAAATGTAAAATAATGTCAATTGAACCAACCTATGACTCAACAGTCAACCAAGTCATCCTGGATCTGCATCAAATGGACTGAGGCCAAAACCTAAAATTGGCACACATCCCCGTCCCTCTTCTCCATATACTTCCACTGAAGCAGAGCCCAGAATGCAACACGTTGGTTAATATTCCATAATAAACTGCTCTGCGTGTAAATGTATTATTTTCATTGACAAAAAAAGTGTGAAAGCCTATGCCAAGGGTAAAGACACATTGTGCAAGGCTTCATAGGGACCGACAAGGAAATGGAGTTCGTGCATGGCAGGGTTTACCATCTTGACTTTCTTTTAGTATCAGTTCCGCTTTTAAACAGAGCTTCCTTGAAGGTCTGTAGAAAGAATTAAGGAAGAAACATTCCTTTCTGCTTTTCTTGCCCTATTTCCATCTTTCCCTCCTCCTATTCTTCCTCCTCCTCAGAGTTAAGGTTTTGTTTCTGCTTTCTTATTTGTGTTTATTGATTCTTATTTATTGCAATTGATATTTTTGGGGGTAAGGCAGAAAGTAATTATGCAGTGCTGATAAAAGCACAAACTGTGTTGAATAAGTCTGTGTGTATGCATTCATAAAAATCAGTGTCCGGATTACTGTTAGAGGGTTACACTGGCAGCAGAAGACTCTTGAATTTTTTTTCAAAATAGCAGAAAATAACTTTCTAGTTACCAGTCTAAATTTATTCACAGCTTTATGACTCAATTTGCTATGCAAGTATTATCCTGCAGCTTTTAAAATATCTGTTCTGTGACTATTGCAGTTTAGTTTAATCTTTTACTGCATTTCTTACAGTACCATTAATATTTTTCCATGTACGTTAGAGTCAGCTTTCCAGATGTCTCTCGCCTTCTTTCCTAGCAACATCATTTTGGCAGCCTGCGACAGCCGGCCTGGGATTGACACAGGCGTTCACGTTAAGAAGACCTGAGCAATGTACATAGCTCATGCGGAGGTCATTAATGGAACAAATCCTGTTTATTTTAAGTTCAGTTCCTCTGGTACCACACTAATAAGGGTGCTGCAGTAAGGAGTAAAATACTTTTCCGAGACATGCTGGCTGTATAGGATGAGCTGTAATGCGGTGACTGATCTAAGCTCGTGGGTCTGGTCTAATAACAACACAGTATCTCGGTGCAAGAGTTCTGCTGTCTTGTTGAATTCAGTGTGCTAGTAAATGAAATTAGTATGTTAAGGGACCTATCTTAAGATGATAAAGTTTCGGTGGGTACATTGATTCTTGGTTAGTTTGCAAAGTTCAGGAAACTAAGAAACTGCTTCCAAGAAAGTGTCACACAGGTAGAACATACCTCCATAGCTGCTGCCATAGGGAACGGCGCTTGCTGCATTCAGAGATGGAATGGAGTAGGAACAGTTTAATGTATTGTGCTTAAAATGAGAAAAAAAATCTGCAAATCTGATTAGATTTTTGAGTTTACTTCTACTGAGTGCATATTAATCTTGCAGCCTTCCTAATTAGGGTCCCTTTTTGCAGAGACACCTGCTCGCACCTGTGTGTGTAACCACAGAGTGCTTACATACACCTGTAAAGCTGGATGTGTCTGCAAGTTCGAGTTCTTGAAAGTCGAGTTTTTCGATGATCCACAACCTGTCTGGAAATATATGTAGATCAAATGCATATTTTGTTATCCAGCAAAGCATAAAGAATTAGGATGGTGCAGGATGATTTAATTCTGTATTGTTATGCAAAGTTTTTATTTAAGTATAGAGGTACTGGCTCCTGTCTTACCCTATCTTTATTTTTTGCTGCCTTTCTATTTAAGGAAGCAAGGATGCACGATGAAATTTTTGGGGAAAAAAAAAAAAAACCCTTTGGAAAAATATGCATAAATGGATTCATATAGAAATTAAGTCCTACCCTTGAAGGTAAGACTTCTTGGCTGCTTTACTGGAGCACTGTAATAAATGCAAAAGTTTAGAACGTATAATTTAATTATCATATTCTGGTCATAAATACTTTGGGGCTGTAGTACATTTGAAATCCCGGGAGCTCTAGCTAAGGTTGCAGCTGCAACATCAATTACCATTTATCCATTCCAAGAAAGCTTTGCCTGTGCCCTTGAAACCTTTACGTTCTGGAGAGTATCCAAANGCTCACTTGTGTGTGTGTGTGTTTCTCACTCCTGGGCGAGCTCTAAAATGGTAGCGGACGCCATTTCGGAGCGGGGAGAAGGGGTGGCGTTGGGGCCGTGGCTCTGGAGCTGCCGGGGGCTCCCTGAGCCCGCTGGGCGCTGGCGTGGCGATGGAAGACAGCCCCGAGTCGCCTGCGGTAGGATACTCGTCCACGGGTCTTGGAATGAATATGGTACGGGCTTTGAGAGGGAGAGAAAAGGGCCGATGCCCACAGGGAGCCTGCGCTGCTTAACGTGTGGGTTTACTTCCCCTGCACTGCATTGGGCATCCCTGCAAATTTTGATTCTGTTAACATGCTATTGGTATCTGCCTGTGCTCTCAGGGTTTATTTTTATTTAATAGGGTATAATTAATGAGAAATGAAACAACAGCGCTTCGAATGACAGTCGCTGCTGCCTCTGCCTAACATTAGAAAGACACGAGCTCCCTGTGAAGCCTGGTCTGAGCAACGCGTGTGTGTCACTGGCACTCTGCGAAACACCTGCAATTACTCCGTCGGCTTCTCCCCAGGGACAGATCGTGTCCCCCAGCCCATGGTGTTGAGGGCGGTGTGTGTGCTGTCCCCGTGTCGGGGGCTGCGGTCCCCTCTCCAGCAGCCCCAGGCCGCCACGGTGCCCCGGTGCTCCTGCGAGCACCAGGGAGCGCCTGGGCATGGGGCAGAGGAGGAGGCAGGGTTTCCTGCGCCGTCCGCACTTCTGCGTGCTGCGTTTTCTAATTAAATACTAATTCTTCATACACTTATGGAGAACCGAGCTTAGGTTGGCAATTCAGGTTCTTCGGGACCTCTGGACTGACCAAAACCTTACCAGCGTCAAGGTTGTACTGGTTGTGTACAACAATACTTACAGGAAACATATAAATTCCAATTTATTTTGTTTGCCAATAGTAAGTGTATTTTTATACATAAAATCTTTCATAACAGATATGTGTAAAGTGTTTTCGCTGTGTGAACTGAAGTAGCTTTTTTGTTCTGAACTCCGTCTTGGTACTTTGGTCGGTGTCCTTGTTATGATGTACCAGAGTTGTTGGAAACATCAGCAAAAACATTTAGGGTATTTGAGGTGACTTTATACAAAACAATGAACCCTACAGTCTGCTTTACTTGTATTAAAGGGAGGGTAAAACATACGTTGTTCTGCAGACAGAGAGGTTAATTATGAGACTTTGCTGCTTTAGGTATGTCTCATTTTAAATTTTTCTGTGTGTTAGAATCCCAGGACTCCTTTGTAAGTTAGCGATAAAATATATCCTGATGTAGAGAGCGTGTCGGGAGGAGGCCGATCTGATAGTACCTGCCGATCTGATAGTAAAATAACATGTTTTTCTGCCACGAGTTTCTGATTCCAGCAGTGAAGGAAATTCGGCCGTGGCCGCTCTGGGTGACGCATTCCTCAGGTTGGTGTGATCTCGGCCGTGTTAGGGGTGTGTGCACAAAAGTGGACCCTTAGTTCAGAATCTGGTTTCCTGCCTTATCCAGTCATGGTACGGCATTTATCTGTGCGGGATAAAGGAAGTGGTGTTAATCGTCTCAGCTTTCAGAGGGGCTGTAAAACAGTAACGCTGGATGCTTTTCATCGCAGGCTTTGGTTAAATACTGTTGTCCGTAGTAGATTTTTAATTGATTATGGCATCATTGAGGACACGCTTGTAATCAAGAACAGCGCTTTTACCAAAACAATTCAGTTCCCTCTTTTAAGTACAAAGAAAACTTTTGTACAGAACCTGCCTATTCGGCAGTTATTCGGAGGGCTGATTGGTTGGTTTGTGGGTGTGTTGTCGGTTGGGGCAGGCAGCAGCACCCCCAGACACCCGTCCCTGGGGTACTCGCGGTGTGGTGGGTGCCCGCTGGCGGTAGCAGAGCGGTGCACAGCCACAGCACGGGCCGGACACACCGCGGGCTGGGGGCGGCGCGGAGCTGGCAGGCAGCCTGGGGGAGAGCCTTGGTCCTTACCAGCTCGTACCCCTTTTCGGTCTCTTTAAACTCAAGTAAGAAGAGACCATCGTAACCAGTGGTTCAGGTTCGCAGCAAAAAGCATTTTTGAAATTATTTTCAGTTGGCAAATACACTTTCATTTTAATATTGTAACGACAAGTGTAGTGTCAGTAGCCTTGTTTTAAAATTTTTTCCTGCTTGAACTGAAATCTACTTTCCTGCCTAAGAGGGTATAAATAATAATTAGTGGTTTCTGTAGTTAATAAAGAAATAAGTAAGCAATTCAAAAAATGTAATCAGTTGGTGTATGCAGCTGAGTGTTTACATTGTTCTCATTGCTAGAAGATAAGAATGAGGCCCAGATGGCAATGACATTGAAAATCATTTCTTTACTGTTAGTTTGGTGATACTACTTAGACAGATAAGTAATGGGCTTTTAAGAATATGTTAGTTCAGTCCTAAGGTGACTTGTGCTGGAGAAGCAGCGCTGATGGCGTGCCGTATGATGTGGTCTGGGTATATCGTGGGTTAGTGCAACCAGTATGTGTGAAGCGTTATGCTAGAAGTAAGAGCAACATATATAGTCTTATCAAAAGACTAGTCAAAATAATACAGTCAAATTGTGAGCTGTTTGTTCCAACCCTAGACATGCTGCATCCATTTCTTGCCTCAGAGTCGGCAGTTGGACATGAACAGCATTTTCTTACAGGTTTTTAGGAGCCAGTTGCAAGCGTTCTGGTTTTGTAATTTATAGTTGCACCAGGGAATAACTTAGTTGTCTGCATGTCTGAAAAAAAACCCTTGTATTATGCATTTCCCCTGAATTTTTCTTCAGAGTAGGGGTTTTGTTTTTGTTTTTGTTTTTAAAAAAGGTGAAAATTGGGAAGGTGACAGCTGCTTCTTCGCCGAGCAGCCCCACAGACTTCCCGAGATGCTGCTTCTCCTGTGCTGTGGCTTGCAGCTGTTTTCCTTAAATGCAGTTAGTTTTTTAATTATTGACCCAAGTTCTCATTGCACATGTGTAAGTTGCTATTTGTGCTAATTTATTTTGCACCTTAAAAAAGAATGTACCCTTCAGCAGAGGGGTTCAGCCCAGCTGGGGCTGGGCATGGTCTTGGAAATACCGATTGCGGCTCATAGTCCCGAGCTTTCATTCGCTGGCAAAGAGTTGTCAGTTGTAGACTGTAAATGACTAATAATTTTAGTTGCTGAAAGTATTCATCTCTTCATTATCTCACTGGAGAGATTTTTTGTTTAGTACTGTAAAGTAACAGGAAGGTAGTATATTTTTAAAATAATGTTATGTTACTAAGGTCAACACGGGGGAGCGTGCATATTCTGTGCTGTGTCGTGGAGGGTTTATATTCTTTGCAGTAAAGACAGAAGAAAGCAGAAAGAGGAAAAAGCTAATGTTTCCCTCAGTAATGAACGGCTACGCTGGAGGAAGGTTTCCTCAGAAGAGGGAATAACGATCTGCCCCATCTCTCGGGCGGATGTTTCCGGCGGATTGCAGGGCAGAGTTTGCTCTCCCGGCTCGGCCTGGCCGGAGCAGCGTGGTGCTGGTGGGACTGGCTCGCCCGGGCCCTGGCCACCAGCCTCCGCAGGAGGACGCCGTGACCCATGGTGGACGGGACCCCGAGACAGGAAAACTTCACACCGCCATAAACGTTACCACACCCCACTTTATTAAAGTTTGAACCTTGAGCCTGGTTTGAAAACCTCTGGTAAATGATTAACGCAGAAATGGCTTTGGTTACCATTTCTGCAGAGTGCATGACTGTGGCTGCATCTTCTTTTCTTAAGTCTTTCCATTGTGCCCCCGTAGTTTCCTTCACTGGAAACAATAAATCTATCTATACAAACAAATCAAATTAGATTATATATAAATAGTTTCTGAAAGTACATGGGAATGGAGCTCAGTACCCTTAAACAAATCACACCTTGCCCTCCCCAAATAAAATTTAAAGTTTTTACAAATTTGGAAGCTCTAAAATTTGATTTTTTTTTTTCCTCTCTCATCTATGACTTCTTCATTTATTTAGATAAAAATCATAGTTTATTAGGGTTTTGTTGAGTTTAAAAACATTTCTGCCAATAACTGAACAGTTGCTTTTTTATTATTATATTATCTCAGAGTGTTAACTTCCCTCCCTTACCTCTTCCTTAGGAAGTGGTTGTTTGTCTTTTGCTACATATAACTTTATAGGTAAAAGACTTACATTAAACCTCAAGCCAGTTTGTAGTAACTCTTGCAGGAACCCTTATGCACTATAATCCCTCCTGTTCTCCGTGTGTCAGGCAAGCAAAATTGTGTTTCACACAAGCAGGGGACTGTCAGTGTCTGGCAGCTCTCCACACAGTTAGTAAATATTGGCCTTATCTGATATAGCCAGGCTCGAAAAGATATGCCAGAAGCCCAGATTAGATTGCTGGCTACTGCTTTATTAATCAATGTAATAATTTATTTTTAGTTTTGTAAGTCGTATCATCTGTTTTCGTTCTCGTATTACATTTTCTATGGTACTGGTACAGAAAATGAGCCCTGTTTAAAAATTAAAGGTGATTGAAAAGTTTCAGTGGAATATGTTTGGCACTACCATAGTTTCTATGACAGTTGATGAATGTTTCCTTAAATTCTTTTGTCAGAAATTCGTAAGGTATGAAGAGTTTAATTTTTGTATCTAAATTAGCTCTCTTCAAAACTCTGCATAGAAAGATGTTTTCATCTTTTTCTGGTTTTAATCATTTTAATGAAATGAAGTTCTCAAGTGATATATGCCTTATTTAAAATCATAGGCTCTCAGCCTATATTTCAGTGTTTAAACCGAGATTTTTAGTATAAGAAAAGGAGCTACTGGGCCTAAAACTTTAGAGACAGTAAGGCAACTTGCAGTATCTTTAGACTGGTCAGTGATTACTGCTTTTAATAGGGGGGGTGTTTTTTGGNTGCACATGACACTACGAAGTAGAGAAACAATTTAATTCCTTTTTCCAAATGGATCAGTAAGCTGGGATGGGAAAAAGGGGGGGGGGGGCAGACGGACACCAAACAAAAAACAACAATAAAAACAAACTAAACAACAGAAGAAAGTAATAGAGGTGTGGCATGAAAGGAAGCAAAACTTTGCAGTCAGAATGATTTGTCTAATTAGGCAGGAATGCTGTGGGGGAGTAAAGAACCAGGTTGGGGTCTCAAGCTTGGGGCTGCCCTCTCGTCTCTTGAGTTCCTGCTGAAGTCCTGGTGGGCAGCCGAGCTGCCCCAGCGATGGGCATGATGGGCACACTGGGCCCGGCGGCAGCGTGGGACCAGGAGCAGGCTGTGGTGCGTGGTGAACTGCTCAGGCAGTGGTGGGGGCTGCTCCGGGCTTCCCCACAGCCCAGAGGGCACGGGGACCGCACCTCTGAATAGGGTGTAAGGCTGAGATCTGCCGGGGAAGGCAGGAGGACCCAAAATGCGATCTGTGTTGAACGTGTGCACCAGTTCCAGTTGCATGGCGGGGAAGGAGCTGGGTGTCACTGGGCTCGGAGCACAGCTTCGTTGACTTGAGGTTGTAGCGTGCCTTGCTTCGCAGTACGTGCCTGATGTCAAGCGGTATGTTGAGGCAGGGTTTCTGAAAAGGCTGGTTTGCATTAACCAAATACCATCACGCACGGCTTTGCCATAAGAGGCAGAAGTAGACTTGAATCCTCAGCTTTCTTAACCACGCTGTTTCTTTTCCTGCGGATCCATAGCCAATAGCTTCTATCCTCTGATTTCTTCATCAGAGGAGATGGAGCCATGCAAATGGCAGCTTCCATCGTTAGTGTTCATTCCTAGAGCGCCTCTGCACTGAGGAACACAGAAATGCTTTGTAGAAATTAGGATGAGTGTGTAACTAACGATGTGTGTTTGTAAGGACACCAAATAAATGTAACTGGGTTGAATTACATTCTGCCATTACTTGGATGTTGAGTGCTGGATTGGGCAACCTTAATATTTTATTATAGCTTTCTGCTCTTTAAAAGAAGACAAATTAATTAGAAAACACAGAAAAGCCATCATATGGATCATAAACTATCGGTGACAGCCACTTTAGTTGACAGACTAGCTAATGATGGTTGTCAGCCTCTTTGTAGAGTAATAGCGTAGAAGTGTTGCAGCATTTCACAAATATTTCTGAATGCAAAGGAGCGATGTGATGGATTTGAGTTCTTTTCCAAGTTCTAGAAAGAAGCATTCTTTCCTGGGTGGGCTTTTTTCTTCCCTTTTTCTTCAAGGCTGACTCGTTCTCCTTCATTGCCACTGCCAGCCTTTCCTGTTGAACCCTTCGCACCACCCCTCTTCTGGTCTTATTCTTCTCTCCTCCCTCCCACAGCTACTCCAGCATGTTCGAGCTGTTGCTGCATTCTTGTCTGGTTTTTCCTTTTCTGCTCAGCCCTCTCTGCTCTAGCTTAGACACGGGTCACCTTCTCCCCTAGCTCATCGCAGGCTCTGTTTTTCGGGGGGGGGTCTACATGTACCTTAGGTCTTTGCGTGCCTGCACTGTCTCGTGTTTTCCCTAACACAAGTAATTGTCACTTTGCCACCTGGTTCTGTATTTGTCAGAGTGTGGACTTCGTTGACATGTTTATTCTGGTGTGACTCTTACCCTCTGTATTTGAGTGGTAGGATTCCCGCTCCTTGTGTCTGATTTTATTCTCTCTCTCTCTCCTGGTACGAGCAAACGCAAAAGTCCTTGGTGTTGCCAGACAGACCATTTCTCACTGGCTTGCTGGGGATGGGGCCCGTGGAGGTGACGTGTTCACCAGTAAAGCCTCCCAGGTGCTGGAGCCCTTCAGTTTGGGCTGGAATTTTAAGGTTTTTGTGAATGTTGGAGAATTATGTTTTTTTAAAAAAAATGCGTGACCAAATCTGGTCAGACTTTCTTGGGGAGAGGAAAAGGAGTTTTCCACGTGAAAGCCAGCCCACAGCTGAACGTGAAGCCCACGGTAGGCAGCGTGGCTGTTCTGCCGAGTTTCAGAGTAAAGGCACCAAAGTCTTAAAAAGAGTGTTATTTTCTAACTTCCTCTGGAAAGTGGCTGGAAACGTGTTGGACAAAATCTTCTGTGAAAATGACTTTAAGTCAAGCATACAGTATAGAAAATGCGTGTTAAAAGTTAAAACTTTGTGAAAATAAAGTCAACAAAATATGCCTTAGAACAGGAGGTGTCGAGGCAGCCTTCGACAGACAACGCGACAGGTCTTGGCTGTGTTGTTTACATGTGCTGAGTAGGATCAGCCTCTGAACTTGGCCGCAACCACTGTTGGTTCAGCCCTTATGATTAGAAGCAGCTCAAAGGTGATTGTAATAGTTTGTTTATTGTTCAAACAGTGACTTTTTTTTTTTGTTAAAGAACTAACCCTTCATTTCTAGGTGGCCTGTATGTTTACATAGGAAAACCAGATCCTGAAATTAGGAATAGATATTCTTTTCCTAAAATGCTGGGGTGAAATGATCGTTTATTACTGTAAATTTATATCAACATATGGCTCAATTTGCGCAGCTTCTTGCATAACAGTATCCCAGTAGGAAACTCAGGGATGATACTGGAAAGGAAGCTCTTGCAGACTGCAGGGAACGTGACAGTCATGAAAACAATATGGAATGAGAGCGTGTTTTAAGAGTCAGTTTTAAAGGCTCGGATAATTGTGCAAGAAACTTGGCTCCGGAGATGTGTCAGGGAAGTAATCTTGACCTAGTCGAGTAAGCAGTGAAAAATCCATACAGCTTTACTTAGGTTTTACAGAATTCATTGGTTAACTGTTTCAGAGTCTAGTGAACTTTGTGTGCAGAACTGCACCCTAGTCGAGGATAAGTGCAATCCGTTTCTTGCAGTTATGAGTATTACGTTTGCCAGTATCCCATAGATCTTAATTAAAAGTATTTTTCGTGCTTTTTTTTTCTTTTAGCCCTGGAATGAGATCAGATGTAAGCTCTTCTCCATCCACGACCTCAGCAACGACGGGACCACCTCCCAAGCTTTGTCTTGTCTGCTCTGATGAGGCCTCTGGGTGTCATTATGGTGTTCTTACGTGTGGCAGCTGCAAAGTGTTCTTCAAAAGAGCTGTGGAAGGTAAGACATGTTCTGATGAACTTGCTGTTTAAAAATATAAAATCCACATACATATCATCCACACTCAAAACCAGGCTATTTAATCTTACCACAATCTATGTTTGTGCTAGAATCCTACTGGAAAATCCCACCCATTATATCACTGATCTTTTCATAGTAAATAACATTGATAATGGTGTATTATCTGAAGCATAGATTCCATTTACATTTATAAAATGCTCCCATTCAGTCATAGTGTAAAAGGATGTATTGTTGTCTTGGCTTTTTGTTTCTTTCATTGTCTTTCACTGTTGTTTTTGTTTAGTCTTATTTATATACAGATACTTGTCTGTGTGCATTAGATTTGTAAAGTTTGTGTTTTTTTAAGTTTAATGTTAGCTGTTTGGTGTATAAAACTGTAGGTGAAACTTGATAAATCTGATGTATGCAAAGTTATGGTAGTTTTACAGCTTTTCCTATAAGCAATGTTGGTTAAATTGCATACATGTCCGTGCGTGTTATTTGCAGGGGTAACTAGGTAACGGGAACACATATGTGGTTTTGGATCATCGAGATTTCTCTCTAATCACAGGAAGAAAATCATTCTGGAGAATAGAGGTGATGGAAAACTAAATGTGACTCTGTAGCATATATAGCAGGATAAGTAATCCGTGATTTTGGGGCTGCATTAAGTAGCCATTATGTAATGAACTGGGCTGTAGCTCAGTGTCTGGCTCCTCACTTCAGTATCAGAGAGGTGCAGAAAATTTAGAGTACGTTCTCAGTGACTCTGAAAGGATAGGGATTCCTCTATGCTGAAATTACGTCATTCTTAGTTACAACCGTACAGGCTTTCCTGTCTCGTGCCTTCTTCATGCAGTTACTGGGTATTTTGAAGTGAATCAGACCATCGTTTTTTGCTAACGTTTTTGCAAGTTGGGTTTCACTGGAGAAGAGGGAAGGCTGTTTTGACAAAGACCAGCCGCCATTCAGTCTTTTGGAGGAGGCACTTTCTCCTAGTTCCCAGCTCACTGGATGCAACAGGGAGCTCTGTGGAAACGCAGAGCTTCTCGGAGAGATCAGAAAAGTCAAGTTTGTATCGTAGTTTTTGCTGGCACAAGGGGGAAAGGATGTCAGTTCTGTAGGAAGCTGAAGCTGTTTCTGAAGTCTAATGAGACAATATGAGCTCAAGTGCAAAGCAGTGAGCTGCTCCTGTCTCCCAACCGGTCCTGTCTGGAGTTGCACTCCCATTTAGAGCCAGGTTCTTTATTTGAAGTAAATAATCATCTGTATCTTTGATTAAAATAAGGTCACCTGTTACCCCTCAGAAAAAGTATTATGTGGCAGCTGAGTATATATTGTAGTGATGGGTTTGCCCATCCTCAAGCTTAAACAAATCACAAAGGTATTGGTATATGAAGAAATCAATACAGTAATTCCTTTTGATCAGTGACGCGCCTTGCCACATCTTATATCAACTGTATTAATGGTAAAAACGGAAGCAGGCTTGTAGCTGAAAAATTGCAATAAATTGCTCGAGGTTTAATTCTGCTTTCGTTTTCATTGTTCCACAGATTATCCAATTTTAATCCTTCAGATTAGATATTGTGCATGTTCTCAGGAATTTTTCCAGGATCTGTTAGTTCTAGTATTCACTTTAAAGAACAAACAGTTTGCTTTTGTCTCTTATAGGCATTTTTGTTATTAGGAACATATGTAAAGAAGAATTTATTTCTACAATATCCTTTATATTAATAGCTGCCAGGCACCAGTTAGTGTACAGACCAAACTGATGCTGCACATTGGGTATCCAGCCTTTAGCCTGAAAACCTTTTTAGTACCTTTGTCTAAATGCTTGTATACTGTGATGGAAATGGTCACAGAAACTGAAAATATCAATATCTAGAAAATCAGTATAAAGCGTATTTCTTTCAGCAAAGCGTAGAACTAGAGGATAGGGGGAAGGATGGCAGTGGGACAGCAGCTGTATACTTATACGCAGTTCTTCATGCAAACAGGGTCCTTCCTTCAGGATCTCAGGATGGCCAAAGCCATCTTGTTCTAGTTCTTATTTTGAGCCCAGAGCCCTCACAGTTCGGTTTCTCTGGTCCCAGAGCCAACCCCGTTCACTTCCCAGCATGTCACCCCCCCCCGCTGCCAACCCAGATCTTCACTACTCCTCCCGCCTCCACTTCCTCGCCTTGCTTCAGATCCTCACACCTCCCCTCCACCACATTCCCCCAACACCTCTGCCTCCTGCTGTGCTCCAGATTGTCCTTGTTCTTCAGCATTTTTAATTCCATCACCCCAAACCCTGCAATTTCTAACCTTTTTATATGCCGGTGAGCTCAAATGAGCAGAGACTCATTCAGTCGAGCTCCAGGTGCCGACTTGTGCTACGGGTGGAGCGCTGTTGAAGTGTACAGCCTCTCTGTAAAATGCTCCTGTCTGCCGTAAATCCCCTTGAAACATCTCCGTTCGCTCAGTGCCAATTGCTACCAGTGTCTTGTTTGTGAAGCGGCTTTGGTTTTTGAAATACATTCCTTTGTGCAACGGGTGTGTCCTCTGAGCGGCAGTCAGACATGAAGCAGAAGGTGGAATCAACTTCACTTCTCACAAAATGTTCATGTGACAAGAGGGCTTTAATATAATGTAATACAAAGAAATAGTGCAGCTTTCACTGAAAAAAGGCAAGAATAGGTAAGGAGTAAATACACTAAATCAAACTACTTTCAAGGAGATGAAGCTCTTTCTTAGGGAAAAAAATGGAACAGCTCAGGGAAATGTGCACCTGAAGCATCTGTATTGACTGCAGGGAACCATGGGCTCATTGAACATCTTTGCAAGACATGAAGTTGCCGTCTGTTCTGCTACAGTGATGACGATTATTCATCAGTTTGTATTTCCCGTGTGTACATGTATATTTGATGCGTATTAGTCTGCTAATGGTAAACAGAACCGTGAATCATGGATCTATTTGCTAAGTTACCTTAAACACAAAGATGAGACAAGCGTCAGTGAGGCTCCCTCTTCTTCAGATGAAAAAGGTGGCGGGGGGTCATCCAAATAAATCTTCAGGGCTTCCTTGGAATATCAAGGAACTTGAAACCTTTCACTGGAGAAGTTTGACTAAAGCCATAGCAATGGGCTCTGCATACCCGTAATTTTCACAGCTGACTTGAAATAAATTCCTACCGTGCACTTTTCCTGTGAGGAGACTCTTCGGCTCCATTGTTCATTACTCAGTATTTGGAAAATATGTTTGTTTCTCTTACTATTGTACTATCAGGACATTGAAATACAGTGTAAAGGCCTAGGTAGCGGCTTTCTAGGTTTCGATCCCTATATTAGAGAAGGATATCTCTTTTAGTAATACCTTTCTCTAAAGTTATCTTGAGAAAATTATTCACATCATTAAAATAATTAAGAATAGATACTACTCTTTTGTTGTTCTGCTCTGAACAGCTAAGGAATACAGTAATTTTAATTTACGTAGCTGAAGTTGCTGTATTTTTAGGGTCAGTTTTGCTGTGAATCTGTGAATCCATAAAAGTGTCAAAGAAATTAGTTTGTCCAGTTCAGAGTCTGAGTTAAACAAGAGGAGGTTTCATGGCATTGAAAATGATGAAAGCTATGTCTATGTATATGTAGAAATGTTGACATTTATACTTTCAAAATGTGTTTATGAATGTTATTTACATCTCTTGTGAAACTGTTTAGGGAAATTGGAAACATGCTATAGAAGATAGCTTTGAGGAATGTAAAAGAAAAATAGTTTTAAAAATAGAATTTGCCTGATGTTAACAAATAGCAAATAGGATTTCTTCCTAAATTTATTGGCTTTGGTGTCTAAATATGAGAAATCTGTTCGATGTTTAGATATATGAAATCATATGGATACTGATCTTATTTTTGCAATAAATGAAGTACAGTAGGTAAAGGTATTATATAGTCCTCAGAGCCTTAACGTTACTGAAAGAAATAATGACTTCATCTACTACTCATTGTAGAGCTTACGGTTATTTTGTTTGTCTTTGTGAATACAGGGCAGCACAACTATCTGTGCGCTGGGAGGAACGACTGCATTATTGACAAAATTCGGAGGAAAAACTGTCCAGCATGCCGCTACCGGAAATGTCTTCAAGCTGGCATGAACCTCGAAGGTAACTTCAAATGTTCAAATCCCTTTTTCATTTTTCAGTCCTAGACAATAAAGGTCATGCTGCTTATGAAGCTAAAGCAATTATTTGAGCAGTGCTTTAGTATGTTAAAAGTACTGCATTTTATGGCATGTATGAGCATTTTCATGAAAAGCAAGATTTTTTTATGGCTAAAATTTCTCCTATGCATTCATATCCGTACTCAGTTGCTCTGGCTCTCAGTATGTTCAGCAGAAGTGAGTCATACACACAAACCAGGGTTATTTTTTATTCCTGTCAGCACATATATCTTGTTGCCTTTTCACTGAATCTGAGACAGCAGAACTCCTGCAGGGAAGTGTGATGCCTGCCCATCCTCACTCAGGAGAGTGACCTGACACTGGAACCACAGATGAGAGGGAAAGCCCAGAGACAGACCTAGAGTTGGAGTAGGGCCTGTATCTTCAACCTGAAGAAAAGGAAATTATTTTTGTTCATGCTGTGGATTTTTCTTAAATGTCTGTCAGATTCTCTCTGGAAAAGATAGGTTAAATACATAAATTTAAATATATTGGTACATATTTGTTCTCTGCTAAGTCCTGGATGGCTTATGAGCAACTGAAGACATCAACTAAAGATTTAGCAGCAGTTGTAAAATAGCATAAAACATTTTTATTAGTGTCAGCTACATTTTATGCTTCATGTTTTTTCCTTGAGGTGTAGAGATTAATACAGTACTTGCTAGCATAGTTATGGTGATACTTGTGTGATCAAAATTGTCAGATAAAATAAAAATGTCAAAAATGTATTTGTCAGATACAAAAGTAACAGTTTCATTTCAGTCAGTGGTAATATCCTTTGGTGAAATGTAAGCGGTGAATTATGTTAGAGATAGATGATGCACATCATCTATCATAGATTAGAGTCTATGTTAGCACGTCCTTTCTTCCTCTTCTGCTTCCAGCCTCTCAGGAGGACGAATCACCAGTTTTTCTGCCCTGCAGGTTGTTCTGTGTGCCCCTTTCTTCAGAGCAAAGGGGAAAATCCCAGCGGTTGGAGATGCTTGCGCTCCTGTGCCGTGCTTATGAGTGCATCCCCTCCTTCACAGTAGGGCTTTGCAGGGAAGAAAGGAGGTTGCTGGTCGGTTTGTTGAGGTGTTACTGCGATTGGTGTGCAGGATGTGAGGCTACATCTCTTAACAGCCAAAATCTACAATAGTGGGTTCTAAAATAAACCCTTAAAGTACACGAGGTTGTCAGCGAGCGTCTCCCAGGAGCTAGATTTAGCTTTTAGATGCTCCCAGTGGGCTGAACCTTGCAGCTTCAGAGATGATAGCAGGGCAGTCCTCTTGCCTGCTCTCGATGTCCAAGGTGGAAAGATGCAGTGCCCCGCTGGGGCTGGTGTGGGCAGTAGCAAGTAGAGGGAACAGCAAAGACTAAAGAAAGTTTAGAATAATGCAGAAACTCACAATTTTCATTTTGAGGTGGAAAAGAATACATTTTGTTTTAAGACTCGTTTCTGGTTTTGCTCTCCATAGTTGTTTTCAAAATACATATATTCATATATTTATCTGGATGAATAAAGCACCTTATTATGTATTACTGTGATAGTAAGCTTTTCCTTTCCTGCATCAATTTATGTGAACTCTTTTTAAAGTAGGCACCCCTATAGCTATCTCAGGCTCTAGGACGTGTTCCGTGAGTTGCCTTTCTGCACCGAAGACAATTAAAATTGAATGATGCTTGATACTTGCTACTGTTCCACGTGGAGTTTGGAGCCCTTCCAACTATAGTTTGTTTGCCTGAATTTTGGCACAGAGGATCCTAGAGAATAGTGACTTCTGGGAGGGTGGATATTGTTATATAAGTTGTTGGAAAAGGGGGGGAATCTTGTGAGTGAGGGGGAAAGAGGCCTAGAAACTCAGCAACGGAAAATGGAAGAACCCAAGGTAGTGTGAAGCAGTGAAAAACAACCATGAAAACAAGGATTTATTGGACAGATCTGAACAGATGGTGAATTGGTTGTACAGAAGAACTTGTGGAAAAGAAAACCGGGAGGCAGCTTAAAGCGCAAAGAGACTGAAAAAGAGTTCCTGTTATCTTGGCTATTTTAGAGTCACAGTTCAGGAATTACTCTTGTTTAAAACAATTAAATTTGCATACTTTTTAGACAGTGACTTCTTTTTGAAAAGTCATCAGGTGTATCCTCAGTGCATAAATAATGGTTATAAGCGAATCAGTTAGTGAATGGCGAGAGATCAGAACATCCTCGCGCGTCGGTCTGGAGGCCTCGCTCACTTAGCCTTACTTGCTGGTGGAGTTCTTCCATGAACCTGCCCAGACACATTTTGAATATCTCTAGGTTTATAATACCTGCAGTGAATTTCACTGTTAGGTGTTGGGTAGAAGACTAACTTATTTTTAAATAAATACATAAAATCTACCATGCAGTATTTTAATTCTTACCTGCTCTTGTGCTGAGACAAAAGTGGCTCCTTGTACGCTAGAAACACGTTACTTGGTAATTTTCTATTATAGTCTGTTTTAGCGTCAGTCGGAACTTTGGCCCTACTTATCAGCCTGTCCTGGAACTTTCTTGTTTCTATTGCATGGATTTTGGGTGTTGGGAACTGGAAAAACATACAGCTACCAAGCTGCAGGTACCAGAGATCTATACAGTAGAATAATGCTATTTTGTACTATAGCCTTTATTTCTTTGAATTCTCATTTCCACTTTCATCGTTAATTGACCCCAGGCATTCTTTGACACCCTTTCTCTTTCTGATATGCTTGAAAAACAGATTTATTGTTCTGTTTTATGCCTGTAAAAAATCATCTAATAATTTTTCGGCCTTTCATACTGTGTTTCATAGTTAAACTCTTGGCAATTTATGGTTGGGTTTTTTCCTGTCGTCTTCATTTTGAATTTATTTCAATTGTTTGAGGGATCTCTTCGTCTTTCTAGTAATATTCATTGCCCTGCTCTGTAACTGCACTGGTGGGTTTTGTCGTTACAAGTCCCATTTTAGAAGTGAGGTGGATGGTCTCCTTGTCTCGCTGGCAGCGGTTGCTCCCCAGCGGGGTGGTGGGAAGGTCTGGTGAGCTGCCCGTTGGGCGCAGACCATCTGCCCAGCGGGCAGGGGTGGCTGCAATGAAGTCTGCACAACCGCACAGGATGCCAAACTGCAGGGGGGGGCACTGGGGGGTTGTTTGTTTTTAACAGAAAATCTTGGATGCTTTTATTTCCATGCCGAGTTTACCTGTGTGGGTTATCTTCTGTAATTTGCCCTAAGGAGATGGTTTTAAATTTGTGATATTTTTATATTTGAAAATAAATGGTAAAGAAATACATTATCTCAACCTTCTTTGTTTTGTGATTTAAACTACATATCTATGTCAGGTCCAGTAGCATAGCTTAAAAATTCTTGCATAATACTTTGTCTTATCAGATGCATTTCTTTTGATTATAATTTTACCAGACTTTCTGGGCTGGAAATACTCCGTAGCAGGTGTCTGCATTAAGCTGAAGGCACGTGTATGTAAATTTAAGTCAAAGCAGTTTGTTTGCTTTTGAGAACAAGGGTAATGGCAAAAAAATGCCAGACTGTTGAAAGGGTTTTGGAGCAGCCATTTCAAAATTGAGATGAAAATAACAAGAAGCTCTTCGCTCCAAGGAAGTAAGTGTTGCTGTTCCCCCGTGGCAGTCTTGGCAGATGTGGCCAGTGTAATTCCCATCGGTGGTCCCTGTCCCAGCCAGCGGGAGGAAGGGGCTCTGGAGGGGGATTTCGATGGCATTAAGCTGCAGAGGTGGTGCATATCTGATGATCGGAGATTCTGAATAGGGCGGTAGAAGCTTTGAATGTGAAACCACATTACATGATGCTTTTTATGTGCTACTGATTTCTCTCGGCAGTTCCCGACCAGAAATCAATTAATTAATTGAGACACAGGAAAAGAAACGGGTTTCATTTTGGTCACAGCTGATCGTGCGTTCCGCACGGCAGACTGCATCCAGGAGAGCTGAAAGCCAAGTAGGAGACTCCATTATTGACAATATGCTAATAAAACTGTTGCTCCAACTTTTTGTAGTTTACAGTTAACATCTCTGTGTGATGTTTTATTTATTTGGCGAATGAGTTTTATGGTTTAATTATGCAGCGATGATTTATATGCAAGAGAGTTGGCAAGAGAAAAGTCTCCTCCTGCCCAGCGTTTTCAAAAAAATGTTTTCCCTGGCTCAAAAGATGGAGTAACTTCTTCCCCATTAAATATATTTTTTTCCTTTCTTCTACATGGTTTCTATACTTAATATTTTAAGGAACTTACAAAATGTGCGGTCCTGTAAATACTTCCAGACAGGTGTCGTGCTGTCACATGAAGTTTCACTGAAATATTGCACATAGTAGAAATCGTAGGATCAGGCCTTCTATATTAGGATCAGCCTTGTGATGTACCTGCAGACGTTATTTGACACTTGCAATGCTAACATAAATGGGACTTTCATTAAAACATAAAATAAGCTTATTTTCGCAGGAAGGTTAATTAGAATTAATGTGAAATTCTTTACAGTTTTATGAAAAGATGCTTTAAAAGTTTCGATTGCCTGATCTACAACTGCAGGAAAACGAAAGCAGCATTTCCTCTGTTACATTTTTATTGCTGTGCGATCACTTTCCATTATCTAACCTGTGACTTACCAAAACTTTCCTAGCTCGAAAAACAAAGAAGAAGATAAAAGGAATCCAGCAGACTAGCGCAACGGGGACGCGGGATGTTTCTGAAACGCCTGGAAACAAGAGCATCGTTCCCGCCTCCCTGCCGCAGCTGACCCCGACCCTGGTTTCCTTGCTGGAGGTGATTGAGCCGGAGGTGCTGTACTCGGGCTACGACAGCACCCTGCCCGACTCCAGCTGGCGGATACTCTCCACTCTCAACATGCTGGGAGGGCGGCAAGTGGTAGCTGCAGTCAAGTGGGCTAAGGCAATACCAGGTAAGGAGCAAATACGTGAATTGCGAAGTGCGGTCTTTTTGTCGTACTTCAAATCTGTCTTCACACTTGGTATCCTTCGAAGCCTTCACAGAGGAAGTTTTAGCAATATCATATTTGAGCTAATTCGTGTGACAAATACTTCTGGAGTGGAAAAGCAGAAAAAACACATGCAAAAATTTATTTACTAGGATTGCAAGTTAGGTCATTTTACTTGAACCCTTTGCCTATTGAGTGTTAAAATTCATATTAAAGTAGAGATTTGTTTTTCAAAGTAATATAGAGAACTATTTTTATTAGCTGTAGCTGCACCTCTTAGGTAATTATTTCTTCAATATTTTTAGCAATGAGATTACTTTGACTTTAATAGACTGCTGCTGCTGTACTGGCTTGTCTGGGTCTGTGTTCACGGATGGTGGTTGTTTTGTTTTTTTTATAATACCCCTCATCATATCTGTAGGGTTTTTTAACTGGGAATAGGCATTTGAGGGTCCGTTTCCGGGGTGGAAGTCAAGGTGGTCATTTTCTCTGAAGCACTGTAGCTGCACGATTACGCTGACTGTCACCCAGGGAATGAGGAAGGTTCGTTGCTGGTTTGGCTCCAACCTGAAGACACAGTTAGCGACTGCCTGACGGAAGTAGTGATGTCAAATCTCAGCCTTGGACATAATGCATAGTGTGTCTGGGAGAGGCCAGAGCCAGAAGTAAAGCTGAAGATCTGTTTATTCCTGACAGAACAAAGACTAGTGTTTTTTCCCCTTTCGTTTGTAGTCAGTACCATTAGCTACCTGTTGTCAAGATCCCTAGCCGGAACACCTCTGTAATGCGTATGTTGCCCAAGAGTAACATCACATAACAGGTCTGCCAAAAAAAAAAAAAAAGGCTCATAATGAAATTTATGAATCATAATAGTGTCTCTTTTGAGAGAGGGGAAGGAAATTAACAGTAGGAAGGAAAGACTAAACTCAAATATATATGTCCAGCAGAGAGGTGAGTAGAGTTTTGTATGTCTGTCAGGGCTTTTCCACAGTGGGGCATTGTGCTGAATTAGCTGAGGTCCACGTTAGGAAGAGTTCACATGCGCACACCCTCTTCGGGGACAAGGCTTTAGGAGACCATCTGGTATTCACAAAGACAAATTTAGGTACCATTTTTATAAAGCAGTTCTGTGTTCATAATCTCTTCTGAACAGTTTCCTTAATTAGACAAACCTTGCTAAGGTGGTTCTTCATGAGTATTTAATTTGTATATACTTTGACTGGTTGTACACCGTCAGATGTTCTAACAGTAAGCCAGCATTGGTTGCCAAACCCTTTAGTTTGGATTTCAAAATAACCTTTTCCTGAGGAAGGTTTGAGCAAAGATTTCAAGATTTGACCCAGTAAGTTTGAAATAACTTTGAAACACTTTGCTTGTATTTTTGAAGTAGTAACTGGTAGTTACTGCTGTCTCCAAAGCCGGAAACTGTTTTGAAGTTGTTAGACGTACCAAGTTTTGTTATGTATTAATCTACCGAATGCTATCTGTTTTTACATCTTCAGGAAGCAGCACTGTTACAAGCTCTTTAGATGTCAGATGGTTAATAAAATCAACTTGAATTCAGACTTTAATAATGATTCAATACGGCACAATATTTTCTTGCTAAATGTAAGCAGGATCTAATAGGAACTAGTGTTGTTAATTAGCAGCTACCTACAGTTTAAGACTGAGACCAATTTTCAGATTTTACACGTTTCCACATTATTTAATTGGCTCTGTTCATGCTACATATTCTTATAAGATTAGAAGCAGTTAATGATGGTAACTAATGCAATACATATTTTGTAAGTTCAGTCTACAGTTGTTGAATGAGAACAAAATTTGACATTAAACCATTTATTGTCTAGTGGACTGCTCTCACAAAAAGTAAAAATTACTGTTATTTTTTGAAGATAGCTCAATGAATTATAGTGTATATTAAATATAATTGTTATCTTTTGTAGTCTGACCATCAGTTCCAGATAAGCACACACATATATTCTGATTTATTTTTTTTTAACATTACGTCCCCTTTTAGTACCTGTAGTACCTGAGAATTCTTGTCCATCTGGTGCCCTGTCCGTCCAGACCGTGACTGACATCCTGGCTGTCAGAGCCCACGGCTTTCGGTGCACATGGGCTTTTGTAGATCGGGTGCTGAGAATTTATTTTGAAATGTATATATGTAAGTGTGAATATCATGTGTAGTGCAAGGTTCAAGAGTTACTCTTCCTGTTGCTCCCTCTTGCCTATTTTTCTGTTATATGCGTTTTGTATGGTTGACATTTACACATTCAGACCAGCTCAAGGTTGAGTTACACTGGAGCTTTCCATTCGAACCTTTTCAAGTCTTGGGTGTAGTCATATTGTCTGGAAGATACAACTGGAGTCCTATGGTTATGGACACTTAATTTCTACATATGCAAAATTTTGAATAGCCAAAGGATTCCTTAATGATACACGAAATATTTGAATGTAATTTTAGTTGCTGGAAAATGGTGTTGAAATTTTGCATATGTTTTAAGGTGCATTTTTTTCATCCAGCAAGAATTTACTCACAAGAAACGTCTTACTGTTCTAATTTCTGCTTTTCTTCCACCAAAAATCTAATCTAAAATACTTGACTGAATCAGACGATTGTAATAGGGCAAGAAATGTTGTTGTTATTTCAGGTACAGTCATCACAGAGAAATTGTTATCAAATACACTTCTAAAGTGGTAAACTACATTGATAATACAGAAGTTGTACGGATGACAACCATGGTCCTTTTCCAAGTCATGGGAGGTTTTTCTTTCTTTTTTTTTGCAACCAATGATGTCACACCTCAATTTTTATTTTTCCAGGTTTCCGAAATTTACATCTGGATGACCAAATGACCCTTCTGCAGTACTCATGGATGTTCCTAATGGCTTTTGCCTTAGGATGGAGGTCATACAAACAATCAAATGGAAATCTCCTGTGCTTTGCACCAGACCTGATCATTAACGAGTAAGTAAGAAACTTTCCAGGTTTCTCAGGGCGATGCTAGACTCCACGCGGTATTTCTGGGTTTTGCACTTGAGAGGTGCGTCACTGGGTAGCAAGTTCTTGCAGAGATCACAAATCAGCCTGTCATTTGCCACTTGTTTTTCTTTTAGCAGATTTCTTAGAGTTTTTGAATAAGACAAATGGAAGAAAGGTATTTTAGATATTAAGAGTATTTATATCAAGAAGTTTTTGTGGGCGGTGTTTGTACTAAAATGTTCCATATTGTAGCTGTTCCTGTACCATTCATTATAATAATTCATTTTATCAGAGCCAACACTGTTGAAACTAAAAATATGTCTGGGATGGAGAGAAAAGTTTGGCAAATTGCATAATGTTCTGTATATTTATTGTATAAAAGTCATAGTGTGGTGGTGCCAGTTCCACTGGGTTCTGGATCAGTTAAACACTTATGTCTGAGCCTGATTAAAATCTGGCTAAAAAGACAAGGTTACAAGTGGAAAAACTTGGCTGATTTTTTGTTGTTGTTGAACTTTGTTATAAATTTTCAAGAAAAAATGAGTTTGCTAGAATGTTTGGCCATCTCTTTTCTTGCACCGTGTGGCATTTTCCTTGTATTATTCAAACTTGTGTTGTGCAGTAGTTGTGTGTTGTAGAGGAGTGGAGGAGGGAAGTCCGGATCGTTGAGGGGATGAGCAGAAGGCTCAATTTGAGATGCAATGGGGATAAACATGTTGTGCAGAAATACGCATAGTTTTATTACTTTCCATAGACTATTTCAAAGGTGAAATAGCAGATCAGGTTGGGTTATGCCTTCCTGCCTCCAGTCTGGAGAGCAGATACTCCGTCTCAAAGCCTCTCCTGTAGGGATGCACTCGGGAATCGGTCCCAATGGACTGTCACACTCTCCTGCCTTTTACTTTGAACCCATTTCAGTGATTATGTCCTTCAGCTCATATTGTAAAAAGCCGCTTCTTCAAGCAAGTGGAAGAGTGTCTGCATAGCCTGTAACAAACTTTTCAAGTGATCTTTGTTTTGCAATTCCGGAGATGATAGCTGTATTTATAAAACCTGTTGAGGCATTTTTTCTGTGTTCTGAATTAGTTGCTGAAAATACTCTGTAGATGCAAATCTTTGAGATTGCTGGCCAGAGCCATTCCAAACCTAGTTTACGCATCTACAGATTCAAGTTAATACGATGCGATCACTATGGATTTGCCATTTCTTTTTTTGTGAAATGGCGTAGTCCATATGTGGGGACTAAAGCTAATAAATACGATTACACAGGGTCTTTGACACATACAATAACAAAACTTCTTTAGCATCACAATTTCACTGACAATAATTTTAAAAGTGATGCAAGTGACAAGGTGTTATTCATGTTTTCCTGTCTTTAAAATGGAGGCAATACTAATCCGTTTGGCATGCTTTGAGACAGCAGTCTTTTTTTTTTTTGTTCCTATTGCACTTCAGTATCAGATTTCCCAAATCTTTTCTCTGTTTAAAAACAGTGTATTAATTGTTACATTTTCTATGGGATTAGCCATTTCCATTTCAGACTATTTCTTTTTCATGTTTATTTAGTCTCTTTATTTTTTTTAGTGTAAATATTTGTCCAGGCTTTTATAAACTGTAGTAATTTCTTTATAGTAATAATTTTTCAAAAAAAGGTGAGGAGCAGATGATGGGTGAACACCCATTTGTTTACTTATGTTTATTAGTTCTTGGAATATGTCTCTGGAGTAAAATAGTCTCCATGTGGTGGAATTGAAATAATTGATGTTGTCACTAATAACCGTAATAACATCTAATTTGCTTTAAGTCAGAGGTCTCCTGCTGTTTTATCAATGGGTCAAAACCACAGAGCTTTGCAGCTAATTATGTGTCAGTACTCTTAAAAAAACCTGCAAGGGTAATCCTATTATACTAAATATTAATTCTCAAATTCATTCTAGTTACAGTTTTGGTACATAAATTGTTTATCAAAATGACATTTGTTTTCAATAAAAGATGTAGACTGAGAGAACTGCGATTTCTTCTCCAGTGTGCTACAAGTTCCCCATAAAACTCTGCCTGGTCGTAACTTTTTATCTACCGTTCATCAATAAAATACAGCCACCCCTGAGTTAAACATGACAAATACTGAATAATACATAAAAGCACTGCCTGAGTTATAAGAAGCTTGTGAAGCGCAGTACCGCAGGGAAAGCCAGAAGGGCAGTGCCACTGGGGAAGCACCGCTGATGCTGAAATGTTGGGTAGGACAAGAGAGACATCATGGACATGAAGGAAGAAATGCACCTAGATTTTAATGGTCAGGTGTGTCCACTCTCTGCTTGATACATCATTCAAAAGACAGTACTGCAGTACGTAATATCCCCTAAAAAACAGTCTGGGCTTTACTCAGTGCTACTTTCTCATACACATCTTAGTGATCGTTCAACCAAACAACTCCATCCCACCTCTCACCCACAACGCCCCAAACTCTTGCTTAATCTTTTAGTTATGCTAGAAACAGGTCTGAGATAGAGGAATAAGCATCCTCTAAAAATCAAAACAACTATGTCATTTGACAATTCTAAAAACAATTGTAATATTTCATATATTACAGTGAATTCTCTGGAATAATAGAAAAAAAGTGATTTTTCCTCCTGAATTTTAGAGCTTGATTCCACTAAATGCAGTCTCCCATAGGTGTTTGTGTGTGTAACAGAATCAGAACCTGCTTTTTAATTGTCTGGGATCATGGTCATTTTTACAGTTAACTGAAGCTGTCTGCATCAGGTTTTTGGCTTCCTGTTCAGTAGTTTCAAATTTCTGCATGCAGATAAAGAGGTAGAAGTTGTTCAAACTTGTAATTTTTGAGATCTGCAAGTACATTACTACCGATCTGTTCTTTATATGAACATTTTTCATTTGTAACTAAGAATTTGTTCTGGTTTCATATCTGTTAATTGCAGTTTCAAAGCACTATTTCAGAGGAGGACTGGAACAAAATTACATGTCTTTATCCATACTGTGTTAGAATACAATAATTCCATGAGGTCTTGCATCTCTTCAAGCATTTAGATTGATGGTGTACTTGTTTTTCTTAAATAGAAGTACAAACAAGTTGAGGAGTTGGCAAAAACTTCCAAGCCTCATGAGCCGTCCATGCAGACCTGTATCATTTCAGCCTTACAAAATAGTGGCAAATGTTCACATGGGTGGGTTTTCAATTCTGTTGTGTAATTTGAGTTTATGCACCAAACAAAATTATATGTATCCAATTATCCTATAAGTGATAAACATCTCATTATGCATATGGAATTGCACATATTCAGTTAGTATGATTTTTAAAATGTATTTAGCCTGCTTTTGATGAAAAGAAATCCATTAATTTTACTTACAAAGAGTTGACCCTCAGAAGGATCATAAGAAAAGTATGGGTGTTAATACATACGGTGTAAATCAAGAAATGGAACAGACACGCATCTTATAATCACATTATTTCTTTACATTCCTTTATATCTTCATTACAGCAATAAACTAGAGTTGGTCTGAAACCACTTCCTTTGTGCCATCATTACCCATAGCTTGCTGCAGCTTAACACAGGTGAATATTCAGGGATGTGAACACAGGATAAGTTATTGAGGAGCGGTGGCAAAGTCAGTAACACTTTCTATCTGCTGCTGTGAGCTGAGGTTGCATAGCTGGTGTCCCGGGGGCAGGGTGGGTAACACACACCACCAGAGGAGACAGTGCCTTCTGCTGTGTTAGCTGTATTGCACAGATAAGTGCTGTTACTTCTAGTTAATTTTCTTTGGGTTCTATATGGGTTTCTAGAAACTATTTATTTCATTCAGTTTCTGAGCTTTAAAGACTTGTCCTCATATTTGGTACAATTCAGTGTCTTCGGCTTCAGGAAGAGAAACTACCTTTGAAGGGTTCTCCAAGCTTTGGTGATTTAAACTGACATAACTGCAGAATATTTTTTTAAGACTGAATTCTTTCTGAGGATGATAAGACTTTCTTTAGTTACATGTATCTGCTTAAGCATCTGAGCAGCATCAGTCTTTCATGCGCTTATCCTTGCACCAGCCCTGCCCAGTATTATTCCTGTGTAGCTGCTACTTACTTACATGGAGTAGCAAGATCCAGTGGCTCATGTCGACACTTATCAGGCAACTGTGTGTAACTGGGCTGTACTGAAGAACCTGTCCAGCCTGTTCAGACGTTTGTCATGCTTCATTTTCAGCAAGCAGATCCTTAGCATTTATAAATGTCTTGCCGTGAACGCACATAAAGCTTCCCAGAAATCAGTGGATTTGTTTTGCTTAGTGCACAGGTCACTTTAGCTGCGGTAGTGCTGAATGCTACTATTCATTAGGACCATTGTAGATTCCTCCATAATTGAATTTTCCGAGTATCATCCATGCAGTCTGTGGCGGGAAAGAGAATTAAACTCTGTTCTTCTTAAGTCTTAAGCTGGTAGCCCAGTCATTTGACCATTCTTCTCCTAAAAATTGAGTATTTATTAAATATTCCATTTTTATATCCGTACTCCTATCATTTATTGTTGGGGGAGGACACAAAACCAAAAAGAAAATCATCCAATGTATTTGAATAATGTTTATCACATACTGGATATCCTAAGTTAATACGTCTGATAGAGTTGGGTAGGGTTGCTGTGGTATGAAAATAAATTATTTCATGGAACCATAGAATGGTTTGGGTTGGAACGGCCCTTAAAGCCCATCCAGTGCCACCCCCTGCCCTGGGCAGGGACACCTCCCCCCAGCCCAGGGTGCTCCCAGCCCCGTCCAACCTGGCCTTGAACACCTCCAGGGATGGGGCAGCCACAGCTTCTCGGGGCAACCAGCGCCAGGGGCTCACCGCCCCCACAGGAGAGAATTTCTCCCTAATATCTAATCTAAACCTGTCCTCTTTCAGTTTGAAGCCATCACCCCTCGTCCTATCACTACGTGCCCTTGTAAAAAGTCCCTCTCCAGCTTTCTTGTAGGTGCCCTTCAGATACTGGAATGCTGCTATAAGGTCTCTCCAGAGTCTTCTCTTCTCCAGGCCATTTCCCATAGCATTTGTTGAGTGCAAAAATGTTCACCATGCGTACCCATAGCATTGCTTTCACTTCATACATACATACTGATGCTGCATCTGTACAATTGAACTTTTAATTTGTTTGTTGACAAACCCCAAAAGGAGCAATGAGTTTCTGCAGGTCCAGCTATCATTTCTGCAAGAGTACAAATCACTTCGTTCTTCCTGCCTCCGACTTTTCTGAACTCACAGCTATTCCAGTTGATCCAGGTCTGGAAATGAAAGTCTCTCTCTCCCTCAGAGGAGCCAGCTGGTAGGAGCTGGAGCTGGGGCAGTCCGAGCAGCGTGCTGCCGATGCTCACCCCACCGAGTTCGCGGTGGTCCCTCGGCCAGTTCCTGCCTGAGCCTCCAGGGAGGGAACAGCATCGAGGGCTCAGCCCTGAAGAGCTGGCGCTGGCAAACCTGGGCAGGGAAATGGAACACTGAGTGCTCCCTTACGATCGATAAGCTGTTGGATGGCAGTTACTGCCCTGTCCTGCTTCCAGTTCAGGCAGTGGAAGAACTGCAGCTGCATTGCGTGGGCACACCTTACTCCTCCAGCGTGGAGAACCCTTATTCCCTTCCCCAGCTAATTCTCTGCACAGGGAAAAACTGCAGGGGGAGAGGGGAGTCTTCATCAAGGGAGGGGCAACAATGTATTTTCAGTTATGTTAAGACTTTGGACAATATTTTAGATTTACACTTCTATACTTTGTTTCTGAATAGAAATAATATACTTGAGTGGGTTAGTGTGTGACTGTTCAGCAAGATCATCATTTTAGGTTTCAAAAACAGAAAAATATTTTTTTTCTGGAGGTATGTCTATACCAGCTGGCAATTTTATATATAATAGATGTATTTTAATACACACACACAAAACTCAATTAAAGTTGTTGAAAAGTTTGACAGCTTCATAAATCTTAGGGTTTAGACCACCATTTAGTATTTGGAGATTGTATAAACCTTTGATTTTGTAGTATTGTATAACTGTTCCCACAGTTTGTGATTCAAAACATGCTTTTGTTGGAACTGGCACTATTGCTATATCAGCTTTGGGCCTCTAGTTATGTCACAGTGTATGTGAAATTACAGTGAGCAGCAGTAACTACTGCACAGCTGTGTTCACCGAGTGGCAAATGCCATTTAATTGCTGCCTAGCTTTAGCAAGAAGTTCTTGGAAGTCCTGTGTCTTAGGATTTTGACTCTGTTTGCATACTTATCATCTTAGCTCTTTGCTCTTCTTAGGTTTGAGGTCAGCTCCTTGGTCTCATTTGTCCTTATAATGTCATATGTCATAAAGAGTATGTGTATTGGTGTTATTTGGATAGAAAATAACAAGTGATTACAGTTTTATATGCAATGTTTTATCAGTTCTCTTGTTCCCAGATTTCTTTGTGAACATTCTTTTGTAACTAATTCTGTGGAGTCGGTATCATCTGTTTTCCAGAATACTAGCATCTTGTTTACTGATTTTTATTCTTTTATAGACTTAGCTGAACTGAATGACTCACAGCAGTGCTGAAAATCATCGCATGCTTTTATCATCAACATGCATCCCACACAGGATGCATATGTACATCCCGTGCACGTTACAGGGGCTTTCGCTGGGCTGAAACTTAGGGCTACTGCCCGACTCGTGAGGCTGCTGGTTACAAAAGCAGAGGAATATTGGATACTTATAGAACAAGAAGGGGATTGAAATAGGAGTCAATTTACAATCACTAAACCAGGATCACTTCAAAAGTGATAAAATGCCATTAGTCAGCTTAGTCCCAATGTGGCAATAACCACAAAAGCACTGGACTGCTGTGGTGCGCCCGTGTCCCCAGCAGCTCCCTGGTGCACCCCCGGCCGTGGCGCTGGCTCTGCCTCCCTTTGTGGAGCACCAGCGGCTGCCAGACCATACTGCTTCCCTGCGGTACCGGTCCTGGTAAGCACCAGAGCTGTTCCTAGAGGCTGCACGACGTCAGTATGGTTCTGCAGACAGCTTCTGCTAAGGAGAAACCATGTGTGATGTCATCGCTAAGTATAGTATCTATTTTCATTAGCTAAGTATAGTACCTAGGTTAAGTATTATATCTGGTTTATGTGTGGGTAAATTAATTTGTAACGTTGCTAAACGCCCTCTCTACGGAGGAGTACCAGTGAAACTTAGCAGGGAGAGAGGAAAGAGCCCCGAAGCCCTGCTCTTTGCTGGGTCTCTGGTTCGTGACTCGACCCAGATCCTCGGGCAGCCTCCCTCCGCGCTGAGATCATCTGATGCACTCTGGCCAGGAGATCTGTGGGGGGAGTGTCCGGGACCTCTTCCCAGACCCTTTGCCAGCGTTAAGGACTATGCAGTGAATCAGCTTCCCTCTTGTTCTGACACAGCCTGGACCCGCTGCCCTCCAGGGCATAGTGCAGTGCTCATCTGTGCACTCCAACTTCTCTGACAGGAGCGGGGCTGTGTTTTTCTCGCAGTTTTTGAGAACTGCAATTTGCATAGCCTTTCTATTACCAAAAATCTACACGTCTTCATCTAGATTCTCAGACTTGCAGTGATGATTGCATTTACAGCAGATAGAAATAAATGACAGGCTGACCCATTTCATAATGTTTATTTTAACCTTCTGCCCAGAAATGGTAATAGTTTTACATGAGGAAAACTGCTGAGCCCTGTCATAGAATGTGTTTAAATTACTCAATTTGAAATATGTGAGATGCCCTTTGATACAACCCAGAGGGGTTAGGAGAGAATTTGCCAAACGGCCAAATAGTGGCTTTGTGTCAGTTGCCCTGAGAAACGTCCTGCAACTGAACATCTTACATTTACTCCTGTTTCGTGCAGCTTACCTTGTGTGCACTTTGTATTCCTGCTGTTACTCCTTGATTATTGAAGGCTGCCATAGCGCCAGCGTTTCTAGGCTCACATGTGTGCACGCATGCGTATAGCTGGAGGTACCATTAAGGCAGTGCTGCATGTAGTCCTGTTACACGCAGGAGTTGCCCAGCAGCCTGCATTTGGAAATGAGGGGGTTTAGACTTGTACTTGATCTGCTTTTAATACAGCTTAAACATCTTGTGTTTCTTTCTGTCTTTCAAAACCCATCTGAATTCCTGTTATTCTTAGGTTTTTGCACCTTGAGAAAGGTGTGTGTTTCTCCTTGTTCTCACTTAGGGTTTCTTGGGATGCTTGTGAGGGTACATTATATAATTCTCTTGCAGGGCTGCGGCAGGGAGAACTGAAAAATGATAGCAGCTTTGGAGGAATTGGTGGTGTTCCATAACCAAATCTTACTCTTAACTTATCCTGGGATTCAATTTTGTCTGTGTCTTTGTTTAGATTATAATACTGAATAGGTGATGTCTTGGAAAAGGTGACACATGATTAGCACAAAATAAATTGCTAGCATCACTGTAGAGAGATTGTGTAGTCATTGCATTTGAAACCTACTATTTTGCCTATCTTCTCTACAAAAGTTTACATGGAATAGCATAAATCTCTCTTATAATCTTTTCAGAATTAATCTGTTGTTCTTGTTCATTTCCCATCCAAAACTGTAATCCTGCCATATTCACAGTAACCAGCTGTAAAAGCACATGTAAAGAGGACTGTTGCGTCAGGTGAGGTGCTACATAAAAGGAGGAGTTCCTGTCTTGATGCAGGGTTTCATTAAAATAGAAAAAATAAAAGGAAAAGAATAGATGAATACATAATGTTTGTCATTCTGATTCCACGTAAGTGCTTTCCCATATTTTCCTTTTGTTGTTGACATGTCTTTCCATTTATGGTTAGAAACCTTATTATTACAGTACAAAGGTAATGAAATTTAATTGCAATACTAAGCGTTGCTTTAAGAACGTAAAAGGATATGGGAAGTATAAAGTCACTTTGAAAATTGAGAAGTTAGGGAAAGTTGATGCTATCACTAGTGAGCAACTAATGTATTCAATTTAGGTGGACTTCTCCGAAGTGTTGAAAGAATTGGAGAAATCTCATCTCTAGTGTAGTACACCATCGCGTGTACTTTGGGATTGCCAGACTTCGAGAACTTTGTCCCACAATGACTGAACTTGGCTTTTATGTGAAGTTTGTGCTGAACTGTTGTGTTGGCTGTTGATAACAGAGCTCAGTGATTGGTCCTTGGTAAAGACAGGCTTCCTTTATAACGCTGGGATTGCATACGTCATGGTCCCCTCATGCAGCAGTTCTAGGCCAGTGTTTATATGTGGTGGCCAAGGCAATCGCACTGAATGGGTTCACTGGAGTAAAAATGAGCATAATTTTGCTGTGAGATAGATCACATACTTATCATCTGCCTTTGCAACCCCTGCTGCTCTTGAATGAAGCATGGAAAAACTTACATTTAGAACTTTTAGATATCTAGGCATTTAACTAACTTTTACGCTCTTGTTTTTCAGGCAGAGAATGAATCTACCCTGTATGTATGAACAATGCAAGCATATGCTTATGGTTGCCCGAGAGCTGTCACGGCTTCAAGTCTCATATGAAGAGTATCTCTGCATGAAGACGTTGCTTCTCCTCTCTACAAGTAGGTGAATAGTTAAATACCTGTGTGAACAATGTAAGTTTAACTTGCCCATATTACAGGTGCGCACGTGCAGTTTACCATTCTGTTAGGTGTCTGATAGCAAATAAAAGTCAAAATGTGCTTCTTGGCACCGGACTGTATAGGGTTAGCGAAGGAAGTTCTGCTTTTAGCAAACACAAGACATTCATGCTAAGATATTACGGCTTGTGTTCAAAACTTTGCAACTCTAACAGAGGCCTAACTCAGAATTGCAATTTAAAATTCTTCAAACATATATAAATCACAAACTCGTTGAGTAGTTCAGGACCCAAAGAAATGGGCAAAGCTATAACTTCATGCCCATAAAATACTTAAAACTCAACTAACCAAAAAAATCTCCAAAACCACCACTGCCTGTGAGGAAGTTCTGATCCAGTGAAGTATTTTCCCCCAAAAAAAGGTTGTCAGACTCCTCCAGAAGTTATTTAAAAATTGTTAAATACAAATACAGCTTTTTGCATCTGCATCTAAAAAGTATATGGTGGATTTATGATAGATACCGCAAGATAGATTTATATTACATGAAGTATAGATATATGCTACATGATGGTTTTTATGGCTTTCAATGGGATATGCTGTAGTTAAAACAAGTCACAGCTCAGTAAAGTTCTGTTGTCTGTACTGCACAGAAGGTCAAAGTACGGTGTCAAAATAGTTCTATTAGAATGTACAGAAATACACTAATATGAGACATTGCGTAACTAACTTTTACACTGTTATTTTCATCCCGTATTCATACTCATCGGTACCCAGTGATCTTTTCCTCTTGGTGCACGGTAGGGCTGCAGCCCCCCGCAGGGGCTTGCCTGTAACCCTGGCTCTGTTGCAGTCCGGGGACTCGCAGCAGTACCGAGCCCGTGTGCGTGTGCTGTGAGTGGGTGTGAGCCGGGCACCTCGCCTTGCACCGCGCTCTGTCCCGGAGCCGTCCTGTCCCACGGCCCTCACACTGACTCCCACGGTCCCACGGGACTCAGAGCTGCATCTCGGGCAGCAACTGTAGTTTTCCTGGAGCCCTTGCTGCTTCTGCTTGACAGAAGCTTATTTTTGTTTTAGTGTAGTGACAGGTATGCTTTAACAGTATCAGTAAGAGCAACAATACAAGTAAAGATATTTCAGCATAGAACTTCTGCGTGATGAAAAGTAAATATTTTTAAAAGTTTAAACAGTTCATTACACTGAGGGTTCAAACATTCCTTATCTTTAATATTTCCAGTGAATAATAGCATTAATTCTCATAAACAGATGGGAACTTGGTAGCTTTGGGCTGTTTCCAGAATGAAAGCAGGAGGATCTCGTAAGCTGGCGCTGTAGGCACTGGGAAGCCCGGGCGGCCTGGCAAGGACCAGCACAGCCTCGTCTGCCCAGCCCATGGCAGGGACAGGGGCTCTTTTCGGAGGAAACTCGGCTCCACGCTGCCGTGGGCTTCGTAGGAACTTGAAACTTCCCCGAAACTGCAGATTTAAAGCAGTTTCTGAAATCTCTCCCGAAAATTCCTCAAGTGCTTTGGATGTGGTGTAAGCCAACTTTCCTTAGAGGAACTGGAATTTTCCTTAAAGGAATTTCCATGGCAGAAATGGGGAAGAGACTACATTCGTAGAATTAAGTCCATTCAGGAGTGGAGTACAGCAAGCACTGGCATTAACCAGCAGAGGCCTCTTTGTTATATTTACAGTGAAAGACAATATATTTTCACATTTCTTTCCGAGTACGTACATTGTGTAAGTGGTACATTGTGGAACTTCTGAAAATTGAATAGCTCAAATTTGTATAGCTTTTTAATCCATGACTTCACAATTTTAATTTATGTTCATTGTGTTTCTGTGTAAGTTTTCCAAGAGAAGAGGGAGAAGAGAAGGAGAAGCAGGAATCCCCCACAGTCTAGACACGTAGCTCACACAGAGATGTAGCTCACAGACCTTTTCTATTTAAATGATTCAAGCAGCAGTTGACACGTTGTCATCTCCTGTGTCGACAAGGCAGATAAGAGACTTCATTCTGACATCCCACAGATGCTGACAGTGTAGTGAGGGTTGGATTTTTGAAGGAAGGAGCGTGCTTTAGTGGCCTCTTTCCTCCTCTCTTGCTTTCATTCGGCTTTGTCTCAGCTCTCTCTTTTCTCTCTCTTCAGCTCTTTCCATTCACTTCACCAAGGTAATCAGAGGCTTTAAATCAAACATCTTGAGGACCACTGGAGCCCCTATGCTTGATTTGTCCCAATGTATTTACTAGTCCTTGGTCTCTGGAAGGACCATCCTAGTAGGAGAATGTAGGCACAGGGACTGAACGTGGAATTGAGTCTGACTGAATACAGGCCTTGGTCCCTGCGCCTTGGATTTGTAACCCAGGGCTCCTCGACCAGCCGGCGCGATCTCGATATCCCATCCCTATTCCAAGAAACTCTGCTGAGACCCAAGTCCTCCCTGGCGCGGGCAGTCAGTTTGTTGTCCAGTCTCTGTTACTGCCTTGCCTGGACATGTCATTTGATCCACATCAGGAGGGCTGGAACTAGATGATCTTTCAAGGTCCCTTCCGAGCCAGGCCATCCTGTGATCCTATCCTCGGTCTTCTTTTGGCACACAGAATTTTTATGGAATCTTTCCAATGTCACGTTTCCCCAGACACTGAGAACACAGGCGCTCCAGCCCTGCTGGTTCTTCATCAAGGCGCTTCCAGAGTGTAGTGTTGTTGCCTCCATGGTCCAGTTCCCTTCCCTCTATTTCTTGTTGGGTTACCTTTGGGGTTTGTTTTTCTTTTGCCAGCAGTCCAATGCTGTTTGTTCAATGAGCCATCTGTCTGGCTTTCCGCTCTCTTTTGTTGTGTCTCAGCTGTCATTTCATTAACTTTTAAGTCCTTTTCCTTTTGGTCATTTTTGTGTAACTAATGTAAGAGAACTGACATAATGACGCAGTTCATAGATGTATAATGTCTTAAAGGTTCGTATCAATGTTACAGTTCCTAAGGAAGGCCTGAAGAGTCAATCTCTGTTTGAAGAAATCCGTATGACGTACATTAAAGAGCTGGGAAAGGCCATAGTGAAGAGAGAAGGGAACTCAAGCCAGAACTGGCAGCGATTTTATCAACTGACTAAACTGTTGGACTCTATGCATGATGTAAGTTCTGAGACGAATGCTGTAGGCATTCCGGATAAATGTTTGGGGATGTGGCAGTAATCTCTTCTATCCTTTTTTTAATGTAAAGTAATAAATATTGGGGGCGGGAGGGGCATGCCTCCCCTACTGTCTAACTAACAGCTAATGGGAGGAGGTGAACGTGGTGCTTTCAGACTACTTTTGCAGTGGACTCCACAGCAATTAATGACAAACTATTCAAGAATCTATGGAGTTGCTTAAAATTGTGTTAAAATAATGCATCAGTACTATTTTTAGTATTAGTAGTGGTCTCATTTTGCAAGGAATTTCAGAATTCAGGCTGTCTTCTTTTGTGGTATGTACTCTAAATTGTGTGTATGGTACAAAGCAGTGAAGTCGCGGTTAAGCTGGATGAGGTGAGGAAAACTTGGACACCTCAAAATTTGTTTTTTGTCTTGTTGGTGTATCAGGCACCTGGAAAGATCTTACTAAGCTTGTCCGTATCTGTGTTTGTTATATGCTAGAATGGGAGTTGATACATGATCTCGTCGGTATTTGTCAAGACCTTGCACGATCTGTTCACTTGGTTTATATTATAATGCCAATTACAAGACTTGCTAATTAAAATGAGGATAACTATGCACGTCTCGCCTGCACTGCGAGAAGTCAGGAAGAAGAAAGGATGTAGGTTAATAGTTCTTCTGCATGTGTTCGCATGAAAGTAATTCTTTGCTTTGTCACTTGTAGGTGGTTGAAAATCTTCTGAGCTTTTGCTTCCAGACATTTTTGGATAAATCCATGAGTATTGAGTTCCCAGAAATGTTGGCAGAAATCATCAGCAATCAGATACCAAAATATTCAAATGGAAATATCAAGAAGCTCTTATTTCATCAAAAGTGACTGCCTTAATACAAAAGGGTTGCCTTAAGAAAACGTCAAATGATAGCTTTTTTTTTTGTAAAGAAAAAACCTACAGAACTTGTTAATTTTGTCCTTGCAGCGGTGTTTCTTTTGTAATTATGCACTACATGTGGTTTACAGAGGGCCAAGATTTAGGCTATAGAAGCAGCGGATTTCTCACATTTGGTAAATAATTGGGGAGAAAGGAAAGGAAAGTAAATCTTATTTGTCAGAAATTATATCTCTCCCCTCGTGCAACATCCATGGATGCATCAAAACCACCGGTGGCAAGATCTGAGGCTGTGTTACGAACATTCTGCTAATTAATTTCTGCAGTTGGCTGGAGACAATTTTCTAGGCTCTTTTTTTTTTTTTAAGTAAAGTGTTTTGGATTTTTTTTTAAAGTTAAGGTAGCATTTTGGTTTATGCATGTAACCTGAAGAAAGTTTACAAGTGTATATCAGAAAAGGGAAGTTGTGCCTTTTATAGCTATTACTGTCTGGTTTTAGCAATTTCCTTTAACTTTATATACCGTGAACTAGGCTTGTTCATTTTTTCTTACATAATTTTTTTGTAATACTTCAAGATGCCTATTGTACAGCTGTTTTTTTAAGGTGGGGCAGCTCGTAGCTTTCCTAAATGACCTCTAGACATTAATCCTTGAGTATATTCATGTGAAAATGGGTTGGGCTTTTCTAACCTAATAGCTTTCAACTGTCAAAGTGACCATAAAAATTTGGCATTTTTTAAGGGCCAGGGTGGGTGGGAGAACACTCAAATCTAATTTAAATAGATGCGAATGAAACAAATACTTTTGGTATACGTGCAAAAGTGTTGGATATGCAGATTCATAGAAAACTAACCTAGTCCTAACTGGATGTAACTGAGCAGGTTATTTTATATATTGAAAAAAACAAGCCTGATTTTTGCATATAATGCAACAGCCATAACTATGAGAGTCATGGGCTGCATTGATGCCAAGAAGATCAGTCCTGACTGCCCATCAGGAAATTTTCAGGAAAATATGCATAGCTTAAGAAAAGTTTACTTCTGTGTGGAGAAACTCACATTTTCTATACACTCAAATCTATCGTCATACAAGTATATATGGAGAAATACCATTGACTTGAGAGGCAGGCGCGTAATTATGCCCAGTGGTTTGGGTTTGTTCTGTTTCCTCGTATCGATCCTAGAAATCCTTTCTGCAGTGAGATGTTTACCGTCATGCAGGCAGCAGAGCAGCTGCGCTGGCTGACCGTGACTCCGGATATACAGACTCCAAACTCGTGTGGTTAGAGACCCATTTTCACGTCTCCACCTGTCACCGACTGGTTCATCCCCTTTCCTGGACAGCAGCAAAGCTCCGCTACTGATTTCGTGGTCTTAGAGTCGTATGTCAAACTTTCTGTCTTTGTAAGGCTGCATCCCTTCATACCGAATTACTAGCGTGCCATAAAATTACCATAGGTCCTGTGAATTTCTCCTTGTTGCCATTGATAACTATATTTTAAAACGTTTAGAAGCTGTAGTAGCCTTTTTCTACGTGCACCTTAACAATTTTCTGTATCTCAAAATTTAAATATTTACTAAGCCACTCTAAAATTTGATTTTTACTCAAAGTGGCCAGATTATTTGTGTAATAGAAATGAGAAAGATCATCTGATGAAATACAAAACCTAATATATTTTTATATTTAGTTATAGTTTCAAATATGTATAATCGGTATATCCGCTGATCTGAGAAAAGAAGGGAAGGGCTACTGCAGCTTTAAAAGCAATTTATTAAATGATTGTAAAATAGCTTGTATAGTGTATAATAAGGATGATTTTTAGATGACAGATTGCTTTATCATGATACATGTAATTATATTTTTTGTAGGGGTCACAAATGTGCTGAATGGTAACCTGTACGAGTTGTGGTTTGTCTGGAGGTAGTACTGAGGGCATCGGTGTTTAGTATCCAAAGAAGTACTGGGTTTGGAAAGGAAAACCTGTGTTCAGTGGATGGGTTTGGGGTTGATTTTATGTTTATCAAATCACTGTGTAAAACTTCAAGCGGGAGCTTGGATGGAATACTCCTATCTGTATGGTCGGTTACCATTCACGATTCATTGCTAAATCAGACCTCCGCTGCAAAAAATGTAAGCCGGCAAGATGCGTGTGTGCACATGCATTCCTACACCTCCGAACATGCGGGGTTAATTTCACATACAGCCTCACATACCACAGCAAAAACAGCTCGAAAAATTTGGCAATAATACGCATACAGGTACCAGCAATATGTAAATATAGCGCATAGGTTGTTCACAATACACTAGTACGTTTCTATTGTTCAGCAAAAGTTTGTTTCCAAGTGGAATAGGAAACTAAATTTTCATCCTTTCTTAAATCTCTTTTTGAATGTTATACCTATTAAAAAAAGATACTATATTCAGTACTTTGGAGTAAAATATCATCTTTAATAAAAAAAAAAATAATCGCTCTCTTCTCTTTGATCTGTAAAGAATATGTACATTTTGTAACAGTTAAGGTAAAGTTCAGTATTTTAGTGACAACTTCCAAGCCAACTCAATGAAAATATTCCCGCGACCCGTTTGAGATACAGATAGGAGTTTCATGCCGTGTGGTTTCTGGTGGGCTCTTCAGTTAAAAGGAAAACTGTTCGTTCTTTAGGGAATGTTTTTAAAAATCGCATCCCCAGATACCTCAATTGGAGCGTGTGTGAAGGAGTGAGCGTGTGGGTGTGAGCGCGCGTGCATTTGTATACACAAAGATACAAAACTTTCTTTTTTTGCCAGCAGAAGAGTAACTATAGTGAACACAAACAAATGACCACCACCTTGAGAGAACTGATAGCGTAAGAGAAGAGAGGCTCTCTACCCCCTTTTTGTCCACATGCCTGTATATTAATTCTTAGTTTATGGGTTTAAGGAAAAAACAAAAGGAAACTGTGATGTTAGAGGAAAGCAATCGTCCTGTACGTGCTGTCAAGTTTTAAACTTCACAATGAGAACTATGTAGTGCTTTAGTAAGCAGTGAGAAGTCCGTGTTCTGTGTATCCGTAGTCCTTGTAGCAGTGGGTAGTATCTGCACTCTGGATAAAGCAGGGAGAATTCTGACTCCGTCTCTTCAGTGCCTTATCACAAAGTGCATGCATCCGAGCGAGGGACNCCGGGGAGTGGGAGGGAGAGGAGCCGCTGCCGGCCCCGCACAGCCTGGGCATCGCCTGCCGCCGCGGCGGGACCCCAGGGGTCAGGGGGAGCTTCGCAGCTGGGAGGGAGGGAGGGAGGGCTGGGAATAGGTGCCAATTGAAGCCGAAAAATGACCTCGCCATTTTCACAGAAAAAGGTAGAAAACGGGAGGAAGTGCCTGGGTGAACGTCAGCGAAATCCTGTTTCCCGTAGCCGAACTTGAGCGAGTGAGGACTTCAGGGTCATACCTTAGCGTGAGATTTTTAAAAGACTGTGTGTATTATCTATCCTAGTTCAGCTCGATCCTTAGTCCAGTCCGCAACCAGGTGTTGCTGAGCCATCGATGCCACATAGGAACCCAGTTTTCAGGACAGGATTAGGGCCTCTTTAAACCGGCGAGAGGCGCTCATTTTCTGATGAAAGGCTGTGTGTATGAAAATATCCCCCACCTCCAAACTAACTTGCATAACAGCATAGAGTCAGCGATGTGTCATTATTCTATTTTGTATATTAAACAAAAGATATATACTGNTATAGTGTATAATAAGGATGATTTTTAGATGACAGATTGCTTTATCATGATACATGTAATTATATTTTTTGTAGGGGTCACAAATGTGCTGAATGGTAACCTGTACGAGTTGTGGTTTGTCTGGAGGTAGTACTGAGGGCATCGGTGTTTAGTATCCAAAGAAGTACTGGGTTTGGAAAGGAAAACCTGTGTTCAGTGGATGGGTTTGGGGTTGATTTTATGTTTATCAAATCACTGTGTAAAACTTCAAGCGGGAGCTTGGATGGAATACTCCTATCTGTATGGTCGGTTACCATTCACGATTCATTGCTAAATCAGACCTCCGCTGCAAAAAATGTAAGCCGGCAAGATGCGTGTGTGCACATGCATTCCTACACCTCCGAACATGCGGGGTTAATTTCACATACAGCCTCACATACCACAGCAAAAACAGCTCGAAAAATTTGGCAATAATACGCATACAGGTACCAGCAATATGTAAATATAGCGCATAGGTTGTTCACAATACACTAGTACGTTTCTATTGTTCAGCAAAAGTTTGTTTCCAAGTGGAATAGGAAACTAAATTTTCATCCTTTCTTAAATCTCTTTTTGAATGTTATACCTATTAAAAAAAGATACTATATTCAGTACTTTGGAGTAAAATATCATCTTTAATAAAAAAAAAAATAATCGCTCTCTTCTCTTTGATCTGTAAAGAATATGTACATTTTGTAACAGTTAAGGTAAAGTTCAGTATTTTAGTGACAACTTCCAAGCCAACTCAATGAAAATATTCCCGCGACCCGTTTGAGATACAGATAGGAGTTTCATGCCGTGTGGTTTCTGGTGGGCTCTTCAGTTAAAAGGAAAACTGTTCGTTCTTTAGGGAATGTTTTTAAAAATCGCATCCCCAGATACCTCAATTGGAGCGTGTGTGAAGGAGTGAGCGTGTGGGTGTGAGCGCGCGTGCATTTGTATACACAAAGATACAAAACTTTCTTTTTTTGCCAGCAGAAGAGTAACTATAGTGAACACAAACAAATGACCACCACCTTGAGAGAACTGATAGCGTAAGAGAAGAGAGGCTCTCTACCCCCTTTTTGTCCACATGCCTGTATATTAATTCTTAGTTTATGGGTTTAAGGAAAAAACAAAAGGAAACTGTGATGTTAGAGGAAAGCAATCGTCCTGTACGTGCTGTCAAGTTTTAAACTTCACAATGAGAACTATGTAGTGCTTTAGTAAGCAGTGAGAAGTCCGTGTTCTGTGTATCCGTAGTCCTTGTAGCAGTGGGTAGTATCTGCACTCTGGATAAAGCAGGGAGAATTCTGACTCCGTCTCTTCAGTGCCTTATCACAAAGTGCATGCATCCGAGCGAGGGACGGCCGCCGCCGGCAGCTCAGGACACGCGCGTGCTGCGTGGTGGGACTCGCACACGCCAGGCGCCAGGAATGGCCTTAGCTGGAGCAGCCGGGGAGTGGGAGGGAGAGGAGCCGCTGCCGGCCCCGCACAGCCTGGGCATCGCCTGCCGCCGCGGCGGGACCCCAGGGGTCAGGGGGAGCTTCGCAGCTGGGAGGGAGGGAGGGAGGGCTGGGAATAGGTGCCAATTGAAGCCGAAAAATGACCTCGCCATTTTCACAGAAAAAGGTAGAAAACGGGAGGAAGTGCCTGGGTGAACGTCAGCGAAATCCTGTTTCCCGTAGCCGAACTTGAGCGAGTGAGGACTTCAGGGTCATACCTTAGCGTGAGATTTTTAAAAGACTGTGTGTATTATCTATCCTAGTTCAGCTCGATCCTTAGTCCAGTCCGCAACCAGGTGTTGCTGAGCCATCGATGCCACATAGGAACCCAGTTTTCAGGACAGGATTAGGGCCTCTTTAAACCGGCGAGAGGCGCTCATTTTCTGATGAAAGGCTGTGTGTATGAAAATATCCCCCACCTCCAAACTAACTTGCATAACAGCATAGAGTCAGCGATGTGTCATTATTCTATTTTGTATATTAAACAAAAGATATATACTGGGGACAAATCCTATATCATACCGGTGTATGGCATTATTAAAAAAAAATCATTATTTTTATCACAGTAATTTTAAACAGCATAAAAAAATTAAACCAGTGACTCCTGTTTAAAAATAAAAGTCGTAGTTTTTTATTCATGCTGAATAATTCTGTAGTAACAAGTCTGTAGTTTTCACCTACTCAGTGAAATGTTGGACTGTAAAAGCTTGTGTGGAATTGTTGAACATTTATTTTTTCATTTAAATTTGCTGTTCTGGTAATACAAAGCCACACATCTGTACAGAAGTTGCAGTAAATGTGAGCCATTTACAGCAATGCCGAATAATGGACAGAAACCATATAATAAAATTCTGCTTTTTTCATTAAATGCCTCCAAACTGCTTTTGTAGAGTTTTTCCTGTGTACCCGGAAAGGATCAGTTCTGACAACTGAGGCAGTTCATTTGTGTTGTTTTATTTATTCACCTCATATGCAAAAATTATTTCGACTAAAGCTAATTGCTGCCGTAATTAAGTTCTGGAGTGGGGGAGTTTCTGATAATTAAGTTCAGATTAACAATTTAATTGGAAATCACTACTTGCGTATCCCAAACCTGGCCGGATCTGCCATTGCATTCATATTGTCCGTTTTCCGGAGGGGAATCTGTACCGCAGTTTTCTGATCAGATGCAGAGCAGGTCCGTGCATGTGAGCCAACGGACGTGTGCACGCGGCAGGCAGATCGCCGTAAAGCTGCCGGGGCAAGTGAACTAAGAAAAACAACACGAAGTGTATTTAGAAAAAAAAAAAAAAAGAATTGATTTAAAATTAATTTTGTTATTGCAGTACTTGTTAACCATTTGATACTTGTCAGAATGTTGATAAAAGCTCCCGACCAAGGCAGGTGCCAGATGCCAAAAGGTCAGTGATAGAAGGAAAATCGAACGCAGCACAAAGCGTGGGGGGTGCGGGCGGTACAGCCGCATGTTTGCCCTGCGCCCCTGCCTTCCTGCCTTTTGGAGCGGAATTTCAACTCGTGGAGCGGCCGAAACTTGCACTGATTGCAGTAATGGGAGGAGGGTGGCGCAGCGAGGTGGGCAGCCGTCCCCGTCCCCCACAGGAGTCACCGGGCTGGGGGGCTCGGGCACGGCTGTCCCTCGCTTGCCCTTGAACCCTCCCTTTGGAGACGGGGTACGTTGAATGGNCCCGCCAGCCTTGTGAAGCAGCAATGGGCCAGAAAGCGGGGCTGGGGGGACGGGGGACAGGGTTGGGACACCAGTTGAAGGGGTTAAACCGCCCTTGGGCAGCGGGACGGGACCCGGTGTAACAAGGTCATAACTTTCCAAAAGTGGAATTTAACCAAACTTGTGAAAAAGTATTTCCTAAAGTAGTGACGCTGAACAATACCTCTGGCTGTGGACGAGTGGTAACGACACCACCCTCCGTGCCCAGAAGGTCCCACAGCCCCGAACTGCCACCAGTGCCATCGAGTGCCACGTGGCCGCTTGAGTTTTTAAAAAGCAACTTTATCTTCAAACCATCTGTAAATAAAACTGCTGATTTTTTTTCCTTAACACAGCTCACGCCTTTACCCCCATTGAAGAGCAGTGTGAGATTCATGCTAGAATAAAGGCTCATCTAATAGCAACAGAAAATGCCAACTTTCCAGCAGGGAACGTTTTCTTTGAATTGTTTGCAATTAAAACAAAGGCTTACATAAATTTCACTTTGGTTCTTTCCAGGTGAGGTGGCTGTAGATTGGGGTCAGAGGCGATACAGGAACAGGATTTACGATCATGACATTACTTTGTATAACAATTATAAAAAGATGCTTTAAGGAGATACATCAGGTATTAAGATAAAATAACTGCTTTATGGGTCCAGTACCAACTCACGGTCTCCCATACACTTCATGGCAGAGTACACACTTGGTGTCCTCCCGTTCCACCCAAAATCCGATTTCTTCTATTGCATTGGCAGAATTATTTACATCGAAAGTGTCTGTGAAACGAGTGTACAAAACTGAAGCCCGTTTCGTTGCAGGGTTTCTGCGTCCCCCCTGTGTGCGCTCCCCTTCCCACGACGTCGGCCGTTGCTTGGAGCGCATCCAGAGGGGACCGGTGCTCTCCTGCCCTGCCGGGGGGGGCGGGGGGGGCGCTGAGCTGCGGGGAGACGGGCAGCGCTCCTCTTAATTGCCATCTCATTTTGCAATGCTCGCTTGGGCTCTGTCTTCGTCTTCCAGGGAATTCGGATGAAACGCAGCATGAGACTGAAACTTGTGATTTTTGTTTTTTTCACGCTATCCCAATAAAATGATGGAATTTCAGAATGGTTTGGAGAAGATGCCATTAAATGCCATTTTTACAGTCAGCTTATTTCAGATTTCCCAGCTGGAGCGCTCTTGACTTGGTGTTTGCCTCTGGGACAGCCCACAACGTGCTGGTTTTTCCTTGGCCGTTCCCCTGCTTCAGCGTGAGTTTGTGTGGTGCTCCAGGCGCACGGGCAGTTCTGCTATGTAAGGCACGAGTTGAGGGATTTTACAGAAAAAAAGGCTCCTTGGCTGTACGGTTGCTCCCGGCGCGGGCTCCGAGGCGTTACTAGTGCTGGTGCTCCTGCCAAACTCCCGTTGGGGGACAGGCCTTGGCGGGTACCCAGGACTCCTCAGGCCCAGGTTCTGCGGGGCATCCCATCCGTTTCAAGTTCATAAACCCAAGATTTAGTCACTGCTGCCTCTTTCAGATGCGGCTGCTGCTCATCCTGGGTGTGCCTCTTTCTGCCGGTACCTGTGTCCCGTCCCCTGGAACATCATGAGGTTCGCACAGTCCCACTTCTCCAGCCTGTCCAGGTCCCTCTGGGTGGCATCCCATCCCTCCAGCGTGTTGACCACTCCGCACAAGTTGGTGGCGGAGCCCCTCAGCACTGCCCGGGCAGAGGAGCTGTGGGGCTGAGCTGCTGGGGAGCGGCTTCCGTGCCCGCTCAGCCCCTGCCCAGCTCCCGCCCGCGGCCGTGCTGAGCCCCGGTGCCCCAGGAGAAGGTGGCCTCATCCAGGCACCGTGTGCGAGTGGTCCTTTCATCATGGGCCATTGACAGTCAAAGCCACAGAGCGAACCCCGGCAGCTGCTCTCCCCCCGGGCCATGCCCCGTGTCCATCGGATGCAAACCGTCGGGTACCAGTGTTGGACCGGGCGCCCCGCGAGGGCCCCGCGCCGGCTTCACCGCCCCCGGGCACACGGCAACAGGTTCGTTTCCTCTCCTTATCAAGATTACTGATAATACCATTTATTGGTGGACCTGAAAATATTTTATATAGGGCATGTACATTTTCAAATAAAAAAGTGTAAATATTCAACTCATCAAAGTGTGACTGGAGGAGCGGTAACTGGAGAAACCCTCTAAAGGGGACTACGGGTTCGTTGATCTCAAATGCCCGAGCCTGTGGAACAGCTGATAAAAACTTGCTCCGAAGCAAACCTGGAGGAGTGGTGATGGTGGTAAATATTCAATACACCATAGGCTTGGCACAGCACCAGAGCATAATTAAGGCTATTCTCTGAGGTCACAACAGAGAACTTTAAGTTTAAAAAATAACAAGTGGAATCCTTCTAATTATAGACTCTGTTGATTCAAGATCAAACCACATGAAAAGATTGAGGGGAAAGTGCTGATGCAGCATCTAATACGCCCACTAATTGCGTTGCTAATGCGATGGGACAGGGGTTATACTTTCTGCTTGATGTGACACATGCCGAAAAAAGTGACCTGTTGTGCCCAACGGCGCGGCGTGGGCACGGCTGGGAGCGGCCGCTGCAGCGGGAGCGGGGCGAGGGGACTTGGATGCCCT
>VZSZ01000918.1:287482-323094 GCA_013398815.1 Ibidorhyncha struthersii | reverse complement strand
GACAGAAGTCCAGGAAGTTTAATTGCTGTGAAAGAAACGTAAAGAGATCTGGAATTCCAGTTTCCCTCATTTCCAAGTGACACCACGAAGCGAACGAGAAGGCGGCGCAAGGCCCGGAGGGCGGCTGTGGACGCGAGTGTGTTTGCAAGTGCTTTTCTGTAACCGGTTTCAAATGTCCTTCGCTTCTCTCGTTACAGGTCTTCTAAAAATATCAAATATAGATCTTTCCCTCATAATATTTTAAGATACTCTATTTATACATTAATTCTTTCAAAAATAAAAAGTGACACATACAGCAATTCAGTCACTCAGAGTCTTTAAAATTATTACAAAAAGCCACGACACCCATCCCCCAGCGTCACTCCTGCGGCACGGAGTCTCCCCGCCAACAGACCGGGGTTTCTTTCACCATTTGCTATCCCAAAATATAGTCATTCCGGCTCTCGCCACGCCACCCGGCCAGCCCAGCTCTGCAGTCCTGCAGGACTCCTTCTCCCACCCTCCCCCTTAAAAATGACCCAAAATGGTGAGGGATTTGCACACTCGCTGCACCAACCACTCGCCACATGTCCCTGGCGGCACGAGCATCCTCTCCAGGGCAGGACCAGAGGGGCGGTGGAGCCCACCTTTGTTTTCGTCCTTTGTTTTCTGTCGACCATAGGTTGGCCACACCAACGATTAATGTCCTGTGAGTATGGAAATAATTTACCTTGCACCACCAGTACTGCACAGACTTGGCACGGACAGACTACACGCCAGGCTTCAAGCAAGGAGACCACCTAAAAAGCAACGGTGGAGAGCGGCAAACGCAGCTCCAAAACGGCACATCAGCAGCCCGGGCACTCGAGAAAGCGTGGATGTCTCTGTGCAATGTGCGTTGGAAAGGGAAGATACAAACCAGCCAGTCAAAGGAAAGGAGCGGTATTTATCTGGAGCTGCATCTTGCCCTCCAGGAAGGAAACGCAGGCTGCACAGATCGCAGATGTTTACCTCACAAAAAACCCTAAATTTGAAAAAAAAAAAAAAACAAAAAAAAAGTAGTTTGAGAGGTTTGGTCCAAAATATCCTCCCCTCCGCTGTGCCGATGCCTGCCGAGTCCTGACAGCTCCCGGCCGGCACCGTGCCCACGCCGCAGAGCCCAGGGAGCCCCCGGCTCTCGCCTGCAAGAGCAGAGCTCTGCTGCGGCGCGGTGGGACGGCCGCCCTTGCCGGGGCTCTCCCCAGCCCACCGAGGGAAGCGCAGCCTCCTGCAACCTGCCGCTGCAGGCACAGCCGGTGGTTTGACGTCAGCCCGAAGCACCTCACCTCTTCCCCTGCGGTGGCGGCGCGAGAAGGGGCTGTGTCGCTCCCCGGCTGCACGGGAGAGCTCCGCTGGGGCTGGTGGCAAAGCCGGGAAGGGGCCGGGAGCAAAGGACTCCCCGCTGCTCCTCCAGTGGGTCGGGGTCCCTCAGCTCCCACTAGTGCTCCTCACACCAGTGTCGCTGCAGGGAGCACTGGGCTCAGTGGCTCTCTCGTGCTGGTTCACAGTTTGCAGGCTCGGCCCCTGCGGAGCACTGGGGCTGCGGTGTGGAGCTGCTGCGCTGCTGGTGGGGGGTTTTATGACGGCTGCGGTGGCTCCCAGCGGGGACGTGGGCTTTGGGCATCGCCCGCCTCTGCTCAGGGCTGGAGGAGTCGAGCCATCTCCCCGGGACCGCTGTCCCCACAGCCCCGGCACGCGCCGCAGGAGGAGACACGTACGGTTTTATCCACACAAACATTCATCTGAGAGGGTACGGGGAAGTTCTCACCCTGCGTCGCACAGTGGCAAAGAGCAAAATGGTCTGCAGGACTCCTGCCAGCGGCTGCCATGGATACCATGTAAAGCTCAGCAGTGGCGCTTCTCACGCCCNNNCACGCCCAAAGTTATAGGAACTCGACATAGTTCTCGGGGATTAATCCTGTCTTCCCGTTGAGGGTACCTTCCAGCCAGCCGGGCTCCTGCGACGGATGAACTTGAGGAGAGAAGGAAAAGACAAGTTACTACAGGAGGGGGATGACGGTGTAGAGGCCATTGCTCTTTGTGCGCTGACAATGTCGAAGTTGCTTTGGGGAGAGAGCAAGGCCCTTAATTTGTGTTTATTCTGAAGTGAGGAAACTAATATGCTAAGGAGCTGAGGAAGCCTAAGTGCTCTCTCCTGCTCTCTCGTGGGACTCCTCTGCGCTCCCGTGACCGAGGATCGCACAGTGAAAGCCGCAGAAGGACCGAGCGAGCCGCACGCTCAGCTATGGACTGCGTTTCCGAAGAGCAGCTGGTGCCGCAGAGCTGATGGAAGTGAAGCATTTGGGATAAAAACAAGGGCTCAAAACTTCCCCCAGGTTTGGGCTAAAATCTCTCGGAAGTTGGAGAGCAGGTGGTTAACTCCATCGCCTCGTAACCCTGCACGTCCCGGCTTGGCCTCGCACCAGGCTGAGGGAGAAAACGCATTAGCAAACACTCCCGGGCAGGAAAGCAAACACTGCAACCTTATTTCTGTGAAACGAGAAAACTGATCTGTCCTCAAAAGACTTACACCCTTTCTTTATTCAATTAACAACTGGAAATTTGCTGATTTTACAGGAACCAGGGCTACGCCAATGCAGGCGGTTGAATATTCCCTGCACCTCCCGCAACAAACAGTGGCAGCTCAGTATTTCAGAGCCACCTGGGTTTCGCATGACTTAATCGAATGCCACGCGAGTTCCAGCTACTGCTTTTGCCTTAAAAAATCACTTATGTCCCAAAGAAGAGAGCCATTTATTTCTGTGTAGGTACTGTCAGACAGAGCGGGCACACGAGCAGACAGGGAGGAGAATCTCATTCTCTATTACAGAACTAGAGCAGAAATGCAACACAACCTTCCTAACGTAGCATAAAACTTCAGTATCTGTCAGCAGCAGCTCAGGTGGGAGTCCCTTGCTTCAAAATTTGGAGTTTTCCATTTCAGGGGCGATTGCTAGATGAAAACAGAGGTGAGCATCCCTTCCCTGACCCGTGACTCCCACCTTCCCCGATTTCAGCCCTCCACGGAGCCAGGGCGTCCCTCCCATTCAGCGCCACAACAAGGGCACGCCAACTATCAAGCGCACAAGATCTGCTGGAAAATGCAAGTTTCACGTAACTAAAAGGAAGAACGCTCTGGAGTTTACATGGACCTCCCAAAACATGGTGTTATTTACCCTGTGGATGCTGCCCGATGTGGGTAACAGCACCCCAATTTCCCAGTCGGACCGAGATGCTGCTTTGCCATGTACAACCTCAGAGAACCTTAAAGTCAAACAAGAACCTGTCTCTAACTATTTCCAAGATCCATCTGCTTTTGCTGGGTTTTGTAAAACCCCTTCATCGTAACGGTATTTCTACCATGCGGTGCTGTTTCCCACTCGCTTCCCCCAGCTAACGTGAGCCTCGGCTATGCTGCTAAGTGATTAGAACATGCTGTATATTTTTTTCCCTTGAATAATCCATTGATTTTTATCTAGCAAACACAATGTATTTAATTCAAACTTGTTCCCCTCCTAGCTGCTCTAATTCCCACGGGCTCTCAAAGGGGAGACCATGTTTATTTATAAGATATCTATGGAGCTGCTTAGGAAAAGTATTTTCTTTAATTCACATGTATTCATTCTCTTCCCCTTTCTGCTATATTCTCACATATATCCCAGGGCAAAACCAGTGCGTGTGGTAGCAGTTTCCCAAATGACAATGCTTAACATATAAAAGCCAAGAACTACTTGGAAAGTAGTAAAAAGTCTTTTCTTTACATAGGGATTATATCTACACCAGAACTGCTTAATTCCACGGGGCACGGTCTCTTTCCCTTGACGCAGGAAACAGAAAATCTATGTTCGTTAACATCATCTCCAAAAATCTGACTAACCAGAGCCCAGCTATTCCAGCTCTCAGCATCCAGAGGAAAAAAAGCACATGCTTCTTTTCCATCTCCTGCATGAAACATTATGGCAACTGCATAGAATATTTCTGGTGCCGATACTCGGAAGCTAATCTCTCCTACCCAGAAGACCAGTGCGGAATGGCTCTGTATATGGTAAATGCTGGTGCCGGTCAGCCGCTCGCCAGTTTCTCCCTTGTGTTTAGATAAGGGTCCGTGTCCCGAGGAGGGACGCGGTGCGGTCGGGCAGCCCCGCACGGCACAGGCACACTGGGGGCTGCGCGGTCCCGCCGGCGCTGCGCCAGCACCTCGCTCTGCCGGCAGCGCTGCCACAGGCGGCGTGCCGCGTACCGCTGCGGTGAAGAGCTGAGGCATGTGTACTGCAAGGTCTCCAGTAACTCCCGCGACCAGCTGGAGCATCGGGCAGCTGCCAGGAGGGCAAACGGTGCAGGCAGCCGGGGTCAGCGCCGCGCACCCGCCGCGCTCCACTGCCGGCCGTTGGCGTAGCATGGCCCAAAGGTGACTCCATAGCTCGCCAAACTTCCTCCTTTTGTTTCCTGCTGTGGGTCAGAGCCTGCACTTTGTACTCCCAAGCGTAGCCTGGAGAACCTCTGCACGCCCTCCGTGCAGGGTTCCCCTAGAACCCGCCGAAACACAGCTCTGATCTAGATGGACCCGGTCACGAAGAGCTGGTCACCTGTGTGTGCCCTCGCCTCGTGCCCTGCGGATGCACAGCCACTTCCACTGCCGGGGCCAAGACACACGTCACCCCGGGCTGGCGGCTCGGACACCGCGGGGACGGGCAGGGCCATGAGGGGGAGGTGGAGCGGCACCCCCTGACCCAGGATGGAGGTGGCAAACTGGACACCTCCACTCTACTCTGGCGGAGATGAGGGGGGTCGCACCTATTCATCCCTCCTATTTTACACGTCTCCCTTAGGATTTGTTTCCCTTAGGAAATAAAGCAGGATCTTGAAAAGGCAGTTTTCACACTGATCCTAAAGACAGCTGGATGATCAGCTGTTTTCAGCATAGAAACGAAAAGTAAGGCAAGAGACACCTCGGATTTAATGCCTGTGTTCCAAGCATTTCTGCTTTCTTCTTTCATGGGATTTCTAGTGGTGGAAAGGGGATAGTCCTTAAACAGAGGACTGAAAGGAAACCCATGAACTGAGAGTCCAAATCGTTCCCGGGGTCACAGGAAGAAGACCTTTGCAAAACTCAGCACTAAAATAGATAACAGCCAAGTGTCCTTCTCTGTAGCTCTATTCGTACTGCTGTTCATGCTGGCTCTGTAGCATCTCACGTGTACGTTACGTGAAATGAGAGACGCTGTGACAGAAGAAGAATGTCCATTTTGAGGTGCCGGGGAAGTCTCCTGCCTCTCTTCGCCCAGCTAACAGCAGCTCTCTCGGCACCGCTGCCCGCAGCGCTTCCCCGGCAGGCGAGGTGGTGGCTGCCAGCGACAGGCAAGGCCACGGCCGTTAGAAGGGAGTTAATTTGATGGTGTGTTACAACCCTCCCCATGGCATGTCCACCGCCCTCCCGTGTCGCTCTGCCCTTGCCCCGCAGCAAACCCCGCGCCGGGCTCAGCTCCGGAAAAGCCCAGCGCCACACTCCTACGGCAATGGGCACAGCTCTTCCCGTCCCGCTTTCCCGGCACGCCGGGGACCACAGCCTGAATATCACGCTGAAAAATGAGCCCACCTTCTCCCGATCCACACCCGGCGCTGCCCCGTGTCGAGGACTCACCGTTATCAAACACGGTGCCTGCCGTGAAGGAGAGCTCTGAGTCGTGTTCTGCTTTACAGGCGTACAAAGCTCGGGCTTTCCGCAGCGGTGAGCTGCAAAAAGAAAGCATTTATTGGTATAAAAAATACTCTACTCATACACAACAGCACTCCCCTGCCCACCGTGTTGAAGAAGGGTGCGTGTAAGTGCTGCATGTTAAAGAGGGGTCCAAGGACCTCTACTGCTCTGCAAGGGTGCAAGGTTATGCTGCTCGGGGGAAGAGCGAAGAAGACACCAGAGGAGGCTGAAGGCTCTTGGGGATGAACCCCCAGTTTTCACCGCACTGCAAATCCCCGTCTGAGCCCAGTTGGCACCCCCAGCACCGGAGCCCATGCCTGGTGTCACACAGGGGCAGCCCCGTGCTAGGGGTCCCCGGCAGAGCTCCAGGCGCTAGACCGGAGAAGCTCATCGGGGAGCTGGAAATGGTTTGTGAGTCTCTGAGGGGCCATAACCCACTGGAGGGGCGGTGCGGAGCGAAGGCAGCAGGAGCCGGCAGCGACCCGCTGCCCACCGGCCCCGCTCGCTGCCGAGCCCATCGCTCTCCGAGCGCAGCTGCAACCACCAGGAGAGTTTTGCAAGGAAGAATTAGCACTTAGGGAAGGGTTTTGCAACACAGAAAAACAAGTAGGTTCGTGAAGAATTTGCTGCGCTTCTTTAGAGACTGTACCTGAAGATAAAAAAGATTTAAGAACCATTAGATTTTACTGGGAAGTGTCAGTGTGCCCACGCTGCGGGGGAGTGAATTAGAGCAGAGAGAGCCAGAAATGGAGCGAATCGCCAGCAGACACAGGGAGAAAACGAAGATGCTCCGGACCCCACCAGCAAAGCGCAGGCACACAGAGCTGTCCCCTGCACCCAGAGCCACCCTCCCCTCCTCTCCGGCTCTGGGCTCGAGCAAGGCTGGTGGAAAGCTGGGACAATGCCGGGCCACAGTGATGGTGACGGTGACGGTGCAAACCTGCCGAGGCACTGGGCCGTCGGAGCAGCCGGCCACATCCAGCGCTGCAGCAGGCTGTTCGGCTACAGCACGGCCAAGCCGAGCGATGGAAGGGCCCCCAAGAGCTGCTGGGCTAAGGAATAAGGCGTCACCATCTCTCAGTTCAGTGGTTTCACCAACAAATTTTTTCTTTCTGAGGACTTGAACTTATTCTGAATTCTCTCCGAGCAAGCCCAGGGAAGTGGCACTCTTCCACCTCGCGGCACGAGCGGTTCACCTTCACACCAAAACCACAAACCAGGGAAGCTGTGAAAGGTTTTGGTTTTGCTGTGCCGACAGCCCCAAAGTGGAGGTCTCTCCTCTCCAAATTGCCACTGCCTGACACGAGCAGCCACCAGACACTTAAAACGCAGGATGGGCAAACACTCCTCCTGCTCCAGAGAGGGTTCTTTGCTGCCGGGGAGACAGTCAGATAAAAAACCAGAAGGTATTTTCGGGCTAGCTACCTTGAACTACTCAAGTTGTGGTTTTTCTCCCCCGAGAAGTGACCTCTGCAGCCCGGCAGCCCCGCAGCTCCAGCCTGCTCCTTGCTGCTCTCCAGGCTGCGACTGCACCCGTCAGAGCCCCGCGGGGGCTTTCCGGGACGGAACCGCCGGAGCCCCGCGATCGCTGCCGTTAGGTTTCTGCCTCCGAGCGTGGCACAAGGCCAGCAAAGCACTCAGGCGCTTCGCCCATCTGCCCTTGTGCCGTTTCGGGGATGATGAGCCTCTCTTCCCCCAGAGGAGGAAGGCTGCTCGGATGGTATCACGCTGTTGCCAGCCTTTGCAGACGCGTAGCAAACCAAATAAATAACCCTGCCAAGCAGGCGGCCGTTGTACAGGCGGCACTTGTGTGGCTGTAGGTGTGGGGGAAGAGCTCGGTCTGTGCCCGTAACGAACAAACAGGTTTGACACGTCTCCCTCAGAGGAGGGATGGGCGCCCCAGCCCCGCGCGCCCGCGGGGGGAGCCACACTCTGCTGGGGACCACAACGGCCTCCTGCGCGACAGCGCCAGGGGTGGACTCCGAGGAGAGACGTCCCATCCAAGGATTTCTCCACTGACCAGAGATGGATCATCCACAGACCAGAAGCGATGCTGTCCTGACATGAGCATCCCCCAGGACCCGCAGCACAGGTCCCCAACGCTGCCCATGGTGCGCTCACGGCATGACTGCACCTCCGGTTCCAAAAGCCACGGGACCCCCAGGCAGCGCCCGCTCCCGCTGCACCGCAGCCAGCGGCGTCTCGCAGCCCCCGGCGCAGGGGGACGCGCATCCTCCTGCCCGCCGGGCTGGAGTGCAGCACAGCCTGACTTGCTGCTCCAGCGTCCCACTGGAAATCTTCCGTCAGCCTGTCTGGAACATCCAGGACCCATTCAGTCCAGCCATGCCCAAGCGCCTGAGACACGGGCACCCAGCAGGCAAATGTCTGTGCTGCCCCATGTCCTTTACCCTCCTCACATTCCAGATAAGAAAAGGAAGTGGTCAGAAAATGAGGCATCGCAAGTGTTTTACGAAGGGTTGTTATTCCTCGCAGCACCCAGGAAGGCAGCACCCGTCTTACCTGTCGCAGAGAGGAGCAAAGCGAACCGCGGGAGCTGGACCACCCGGGCAAACCCACAGAAAGCACCAGCGACCCCGAGCACCGCGACGGTGACCTGCGAGCACTGGCTCCCGCTCGCCTGGCCACCGGGGCTGGCGGGCACCTGCCGGGGGGCTCAAAGAGGGGACGCAAAGGGTGTCCCCGGGAGCAGGAGACCTTTGAAAGCTCCTCTCTTGCTGAGTGCAGATAGCTGCATTGGGGGAGCTTGAGCAGGATGCAAAGGGAAAAGGAAAGTGAAGTGGGGGCAACCGAGTAAATCAAACAGAAAATAGCAAAAGCGACAAAAAGCAAAGCGAATTCTGCAACAGACCTGATGGGGGATGAGTCGCTGGACGTAGAGGAGGTGGGCATAGGACTTGATGGCGCGGAGAACATGGGCCAGGACGGTGAGAGGGGTGACGTTGGGCTTGGATTCTGAGGGCTGCAAGACATAACCAGATACCTTATCAACGTGCAACCACAGAAACAAACAGTAACCAAGAGACAGTCAGACGACATCCGACGATAGCGAGTGCCTTGGGAATACTCGGAGCATGAGACACAGCTACGAAATGAAGTGCCAAGACCTTGGGAAATGTTTCAAGGCCAGATCTGCATTTCGCTGGACAGCAAGAGCTGGATCTTCCAATTGAGCCCGACACCCGCTGTGCGGAGGAGGGCTGTCTCGCTGCTGGCCGCTGGCAGCCCAGCCACTTACCTGCTTTGTTTTATTTCCCCACCGTTGCCAGAAATAGATGATGGTATTTCTGGAGGTTACTGGTGCCCGCAAGCCACCTCCATCCCCTTTTTGTATGTCAGCTGTCGTGGCGCCAGAGTCTGGGCCCCGATACACGGTGCCCGGCCATCACCGCCAGTTTACACTTCTACCCAAAAGGGGCGGGAGGTTGCAGCCCGGGGGGGATTCCTTATCTCCAGGACGGAGCCGGCCAGGGCTGGCACCTCCATGTGATCATCCACCTGAAGCCCACCCCAGCCCGCAAGGGTCAGCAGCAGCAGAGGGCTGTGCTGGGACCCCGGCGCCCGCCGGCCGCCTCTCATGCGAGCACCTCGCACCGAGGTAACCAGGGCTCCCGCCGTGCTTGTCCATTCAGCACCGCAGAAATTTCATTGATCTGTGTTCCGCGTTTTACACTGAAGAACTCTTTCCCCCCTCATGCAAACTGCTCGATTCCTCACTTTTAAGCTACGGCTGTCAACTGAAATTGAATCAAACTACTGAACTAGTAAATGCATGCAAACGTCAAGCGAGAAGTATTTGGTTCCTTCAAAACTGTTCAATTTAGGTTATTCTCAGGTTCGCCAAAAAGCAATTATTGGACTAAAATACCAATTTGAGTCTGACTCACCTTCTACTGTTTCTATGCTTATCAACTCACCTGTATGCTCTAATTCACATTGTAAACTCCATTCCTGATAAAACACCAGAAAAATCTCTCCGCTCTGAAAATGCCTCTCTAAAACCAAGAAGTTTTCTAAAAGCAACAAGATTTATGTTTTTTTTATTGACAGAGGGATGGTACCTCTGATCACAGGGGTCTGTGATGAGGTGGGGACAGGGTACGTCCCCCACAGGCAACCCCTGGGCCGTTCCCATGCCCATGCCCATCCCCATCCTCATCCCAATCCCCATCCCTGAGCTGGAGGCTCCTGACGATGGTCTACAGTGGTCTACATGCAGAGAAGGGCACAGCCCTCCATCAGCTCCAAGCTGTAAATATGATGCGTTCCAAATATCTATCTGGGATTATAAAAAATCTTTTCTAGATATGTTTAACTCAGATTTCCTCTTGTCACCGTGCAGCGTGGTGCAGTGATGTGCCCCCTTTGTGCTCAAGGAGAAGCCTTCTGAGGAGCGTGCCTTGGACCAGTAGCCAACTTGGCAAAAAACCCCAACCTCCAAAAAGGATGAAAGCAACGCCCTCCCCTCCAAAACGAACAAAATGGGCAGCACCAGCGCACACACAGTAGGACAAAGCGTGGGCAGCGGCCAGGGGAGCCTGTGCTGCCCCTTAAACCGCTAATAAAAAAATGAAGTCTCTGTAAAAAGGGTAACGTGCTAACCCATAGTCATTCCATACCTGTTAGATCACAGCAGCAGAATGCAATTGTTTCAGCCCCCAGCTTCTGCTCCTTGAGCCCAGAATGAATTGTCTCATATATTAACAAAGAGAATATCCCAAACATTTTTCTTCCATTTCAAGCCGAATGTAAACCCTCACCCTCTACTGTTTAAAAAAAAAAGAACCAACCTCCCACAACATCCAAGAGGGTCTCCAGGAAATACTTATAGTTAATCTCGAATTTTGTGTTTTCTTGTAATTTTCTTCCCTTCAGTTTGAGTTAGAATTTAACAGCTTTAAACTAAAATGCCGCTCGTGGCACACCAGCTTCCCTCCAGTTTGTGCACCTGTGCCACCGAGCCCTGAAGCCTTCCTCGCCTGCGCCAGACTCGTCGCTGGGTACCTGGGTCTCCACCAGCGCCAGCACTGGCCAAGAGGCCGGTGACTCTCGCCGGCGGCTCCTGCGTGTCCTTCCACGCACCCGCAAGGGAAGCTGGCAGCCGGCGCGCTCTGGCATTCTCTGATGGTCACAACTCAAAACTGAAAGGATAGATCTGTGGATTTGGTCCAATTTCGAGGGGGAAAGTGTCCATGCCATAAATATCTCCACCGCAATGGCACCTAGAGGGCACTGAAGAAGGTTAAATTGTTGGCCCAAACTCAACTGAGGTCCAGATCTGCTTAAGGCCAAACTTTTGGCTTCTTGACTCCTCGCAGAAGCTGTGTCACTGGATTCAACAGAAACTAATGATCTCCCTTTGCAATTATGGGCAATACCTTTATTACGTCAGAGGATTACATGCATATAGAAATGAGATACAGCAGTGCATCACAACTTTCACAGGAGGGCTCTAAAACAGGGAACGTTCGCAGGCAGACTATTAACAGAAATCCTAAAAATGTTCTCCTAATAATTGTCACTATTTAAAAACAATCTCTTTTGCATTGTTCTATCCTCAAAATTGTCAGTCTTTTGAAAAACGAGCAATTACCTGTATTACTTAGTCTGTTAGACATTGGTACTTACCATATATTAAATCTATTTCCAATTTTAAACAGAAGGAGGTGCTACAAAGACCACCAAATTAGCCCAAATCACAGAAATTAACCCTTGAAGCACCAGTTCTTGCTGCTTGTTTTTCCTTCGAGCAGGTGTAGTTGTCTGGCCGTTCGTGATGATGTCCTACCTTCCCTTAATTGAACAAGCTATACAGCACCTAGGGCAGGTAATTTTGTTTTATTTTATCTGTGCACAAGCATGCTTCTGCCCTCTAATGGAGAGAGCGCGTTAGATGCATTTGAAGACACGGAGAGTGCTCTCCTCTGGGCAGCAGGAACTAGAACATTTCCTTCACTGTTAGTATTGCATTTTGGAAGCCAGAGCCCATTGGTTATAACACCTGGATGCAATGTTCTCTGGCTCTGTACAGCCAAGCTACTATAACGAGTCTCCAAGACGGTAGATGCCTGCATGGCAAATGGAATATGAACACATGGGTTTACCACCTGGAAGGCAGAGGACCTGCTTTCATCTTACCACAGCCTCTCACCATTCAAGTAGACTCCTCCATCCTGGTGATCTCAAAAAGCATCAAATGCACGTTACCTGCTCCGTGCATGGATTTTCTGCAGGCAAGGAGCGTCACCTTGAGAAGCAGACCTCCCGGCCTCCAGCCCCCGGCTCCAGCGAGGATTTCCACTGAATCATCCACGGGGCAGGGTGCGTCCTAAGACAGCTTAGACACGTCTACCCATCAGCGCATCTCACTGGTTATAAATCCAGCAGGCAGCACTATCTAATGGACCCCAAAGGCCCCACACTGGGGTAGGAGAGAGCAAACAAATGGCACAGCAACGCCTTTCTCAAAGAGAAGCTTGGCCCACGGTCAAGGTGGGCCTCGGAGGGGGTGATGAGCCGGTGACCGAAATGCGGCTGGGCTCGTCCTCCCGAGAGCGGCCACTGACACCCACCAGCCCTCCCGCCGCAGCTCCCACCGCCTCTGCGGGCAGCGGGCTCCGGCTGCGAGAGGACATCTCACCGGGTGTGCCAGCGATGGTGCGCCTGCATCGCAGGGTGGCCACCGCCCCCACCACCGACCCCACTCCTCCTCACTGCACGACGGAAGGAATATCCAACCGCAGGGGGCTCCGGGACTAGAAATTCCCAACGCGCTTTTTGAGGTGAAATCATTTTAAAAGAATGTAGCTCTCGCTACTCGTAAAGTCGGCTCTGTCATCGCTCCACCAACTGCACAGTCTGCTACACTAATTACAGCGCGTAATGCAATCAATACGATTCTCGGAGAAGAGAGTTATTTCTGCGATCTTGCAGTAAAAAAGCCTTACAGCAAGAACCGGCACTCAGGCCGGCCTCTATCTAAGAATCTATTAATAATTTGGAGCAGGATTTTGGTGTCTTTGGATCCTGGGTGGCAAAGAAAACACTCTTTGTGCCCACCAAAATAACTGAGAGAACTACTAATGAGAGCATGTGGATTGTGAAGTACGAAGACCATCCTGTTTCAATCGGGGTGCTCACGGAAGGGATGAACATGGTCCTACGATGACCGAACTACCCCGCGCAGCCTCGCGGTCCTGCTCTGCAGGTCCTTCCAGCACGTCTCCTCAAGAAGAGCAAATGGCCGTCGCAGGACCCGGCCCGAGCTGGCCCTCCCAGCACCCACAGACTGAGGGGCTACGACGTGCACAAAGGGTTCACCTCCCTTCCGTGAAATACAGGTATTTCTTGTCAAAGATACTGCTTGAGTATCACTTTTCTGAGCTTATGGGACTGCAAGACCTGAGTCCTGTCTCGCTGGAGAAGTCAGCGCATGCGAGCGAAGAGGCTATTCCAGGGTCTCCGCATTTTGGAAAACAGTTTTCTTGTAGGATCCAATTTCCTTTCTGTTTCTCATGGAAAGAGCAGAGGTGGGGGGAGGCTTTGGGGAGATGTTGGCTGCTGCCTGCTTTCAGTTCTGCCTGCAGGAAGCAAATGTCAGCTGGACCTTTTTTTTTTCCTTCTTCTTACTCTGGAGGACTTTGCGAGGGGCTCTTCCTGTTGGGTGCACAGTGAGAAACAAAACAGAGAAAAAAATGCTAAGAACCAAAAATACCAGAAGCAGGAAACAAAGAAGTGGCTAAAATTAGTCTTCAGGGGCAGGTATGGACTTTTTTCCCCAAGAGAGGCAGCAGAGGGAACTCCACGAGTCTGTAGCCCAACACGTCCCAAGGCTTTCGCCTTTCCTGCCGGTCTGTGCCCCTCGAAAGCAGCGGCGGTGACCTGCAGCCCAGCGAGGAGGTTCCGCTGCCCTGGAACAGGCAGGCTGCGGGAGGACGTCGTGTCGCAGCCACCAGCCCACCGGCTGCGGGGGCACCTCCGCCATCCGCCCCTTTGGCAATCCCACTCTTCCAGCAAACACATGGACTTAGACATGTATTTAGAAGCTAAATCCTCCTCCCTGCCTCCCGTGCCTGCCACACACCCTGCCTTTCCCATTCTGATGCTGTTCGCTGCCTGAACACGTGAAAAAAGCAGCAATTCTTGTTTCCAGTCTCTGGTCTCCTTTCCAGTTGCTGCAGGTAAATAATCTCTTTTCTAGTCCCTTCTCCGAACCTCCCTCTTTCAACTCCTCTTCCTCTGCAATCTGCCTTCCCAGACTGCCTCTGGCACTTTCTCTACTCAAGTCCTCAAGGCATTCACAGGTCTGAAGAGTTATTCTCAGCAGGGTTTCCAGACAACTTCTGCCGCTTTGTTCTTCTGGCTGAGAGGACACCAGTTCCACTTCAAAAATGTTTACAACTTGTTTGTTTTTGTGGAACTCGGGGCTATTTCAACATCTAAGAGCCACGAATGGGCACAGACTACCGACGAGTTAATGCCCTTTCATGAAATCACCTCAAGAATAAATAATATTCCCATTCTGACATTATCGACACCTGACTGCATTAAAATACATCAAAAGCCAACCAACCCTTTATCTCCTGATCCGTTCCCATAAAAAGAAGCTGCAGAACATAAGGCTCTTCTCAAAGCTAACCAAAAAAAGTACTATAGCATCATTTAACGCCAGGGCACTTAAACTCTGCTAACACAAGGCCAAGATTGCAGCTCACCAGCGGACACGGCTCTGTTGGCTCAATGAAATGGGAAGCAGCCTTGGGTTGAGAAGCTGATGAAGTTCATGCCATGCCGCACGTCCCAGCAAAGCTCAGAGCGCAGACGGATGGGCTCTAGCAAGCAGTTCCCCAGGCTCTGGCTGCACTGCAGGTTAGTGATGGCACCACACATGACCCCATACGTGACCATTAGCTCACAGGGCTCCAGACTGGAAGGATTCCTCCTCTGTTTGGTACTTTAAATTCAAGAAAAATTATGCTAAAACTCTCTCCAGCGTTATTCTCTCAGGAGTTATCTTGCTGTATAATCATTCAGGTGGAAAATAATGATCTTGGGAAAATAAGCAGCCAAAATTCACTGTGGGCAACATCACTTGACCAAACAGGTCCAAAAAAGTTCAACTTCCTCAGCATGGACTTCCCCACATCTCCATTTATTAGCTCCTCTGTCTCCATGAGCACAGATTACAGGATCTTCTTTTGGATAATATGGACATGTCCCGCTTTGTAATCCTGAAGATACCCAGCACAGTGGTTTGTCCTGTCTCTTTGCTGCTTGGCTTATTTCCCATACGTAGAAATATTTCCCTGCTTTAGTAATTTCATAAACCATCTAAAAGCTTTTCCACTTGAATAAAAGAGAGAATGGGAAGAGTTCTGACTTTGGGGAAGGAGAGCTGGAGTTTCTGTTGTCCCACTTAACACGCATTTCCATTTCCAAATACAGACAGATGACGCTTGATGTTTCAAAGGGCTGCAATGACATTGCTGCTTTGGTATAGGCTTCTGGCATGAAGCTTAGAGACTGATGTTAATGCTGGAGAAAGGCTGAGTGAATAAGCAAAGACTCAGAAATGGATGGATTTTCAGCATGAGTAAGCGTTGGAGGCACTGCGGAAAGGAAGACTGCTGGACTGGCGTGTAGGTGTCTTCCCCGTGGGGTGGGATCCAGGCGACGGGAGCATCGTGCCGTCTTAATACGGAACAGCCTTTCATTAGCAGTTGCACAACTCGTTTAGAATAGACAATTTGCAGTATCGCTAGCGAGTTACCAACCCATCAGCCCCCCCTCTTACAGCAATGTCGTACCAGCACTGGAAATGGGACAGGCAGGAAAACTGGGGCAGGTCAGTGGAAACGGAGGCAAGCACAGATCCACGCTAACACGTCTCCGGGTCCTTCACGGCACCCAGCCTGGCCACGACGTGTTCCGCCTCGCTCCACCGTTTGCTCGGCAGCTGTATTTTCTGCTCCATTAAAAACCCCCTCCCTGCTTCCTCGCTGCTCAAAAGGCTCTCAGCAGACTAAAAATCAAGCTGGCGGATTTTATGTTGAAGCAAGTGCTTTCAAACCATATTAAATCTCTTAATTATTAATAGAAAAGTTGCAATGTGCCAGTAGGAAGCCAAACAACAGTTTAGGAGGGAAGTGTTGGTAAATCAGGAGCCAGCATCTTAGTCACATCTTTTCCACCGCGCCACTGCTTCTAATACATGAGGTAATTCTGCAAGTCTGGATGCATTAGTCACCAGCAAATTGTATTCACAATTAAGGAGAACTCAACAGTCCTCCAGAAACCTCTCGTTTTTCTCTGGCATTCGATCCGCTGCCATCTTACGTCCCCCAGCAAAGAAAACTCTCCCATCTGCCACCCCAGCAACCGTATGGGATTCTTGGAAAAGGAAGGCAATTAAAGTCCCTGCGGGATCACAGCCCCCAGATCAGCTGGGGGGGGTTCGGTAGGATCAAATATTTGAGGTAAACACATCCTGCGCAGAGGGCGGCCCTGCCTCGCTGCTGAGCAGGGTTTGCCAACCATAAGCAGCTCAAAACTGCCTTACGCAGCTGAGGGCGGCCCACGGGCAGTGGGAGCCGCAGCAACGCTGACCGATAGTCACGGGGCTGTCCGTGCTGCCAGCCACCGTCACCCTGCACCCCGGGGAGGACTCCCCCAACCCTCTGCCCGAGGCTCCTGGAGGACCCGCACCGCAGCACCAGCCCCGCATCACCCCATCGCCCCGGTCCCGGGAACCCGCAGCAGCCCGGCTTCGGGCGAGGGGAATCGGTCTTTATTTCCCCCAAACAAAACTCCCTTTTGCTGGCAGAGACGTTCTGCCGCAGGGAGCCAACAAGGGGACGACCGGCTTGCCCGCAGCGCAGCAAGGGCAGCTGCAGAGGGAGACGCCTGGAGGTGACCGTTTTGTCCCCAACACTCTCAGACTCCAACGTGAGCGCCCCCACCCCCGCAAAAAAGTACCGTGCTGTGAACAGCCAAGGAGGTCAGGCATGGTGGGACGGGCAGCAGCAACCCACCCCGCGGGCTGTTACTGGCAGAAGGAAGAAAAGTTTCTTTTACTTTTTAAGTAATTTCTGGCAATGGTCAGAAAAGCTACTCCACAGCGTAAAAAATTAATTCCTGGCTAAGTAATCTTCCTCGCATAATTTGATGGAAGGCCATTTCCAGACACAAGTCCTAACAAAAAACAAAGAGTGTTTATTTAAGCCTTCATCAGCACCACAAGCTAAAACTCTTATTTTTCTGTTGTACAAATATTCTTCCCGCAGTGTAAAGAACTAACACCTGCCCACATAAGTCATACACATTGGGAAAAACAATGAGGATTATTTTGGCCTGTAAAAGTGATTTGAGAATAATGGGTGAGTAAAGTCACTGCATAATAATTTTATGCATTTACTTGATTTGCCTGATTTCCTTTCGTATATTTGTTCTTGTATGGCTTTGTTTTGCAAGTATGCTGCAAACATCAGTTACAGGGAGCTGACTGGAACATTTCACCCTAAAATCCAAACACTACAACGCTGAAATGATCCAACTTGACCATCTTTATCAAAAGAAGCTCCGTTTCTGTCCTGTCCTTTCTTTTTTCATCTTTTTTTCACTTGAAAAACCCAAACTTTGTAATAACATTTTTGCCTCATCGGCTCCCATCAGCTAAATCCTCCTCCTCCGTTGCACACCCCCTCCCAGTGCAGCCCAGCTGGGAGGTGTGAGCACGACAACCCTCCCAGTTTACTGGCCCAACCTCAATTCCTCTGCCTGCAATCAAGCTGCAAACAGAGCCTTTTCTCCTTTCCCATTAATCAAATAAAGTGAAGATTAATACATTCAATTCACTTTTTTTTTGTTTTGCTTGGCTATTTTTTCACTTCTATTTGTAACGTTAAGGCGCTGCGCCAAGCCTCCCGCAGGCTGCACCCTCTGCTGTGCGGAGTCCGCGCGGTGTTCGGGGAGGACCGCGGGAGGTCTCTGGCCCAACCTGCTGCTCAGGCAGGGGTGGCTGAGGCTGGGGCAGGGCTACCCGCCGGCGCCGGGAAACCTTTGAGGACGGAGACTGCAGGCACTCGTACCACCTTAGTATTACACCACGACATGGGGAAGAGCCTGCCTCTTGGAAGAGATCCGAAAAACACTTTTTATCACACGAAACACAACTAAAGACACAGAAAGACACATAATTTTAAGCCCCATCTTGGGCTGCCATACGTAAAAGCTACAGATATATTGGCCGGCGATGATCAGTTGGTGTCATGATCTGAAGAAGCAGCGTGGGCTGGAAGAGCCCCAGCTCCCCTGTGGTCCTCAACGCACGGCTCAGGCTCAGCCTTGGCTTTCTCATATAGACACCGCTATGCCTTCAAGCTCAGGTGAACGCGCCTCACAAACCCTTCTGACGGCGGCAGCGCTCCTCCAAACGCCAGCAGAGCGTCGGGGAGGCGGGGCGAAGATCCGCGCGCACGGAAGACAGACAACTGCTGAAGCCTTCCCGCATCCACCACCACCACCGCGATGCCACGCGGCACCTGCAGAAGGACAGGCGCGCCGGCTCTGCTGAAAGAGGGGACGGGTTTTCCCTGCTGCCCGGAGTTCCCCGGCAGGTCTCCAGGAGCGAGGTGTGGGGGTTTGTCTGAAGCCGGCAGCTCTGTCCCGTGCCTGCGGCTGCCTCCCCTCTCCCCACTGCCACCCCTTCGCCCCGGCACGGGGATTTTCACAGAATCACAGACTCATGGAATGGTTAGAGTTGGAAGGGACCTTAAAGATATCTAGTCCAACCCCCTCGCCATGGGCAGGGACACCTCCCACCAGCCCAGGTTGCTCCAAGCCCCAAAGCAGCGGACGCGGCTGCTTGCGTTCGTGTTTTTCCAAGCGCTGGTGCAGGCAAAAAAAACCCAATAAAAGACTAAATCCTGCTCCTTCCTCCCATGATTTCCCTTCCCACTGTCCCGGTAAAGCCAGCCAGGACACCTCTGCTGCAGGACGCCTGCGGATGGCTTCAAACCCGGCCGGCCTCGCCGGAGCCGGGTGCCGCCGCGGCCAGGTGCCGGCAGCCGGGGGCTGAGCCGGGCGGAGGGGGAGCGATGCCAGCGCGTGGGGGCAGGCGAATAATTGGTGGCGGTTCTTACGCTGCTGATAATTTCCCAGCTTAGCACAGCCCTGTCAACAGTGTCTGCACAGCGGCTCGCGCTCGGCCAACGTGCAGCTGGACGGAAAGCGGACAAGGGCAAATTAATCGGCGGGCAGGATCCCTTACGGTGGCAGAAAGGACCAGGGAGATTGGGTTACCTCCATTTTAGGTTAAAGTGGTGGCGTTACAGCTCCAGCTAATTTATGAAGTTAATTAGGCACAAGGATCTTCTTTCAGAGGGAGACAGGATGTCTTTGTGAGCGAGCAGCCCTGTTTTCCTCCTGCCCCTTCGGGGGAAATTGTCAGCTTTTTGTTGGGAAATCGGATCGCGCGGGAGGAGGGGGCGGCCATTCCCGGGACAGCCGCCCCCGGAGGTGGTCCCCATCTGAACCCCGCTCACGCGCCCGCCCCGGCTCATTCACAGCCCTGGCAGTCGTGGCTGCCGGGCGACTGGGGAGCTTTGGTACGTTTTCAGCATTTTCAGTGCCTGTGTGGTACGGCTGGAAACCAGCACTGCCTTCAGAAAACACTCCCACATTCGTCAAAAGACTTTTACAAGGAGGGGAGAGTCCAGGCTACAGCCTTGATTCTGAATTAAATCTGCCTGCAGAAAGAGGACCCAAAGAATGCGTTCGGCCATTTCTTTAAAATATTTTGACTGTGGTGACATTTATAGGTGGCAGAAAGACCTAATTTACTATCATTTTGCTTTCAGCAGTCTCAATAAAAATTTTGTCTGGGCTTGCGCTTGAGACAAAAAAGAAACTGAGATGCAGACTGAGCCGAGGGGCTGGAAGCGGAGCCGGGACGCGGGGGCTGAGCGAGCGCTGCACGGTGGCCACGGAGCACAACGCACCCCAGGACCCGCAGCTCGGCCAAAATCAAAGGGGAGAAGGGGGACGGCAGGACGGAAAGGAGAAAGCCAGAAAGAAAGGACTGGCCAGCAAGAAGATGAGTCTGAGATCTGCACATCAGCTCCCAACAAAATACAGCCTGTTCTGCCGGCTGCCCCAGGGAAGGCTTTGTTGTAGCATCTTTGATTCCTACATCCATTTCCCCACAATGGCCTTAATGTATTTTCAAATACTGCTTTATTTGAAAGTAAAATTTCCATTAGCCAATATTTGTCTGAAGCAGTTTCTTTGAAGAAAATACTGCTATGCAGCTATCTCCACACTAATTACATGAATTAAGAAAGCAATGAAAGTGCAATGTCTGTATTTTCTTTCCCGGGCTTTCAAGAAAGCTGTCTTTTAAGCATATGTGCTGCTGAAGTTTAAGGCGCTTTTTTAGATCTCTTGGAGGGAGATCTAATTTAATTCCGTTTGCGAGAAGCGACCTTAGATGTTCCCAGAGCAAATCACACAAACAGAGCGGTGCTGTTCAAAGGCAGCAACTTCTGCAAAGTCTCCCGAGAGGCAGCACTGGGAAAAGCTGCGGACAGCGGGAGTTGGGCTGGAGGGACGCGGAGCCTCTGAAGAGAGAGGTGTCCGTCCGTCCGTCACTGCCCGCGCACCCCAGGCGGGCGATAGCGCCGGGAGGAGCATACCCGTGGGAACGCCAAAGCAGCAGATTTAAAGCACCACGTTACTCGCTCCTGGCGAGAAAGGGAAGACAGGCGCCTGACCCCGTTAGTAAAAGGGCTCTCAGCCTGACAAATTACCTTTGTGTTAATGGATGAGCCGGTAGAAAATATTTTGACGTATGATGCCTAGTTCACATGGGGTTAGCCACAGAACTGGAGACTTATTTTATGAGAATATTTGGCTTAATTTTCAAGTTCAATTTGTGGAAAGTTTCTAGACCGAGAGCCAACTAAGAAGTGAAAGAGCTAAAGCTCTGAAAATTTGTTATGCCAAACTCTGGGGGATACGAGAAGCCCACACAGGAGAAAAACAGATAAACCGTCCGTCTTCGACCTTTTCCTTCTGTGAGCTCAAAGCCACGCGCAGAGGTGCCGGGGGAGCTGGCGTCCCTTCAGCGCTGGACTTATCCTCTTGGCCAAACAGCCTTAAATATCTCACCTCAGATGGAAGTCTGTAATTTCCCTCTGCCCTCCCAAAACAAGATCACTGCTCGTGTGGCCTACGACCATCGTTCTTTTTCACCTATCTTAAAATACCTCACGGAAGCATAGAGATGCTTCGAAAATAAATCCAGGATTATTTAAACACAACACAGGAAAGAATTATGAAATATATACATATACATGTATATATATGCAAGCTGTAAAATGTATTGCCATCAGCAACTGAGCCTCAAGTGTATTTATCTGCAGAGTCTACTGAGTACGCTGCTTGTGTTCTTCATGAAACAGGTTTAAAGATGTTTGCCAGACCCTTGAATCACTGAAGTTTATGGAGCTTTTTAACTGCAGGCACAATCTGGGACTCACAAGTTAAAACTGCCTTAGAAAAAACAAACATACAGACACCCTNAAAAAAAAAAAAAAAAGTCAGAAGATACTTGGAATATTATGTCATCTGGAATAAGCCAAGCAACAGACTGGGAATTTGAAGATCTTTTCTCAAATAAGAAAACTAGGAGATAGGCGCTTTCTGTTTTAAACTTTAAATAATCTCTAATCCTCTCCAGCACGAAGCCAACCCCACGTCTGAAATACAAAACGCAGCGCACCCCAGAGACATCTGCCACAATCCCCCTGCCTTGCCCGGCGCAGAGCAACGCCGCTGGGTCCTCCGGCACATCACCGGAGCAGAAAACTCGCTGTGCCGGCTGGAGTATCTGCCTTTTTGTTGCAGAAATTTGGCATTTTCCCCCCTCCCCGGGCACCAGCCCGCCCCGCAGTGCCGCCAAGTGCCCTGTGACCCATGCTGCGCTGAGCCTCTGCGGAGAGCCCATCTTTCCTCCTGGCCCAGAACCTGACGCCTCATTTCGGCTGGGGCGTCCCCAGTCTTGCTCCTGTGACCTTTGGATATCTCCTGTGACTCCGAACAGGAGAGGAAACAATTGCATTTGGGGCAACTTCAGCCCCATGTGCGTCACAGGCCACAGGTTGACTTTCTGCTGCTGAGGGGCAGTTTAACGGCCGAGAGCCGCTGTCCCTCCAGACGGAACGATGTGCAGACGTGTCAGGGGTGTCCCACCAGGGCTCTCCCCCATTTCCATGAGCAAGGGTCTGTTGGGAGACGGAAAAGATGCAAAACCCAACCAGCCGCACGAGGAGGTATCAAGGGAGGTCCCTGGGGACCTGGAGTCGGGGACCACCTCTGCCACCAGCTCAGGGCCATCCCACCCCGCTGGGACCACAAACGCCGAGCGTGAAACCCCCAGTCCCGGCGTACAACCGCAGCCGGGAACAGGTCTGCTCCGCTTAAAAAGAAGTTTAGATAAGGCTTTTCCGGAGGAGCTATGATTACAAGTTTTTACCTAATCCCTAAAAAATGCCCTTTTTTTGTTTGGCAGTGAGAAGACCGCCCCTCGAGGCTGGCCTCCCCGATTAAAGCCCAGATTAGGCAAAAACCCGGCGGTTCGGGGTCTGGGCCGAGCTTTGCGTGGCTGCACAGAGCGGGGCTGGCGGGAGACGCTTCTCTCCGGCCCCAGCAGTTACCAGCTGTGGTTGGCGGCGTGTCACCTAACGGTGACAGGCACACGCCGGGCGCTCAGCGCTTTAATCCCCCCGAGGAAGGGCAGCGAGGACCCACGGTAGCGGAGGAGGATCCTGGCGGGACCCCAGCCCTGAGCCGCTGGCCCCAACACCACCTCTCCCGGCTCTTGGCTCGCACCGGAGCTGCAGTGGCTCCTGGCCAGCTGGCTACGACGCGGTGGAAGGAAGAAGAAACAGCTTTGTTTTGCCCAAAGCCTCACAATTAATCAAGTTCCTATTTCCTCACGGTCCCGCTTTACCTACCCCAAGTGCCCCGGGCAGTTTCTGTCGCCGTGCCCAGGCACCCTGCACCTACCACCAGGCTTTCTTTGTGATTTCATATGAACACAGAGAACTAGAAAATGAAGCTAAAGGAAGAAGAAACATCTTTCTATGGCAAGCACAGCTAGGATGGCATTAGGAGTTTGATGCAACGCAGGAACCCCCCGAGCAGGCTGCCGTCCCCTGGGACACCCTCCTGGGCACCAGCTCTCCCACCCAGGAGGAGGAGGAGGAGGATGACCTCTCTGAGCACAAATTACCCCGCTTTTATAGTGTCAATACAAAAACCCAGTACATTTTCCTGGTCTTTTTCCAATCTAAAAGTGGGGCTGAATAGCAGGGTGGGGGGAGAGCGGGTAAGAAAGAATCCAGATTTCTCAGGGACAGGAGTACTTGATTTATGAGAAAATTTCTTAAACAGAAGTCCCAGAGATGCCATTTCAGAGAGCCATTCCCAAAGTGGCTGACGGGAAGGCAGGATGAGGGTGGGACCCGCTCCCGCGCCTCCTGCATCTCTAATTGCCGTTATTCTTCAGGAATATAAACACCACAAGATGAGAGAGCTGCGAAAGCCTCTGCAAAACAAGGGCAAGCGAGCAAAAGGGAGAGGAACCACGGAGGTCGTGCAGGCAAAGGGCTCATTTCCAACACACCACGGCCGGGCAGACGCGGAGCTGCCTCCTCTCTCCTGCCCGTCGCGTCCAGCTCACCCCGGGGGGGCAGCCGGACCCTCCACCAGCCCACCCCGAGCCCCAGCCCTCACCGGCACCGCGCCGAGGGTGCGCCTGGCGATGTGCAGGGCAGATCCTCTGGCTGACAGAGTTAAGTTAATCTATAGATAATTTTTTTCCTTTTAAAAGTGCTGCAGGGTTCCCATCTCCTGAACCTCATTCATCCTTCCAAAATGGGCAATATCCTTATAAGGAAAATACAGCTCGAAACCGTGAAGCGCATCAGTTCTGCGCCTCACTTACATCATTTGATAACAGGGAAGGGATTATCTCGGAAATATTCTGACCTGTTTCCTCTAAGAAACACTGTGCACAAAAGGAAACGGCTCAAAAACTCCCCGGCTGGTCCGTGCTCGGAGGCTCTGCCACACACTGGCACTGCCGCGCTCACCGCACCCTGCCCAGGGGACCCCGCTGCTGCCTGCACCCAGGGCCGCTCTCAAACCACTGACCCGTGCCCAGTTACACAGCGGGCAGGGCTTTAATCGGGAGAAGAGGAATAAACAACTGGAAGGGGCTCAGCTGTACGTGTGTCTTTCTTCCTACCCACCTCCACTGGCAAGCGGGGCCGAGCACGGCTCCAAGCGCACAACCACTGCCGAGAGCGGCGGGAGGTGATCCGCGCCTCCGGCACACCGGGCTCCTGCGCCCCGCAGCTCCGCACGGGACATGTGAGAAGGAGCTGCCCGCGCTCCGCCTGCATCACCTCCGGGGACGCAGAGTCTGGAGAGGACATGTCTCAACTCAGGGTGGGGGATCCCACCTTCGGCACATGATGGTGCCAGCCAGAAAAGCCAGCTGAACTTCAAACTGTGCAAAATTCGACCTGTACGTCAGAAATGGGAGAATGAAACCCTGTATTGCTGTTTGCAGAGCGGTGGCTCTGGATCGGTCCAAAGCTCAGAGCCCGAGACTCACGAGGCTTTGCAGCTAAAGCCAGAATCATTTGTACGATCCCAGCAGCATACGGGAACAGGTAGTGAAAGAGGGAGAAAACAGGGAAAGAGGCATTTGTCATGGATATTACCGGGGATGTATATACAACCTGCCAGCTCCCAAAGCCCTTGCCCACGCCAAACAGGGCAGCAACAGCCCGAGACGAAGCAAAACCACCGGGTCGGTCGGTGGCAGTGCACACAGGTCCGTCCCGAGGGCAGACCGCAACTGATCCCGCTCGGTGCTGGCAGCACACGTCCCCGGCACCGCAGAACTGCCACCGTGACCCGCTGCGATGAGAGTGGCAGCCGGCTCGGCTGGACCGCGGGGCCACCCCTGGCACCCTCCTGCGCTGCCGCCGGCTCTGCCACCCCAGGAGCAGCCCAGAGCCCCGGCAGCCGCCTGGCACCGCACCCCCTCAGTCACCGCACAGGATGACACCGTTTTGCTCCTTCCGACCGCCAGCAGGAGCATTCAGCTGACAAGGATGCCAAATCTTTTTGCCAGGTCAGCAAGATGTTATCTGGTGAGTGCAACAGCTCCTTATTAACCATCTTGGTTTGCATTTTAAAGGTGTGAAAAGGGCAGCAGTGACTAACGAGCATCTCCCTTGCAAGGGCAGCTGGTTCCACTTCACCCCACGGCTCATCTAACACCGCCGTCGGAATTAGTAACTTCAGCTGCAACCGGGCATTTTCCTAGCTTGAAATGGAACACTTGTGAGCAGCTGCCATCCCGGCTCTTACTGCTGAATCCGGTGTGATAAAGACGGGATTTACTTTTAGGATGTAAATGCCGGGGCAGGACAGAGGGCAGAGTCAAGGCTGCTGCCGCTGCCTCTTGGACAAACCACCTCGGCCTCTCCGTCTCCATTTACCCAGCTAGACACTCTGTATGGTATATCACAAATATCTGATAAAAAAAAGAAAAAAAGAAAGAAACTAAAAAGCAGCTGAGTATTTCTAGAACGTCAACTAAAAAGGCAGAAATGACAGTATTTTGTGTCAGCAGCTGACAGACACGGAGCTCATCGCTGACAGCAACCACGGGTTAACTCTGCCGCCATGAGAAAGCTCAGCTTTGCCAGCACTGCACATCTTTACTGATGTTCTAGAGCGCTGTATTTTACAGGAAAACAGATCCACTGCCGAGGACAGGTTTCTTCCACTGTATGAGTTAAACTGGCCGAGAGTCGGGGTGCCAGGCCGACCGCCGTATCCCCCCCCCCGGGACCAGCGCTCCTTGGAGCACTCGCGCACCTAAGCCCTTCGCCGTGCTTTCCTCGAGCTCTGCTCGGAGAATAAAATGGCACTGCCACACAGCTTCCCTGTGCCGAACAACATCAAAGCTGAATATGGCTGTAAAGAGCTCTTGGGCTTTCACAGCCTGCAAGCAACTCCCCCGACATGCTCTCTCTGTGCCTTCAGGGGGGTCTTGCTATAAATAAAAGAAGTTTATTCTAGCTGCCAGCTTCACACGGCGTCCAGCAACCAAGAAACTCTCCCCTGAATTCCTAACCAACACCAGCTCCTGCTGCCCTTTCCACCCGGCTGATCTCCCTGCTGGCAGCGGAGGGACACGGCTCCTGAAAGAAGAAAGATTTGTTCTTACAGTAATTTGACTAATGAAGCAGGGTACAGTAAAGTTCACATCACTCCTACTACTGACAACTCCACAAAAGTTTTTTTTTAAAAAAAAGAAAAGCAAACCTAAACAATTTATTTTTGCTGCAGAGATCTGCATTCTGCGTGGGTACAGGGAGCAGAGCTGCTGAATAAGGCTGTGTCATGTTTACGTAGTTATTTTTCAGAGTGGAAAAAGTGACTTAAATTCTGTGAGGAACCAGCAGCATTTAAAGGTCTATTTACTTCTCCTTGCGTGCTTTTGCTTACGTGTGTCACAGCTGATCATTGCCAAAGCTGTTTGCATTTTTAAGAGATTATTTATTCCAAAAAATACTATGCTATCCCGTTTGATCCATCGGTGATGCCACAACTGGTGCGTCTGCCGCTGGACACGGAACTGGGGTGGCGAGGGAGATCAGCGCAGAGCGCAGGGACGGGGCAATGGGGAGAAGGTGCCCTCCTGGCCACCAGCGCCACGGCCTCAGCAAGCCGTGTCCCCCCCTCCTGCCCCCAGCCCAGGGGTCCCCTCCCCACCGCTCGGCACAGCCCCAGGGAGAAGCCGCTGGGGGAGGCTGTTTCGCAAATATATATTAATACTTGAAATTTCTGTCATTTTCAGGCAAGGAAGGAGAAATGCCGTTCAAGTTATAACTGGGATGCCTAATGAAGATTTATTCTGGTCCTGTAAATCAGACGCACATGGGAATAGCCTCTTTTCCTTAGATTAACTGGGATATTTTTTTCATGACCACTAGACCTTAGGTCCGCTCCTCATGTCTTTCCATACCCGTGGAGGGCAAGAAATAGCCATACTTGGTCAACAAGAAAATAAAGCAAAATGCAAACAGACACGTGATGACTAAATGCAAGTTTCCCAAAGCTATTATTTCCCTGAAGGCAGGGTCCTCGGGCGAGGGAGGTGCGGCAAGCAGCATGAGCCGGGGCGCACTGGCCGGGTGCACTGGCCAACGGGCCCGAAAGGTGGGGAGAGGGGAGACACCATCCAGCACAGGCAGTGTCGTTGGGCTGGTTGTATCTCCTTGAGAAATTGGGTCAAAATGCCTGATAATATTTCATTTTGAGGGAGTAACAGATCCTTCATCAAGCGATTTGGGTTTTTTTTGCTGTGTTCCTTATTTTTGACTTGGTTTGTACCTACAAAGCTACCTCCCAGGGCAGGCGGGGAAGGCGTTCCTTCTGAGAAGGGAGCTGCCCTGTAATTACCGCACTGGCACAAAACCGCCAAAAAGTTTTAAAATGAAAGAGGGGAGATTGAGATGAGATCTTAGGAGGAAATTCTTGGCTGTGCGGGCGGTGAGCCCCTGGCGCAGGTTGCCCCGAGAAGCTGTGGCTGCCCCATCCCTGGAGGTGTTCAAGGCCAGGTTGGACGGGGCTTGGAGCAACCTGGGCTGGGGGGAGGTGTCCCTGCCCAGGGCAGGGGGGGGGACTTTAAGGTTCCTTCTAACCCAAACCATGCTGTGATTCCATGATTCCATGATTCTCTGATCCCAGGAGTCCTGTCAGGCTGCACTTCCCTTCAGCAGAGGTAGTGGAGCAGCAGCTCCTTTGGTGGCAGCAAAGAATTCAAAAAAGTAAGTGCTCAGAGCCACCACTGGGAAACGTTACTGCAAAGACGTGGCCAAGGACTTTAGAAAAATAAAAGTGCCCAGATTTCAGATTCTAGTCCTATTTGCTGGGCACGAAACAGCAGCCACCTGTGTTCCCAACAGCAGCCGCCTGTGGCTCCTCCGCTGGGAGCAGCAGCCGACAGTGCGGATGGAGCAGGTGGTCCCGAGGCCGGCCAACGGAGCCGTGCATGGCCATCACTGGAATGGGGCACCTGCGGGACCCGGGCGAGCATCCCTCAGGCCAGCTGCGAATCTTGGGTGCTCTGCCACCCACCCCAACCCTTCCTGTGTGCTTGAGACCCCCCTCCCCTGCAACCCCCCCCAGCAGCGTTTGCACGGCCGTACCCACAGGAGTGCCGGATGGCGACAGCACGGGGCCGCAACGCAGAAACACAGCCCATCTCGTTCCCCGGCCAAACGCCATCCGGCCCCATCCCACCTTCAAAACGGTCCCGCACAGCAAGAAATGACTGTGAGAGGAGAAACCGAAACCCTTGCGGCTCCATCTACCTCCTCCGGTTTATTTTCCAAACTGTATCACAGCAGTTGCTCAGCTTTGCAAACCACGGCAGAAGCCTGCAGCGAGTCGCAGGTAGGAAGCCAGCCAGAAGCACCCAGTATTACACCCAACAGCTAATTAAAGGCTAAGGTATGAGGCTTATTTTAAGCACTAAAAGGTGATTCTAATGGTGCTGCGTAACAGGACTTCTGCCGGCGTTCACAGCACCCACCTCCGACTTGGCCTCAGCCAGATGGAAGCGTTCGCAGCGGCCGCCCACGCACCCAGCGCAGCGGGGCCCTGCGCGCGGCAGAGCTCTTTGAATAACACAGGGGACACAGATGAGACTCATAAATAAATAAAACAGAGAACGAAAAAAGACAAAGCAAACACCAGCCGAGGTGTCGGTTATCTGCAGCGATGCAGCCCACGGCGGCGGCGGCACAGGTATGCACTGCAGAGCCACCAGAGCAAGGTGCTTTTTGTAAAGGATTTTAAAAACCACAATCTGAAATCTTTTGTTTTTCATAACCACACAATTCAGTTTGAAAACTTCCCCCACTTCAGCTGAAGTATGTGTCTATGCTAGAAACACAGCGCCTTCTGGTTCTTGTTTGCCACGTTTTCTAAGGAAGATGTTTTCTGCAAGGGCAGGATGAAGAAAGCCAACGCTTCTTTAGAAACACATCCCCCTCCTGGGGGCTTTGGTGGCCCCGGGTCCAGCCCCGGTCCCCCCGTGCCCCACGGCTGCCGTGACAGCTGCTGGCATGGGACAGCAGCCCTGCTGACTCACCGAGTACAACTCCCGCCCAGAGCAGTTTTTCCATAAAAATAAAACCAGCCCTAATAAATAAATGCATTCCCATAGTAAAACCCCGACGGACGGCTGGGAAGGAAGAGCCTTCGCCCTGCAGCAAAACAATTTCCCTCCCGCTTGGGGAAGGAGAACCACGCTCCAGGGAAGGCACGTCTGAGAATGACAGCGTTCCCCCCGGGAGGAGGAGAGGGGCGATGGCACAGAGGCGGGGGGACCTCGTCCCCAGCGCAGTGGCTGCGGGAACGCTCATCGCGCCCGAGGCTGGGGAAGAAGTGGCACACGCTCACGAGGAGGATTTAGGAATCGGCTCAGCACCCAGTGGAGCAGACCTGGGGGATCCGCGACCGTTCAGAAGGGGACCAAGAGGCTTTTTGTAAACAAAAGCTCAAACAAACAGCTCCAATTTCACAGACAGAGCTCACAATTTTTAGCGTGAGCAACCTTTGAATGCATCACTGCTCGTTGCAGCAAAAGGGAAACAAGACATCCCCCAGCCTTGCAGTCTTCGCTGTTTGTACTCCAACAAGTCTCCCACTGAGATCAACAGGAGCTCTTTGCACAAGAGCATCAGTTTCCAGCTTAATAAGAAGCAGGAACATCAAAGCAACCCAACTCCTTTCCCTGCAGTTTCCCAAAGTGCTTTTGCAGAGGGCGCGCAACTGTGCCCCAGCTCCCGTGCGCTCAGCAGCCACCGTGCCAGCGAGAAACGTCACACTGGGGACACGCACGGGCTCTACCAAGGCTCCAAGGACGCGAGTGAAGCAGTGAATGCAGCTGCCGCCCGGCGAGGGGAGGCAGTGAACGGTGGAAGGTGTGACGGGCCGAGGCCCACCGCTGTCCCTGCTGTTGGCCGGGCTGGAGAGCAGCTCCAGGGCAGACGTTGCTTTGGGGCAACATAATGTTGCAGCTCTCCCTGGGCACAGACCAGAGTTTGGGACCTTGTAACCAGCAGAAAAAGTGCGGTTTCCCCTTCACAGCTGTCACGCTCTGCCCACTTCGTGGCACGTGTGCGAAGGTGACACAGAGCCACCCACGGGCAACCCACCGGTGCCACGAGACAATCAAAAGCAAAGATTTCAAAGCGACACTCATGCCAAAAGGCTCATCAGGACGCTCTGCCCGTCGCTCTCCCCAGGTGGGCGCCCGTCTCAGGACAGCCGAGACCGGGGCCCGGTGGGACGGTGGGGCTGGAGGGGACGCGGGGGTCTCGGTGCTCACCCTGCCCACGCGGGCCAAGGGCGAGAGACGCACCGACACCTGAAGACGCCAAAGCCCAGAATAAAGCAGGAAAAGGCCCTAATTAATGAAGGCGTGTCCCCTGCACAGAAACGTCCACCAGCTCATTATTTTTCAGTGATGTTTTTAGCAGAAAATAAGGACTAGGTCGAATTCTGGCCTGGAGTAGTTTTTCATTTACCAGCCTTTGCTGTCGTGCCGTTAGGGAAGCAGAGATCCCTTTCTCGAAGGGAAGGAACCCCCCAATCCAGCATTCTTTTGTACTTGTTCTCTTAAAAGAGTTTCTTGTTCAGAAAGGAATCCCTTTTTCTCCCGAGGAGGACAGCAGGAATTCCCGGCCTCCGCACACCTGGAACTTTACAGCTCCTCACCTGCAGGGTTTGAATTTTGGTGAGCGCTGGCCCCCAGCTCAGCCAGCTCATCAGCCCCTGGGCGAGCCAACCCCTCCTGAACGGGTCCTCCCGCAGCACGGCCCCCGTCCACGGCCCCAAAATTACAGAAAATGGCAAAGAAAGCAAGAAAAAAACCAAAGTCCTGAAGCAGAGCTCCAAGATGGGGCTCACAGGACTGGCAGAGAATTTGGCAGGGTTCTGAAGGCTCGCAAAGGGCAAGACACCCCGAGACCTTCCCCGCTGCCGTCTACCCTAATTGTGTGTGTAGCAATTACTGGGGACCACCAGAATCAGTAATTACCGGGGAGCACCAGAACCCCTTGCAGGGCAGTGACAGATACTACAGACTGCCTGCCGTGCGCGTAGCTGCCCGAGGCTTCCTGCAAAGCCCAAATTACTCAGCCAGTTAAAAACCCCGAGCTTTATACAGCTATTATGTGGGCAGTCCCGCAGAGCAGCAAGGACAAAGCCGCCGGGACACAGGCGCCATTCGGACACCCTGCCCCGACCCGCAGCGCAGCCTGCGAACAGCCGCCGCGCAAGGCTGGGGGACAGACCCACTGCTGGCAGCCCTCCTCGTCCTCCTCATCCTCGCCACTGCAAAGCAAACCCCCCCCAGAGCGCCGACCACCGGGGGGCAAAACGCCGTGGACCTGCCCGAGCCACGGGCACAGCCTGGTGCTCACGGGCAAGCAGGCACGGGGGGCTGAAGTGACATCTACACGTGATGTTTAAAAAGAATAAAATGAAGTCAGACGCTTCAATTCTCATTGTAATATTGGATTAAAGATATTTGATTTAAATATTTGGGGCTATAGAGAAGAAAATATTTGCCTTGTGGTATTATTCACATTAAGACTCACTTTTCAACCTATAACTCAACATGGACTGAAAACTGGTGTGTTCCTGCGCGCGTAAAAATGATCCCATAATCACTGGATTTGAGGAAAAGCACCAAATGCCGCAAACACTGTCAGAGCCATAAGAGCTGCTAGTGCTACCCTACTGATCACTATTTCACTTTGCAAAATTGTAAATTGCCACCTTAATTGGTGGCAAGCAAATGGTTTCACTGCTGGTCTGCTCAAGTAATTGCTGGGTAACAGGAAGATGCCTCCATTCCCCAAAGCCCCACATAGCTGTCACTGATTCATTCTGCTGAACTTCTTTATGATTTCCTTTAAAAAAGAAATTAGTAGGAAGAGGCAACTCCTGGAATCTGAAAAACTGCAAATTTGGCAAACAATTCCTGTAAGGTCACAGCAAGACTCAGGCTGACAAACCTTGCTGTATTATAAGTCACATCATTTTTTTCCCCTTGAAGGATAAATAAACTCAAAACATCCTGTTGGGGGAATGGTATGTGACCGACTTCCAGCGCTTCAACCGACAGTATGGGCATGAGACGTCGACGCATCTTTACTCAGTACATAACATCCGTAATGTAACTCACAACCTTCATTTAGAGGGGTCCTACCTTTGGGATGCTCTATTCTGCCACCACAGCACTCCTCGCAGGCGGCGTTCTCGCAGCAGGTAAGTCCGCAGGGAGCAGGCGAGGGATGGAGGCGAGCCCCACACGCCCCGCTGCCGGAGGCCAGGCCGGGCTGGTTTGGTACTCACGCAGCTCAGGGTGTCAGTGGCAGTGATGGAGAGGAGAGAGGCAGCGCAGGGGGCTGACAGCCAGAGCCTGTCCTGCCGGGTACCTGCCCTCCTGCCCGCGCAAACCGCTGCAGGCAGCGGCTCATGTCCCCGTGCGCTGGCATCCCAGATCCCCCAGACCCCAACCCCTGCCGCCAACCAAGCCAACAGCAACAAGTTGCACCATCTCTCCCGGTACCCGCCCTGGCGCTCATCCATGTCAAGCCCTTAGCAATCCTCCTGCCCATAACCAGGAGAAAGCAGCTAAAGCAAAAAAATTTCACTGTCTGCTCTCAAGGGACTGGGGGTTTCTACGGTTGAGTGGGAACTGGAAGTGTTCGGAGCCTGTGGGAGGACCGGAGGGGTGGGAAGGGAGGTCTCCCTTAATTGCGAAGGTCGCTGCATACGGCGAGGCCATAACCCGCCGTGGCGGGAGCAGCGTTCCTCCCGGTCCGTCCGCGGGGACGGGCAGGGGCGTGCCGGGGAGCGCTGGGGGAAAACTGGCTTCGGCTTGCAAGGACCGCAATGGCTCTTGAAGATCTGAGCAGATCTTCACATGTACGGGGAGGGGAGGTTCTGTGGGAAAATGCTATCAGGGCCGGCAGAGCCGCGGCAGGAAGGAAATTCCCCCAGTGGAGACAGCCATCGCGCGAGGGCTCAGCTGTGTCAAGTTCAGGGGACTTCATAAATAACTCGGCCCTCCCCAGGGAGTCATTGCTAAGGTCGCTATTTTTTCCCTTGAACTTTCCAGATGAAGGAAGCAATAGCAGAAGCAATGGCACAGATTTGGCCGGAGATCAACGGCACTGACAACGGTCATAGAATTTAACTCAGAAGAAAAGTCCTTTGTGTTTGCTGGAGTTATCACCAGATGGGTCGAGCAGTTCAAGCAGCAGTGTGGAGTTCTGCTCGAAAAATATTCCACACGTGCAAAATAATCACAGCTGAAACTCGCCGGCAGACATAACCCCCAGTAACTAATTCCACTGCTTTGACAGAGTTAAAAATGCAGGGCACGTGCTAGGCACCCATTAAAAATTAAAATGTTAAATTGTATTCTTCAACAAACTGCTGGGATTCAGAGTAAGAAACAGCCCTGATTAAAGATTAAGGACGGAGAGCCTATAAAACACTAATTACCACTGTACTTACAGTGAGTTTGGCCTGTTGGGTTTAATTACTTCTAGTTCGAGATCACTTGAGTTCAGGCCGGGCTGGGGAGCGCTGTTGGAGTTGAGGAAGCTGTTTACGTTTGAAGAGATGACGGATTCCAGGCTGGAGTTGATGATACTGTTCCTGTTCTCCTCTAAAAAGACATCAAAACACAAGAATCATCAGCCGTCACGCACAGCTGCCATCGCATACAAAAGTAAAGAGCATAGTGCTGCAGAGGCTCCGGGCGTTCCGAGCACTAATCCCTGCCCTAATGCCCGCGGAGCAGCATCCCACCACGCCCCAGGAGACAGGCAGCCAGTTTACAGTCATCTTTTCTAGATGTTATACATTAAACTATAAGAAATACCAAGTACTTCTTTTATTTTTCTTCAGGTGCAGCTACATTTTAAATGAACACCATTTTTAGTAAGCAAATATTTGTTTTTCTCAAGGCATTAATATTTCATATTCCCAAAGACATCCAAAGTACCACACAACCAGAAAAAAATTAAAATGCAAACTACATACAGGAATGGATTTCTCTGTGACTGAAATCAGCTGCCACGGGACTGTGCATCTGTGTGGCAGAGCGGGGTAACATTTCATTACAAGAAAAGGACAGATCACCCAGTTAAGGGTTATCTCAGCAAAAAAATGCTTCAGCCCAGGACTTGATGTCTACTGCTATCGCTCTTTCCCGGCCAGATCTATGAGGAGAAAGGGGACGGGGCTGCCGCTCCATTTCAGCTCAGCTCTTCAAAACTACAGAACGGCTCTGGCTCAGAAACTTGGTGTTATATCTGATCCGAAACAGTGCCTCCTGCCCGCTCCCGCCGCAGTGCCGGCTGTACCGCGTCGGGGAAACGCCGGCACTGCTCTGCTGACGAGCAGGGGGTTTCTTAGAGCTCCTCGTTTCCCAGGATCGTATTCTGTTGAGAGATTCCCCCCTTATTTGTGTAACTTCAGCAGTGAGGAATGAAAATATTATGCATCCCAAACCGACGTCCGCAGCATGAGCTCCCTCCTCAGCTCTCCACCGAATTATCTAAAATCACATTAATTCATTTTGGTAAGATGCCTTTTCCGTATGAGCAGTAATTGTAATTGTGAGAAGCAATTATCATCAGCGATGGCACAGAAAGCAGCCCTACTGCAGAGAACTGCTACTTCTGTGATGATGTTTTCCTGAAAGACAGGCACCTGCTGGAAAACACAATGAGTCCTACTTTAATGATAAATCTTTCAAAGAAATTATTTTTCCAATGCACACTAATATGATCAAATTACTACCAAAAAGCACATAGGGAATCCCTTATTCTCAATCCCTTTAAATTGTACACCTCTGCCTGCATTAGGAGAACGTGTAATACTCATCTGTATCCCATACACATTTAATCAGAATGTGTCATCAGAAGTAGTCAACATGGATTCACCAAGGGGGAGTCATGTCTGAATAATGTGAGCGTCTTCTACGACGGCATGACTGGCTGGGTGGACGAGGGGAGGGCAGTGGATGTCATCTACCTTGACTTCTGCAAGGCTTTCGACACCGTCTCCCACATCATCCTCACGGGCAAGCTCAGGCAGTGCGGGGTAGATGAACGGACAGTGGGGTGGGTTGAACAGTGGCTGACAGGTGGAGCTCAGAGGGTTGTGGTTAGTGGCACAGTCTAGCTGGAGGTCAGTAACGAGTGGTGTTCCCCGGGGATCAGTACTGGATCCAGCCCTGGTCAACGTATTCATCACTGACCTGGATGAAGGGATGGAGCGTACCATCAGCAAGTCTGCTGGTGACACAACACTGGGAGGGGTGGGTGACACGCCGGAAGGCTGCGCCGCCATTCAGCGTGACCTGGACAGGCTGGAGAGTTGGGCAGAGAGGAACCTAATGAAATTCAACACGGGCAAGTGTAGGGTCCTGCACCTGGGGAGGAATAACCCCGTGCACCAGTACAGGTTGGGGGCTGACCTGCTGGAGAGCAACTCTGGGGAGAGGGACCTGGGAGTCCTGGGGGACAACAGGGTGACCATGAGCCAGCAAAGTGCCCTGGGGGCCAAGAAAGCTGATGACGTCCTGGGGGGCATCAAGAAGAGTGTGGCCAGCAGGTGGATGGAGGTCCTCCTCCCCCTCTGCTCTGCCCTGGGGAGGCCACATCTGGAGTGCTGTGTCCAGTTGTGGGCTCCCCGG
>VZSZ01000918.1:268927-279504 GCA_013398815.1 Ibidorhyncha struthersii | reverse complement strand
AGCAGCTCCCCAGCACCTTGCACGGCTGCTGCACCCCACTCCCTGCACCCCCCCAGGTCCCCAGCACCCCCCAGCCCTCCCCGCAGAACTCCTGCGTCCACGGCCCCGTCCACGACGGAGACAGAGGTTGACTCTGACTGGGTAGAGCGGGGCACGCCGCGAAACAGACGGATGGGTGATGGGGCCCCACCACAGCCCTTCCCGGAGAGCTCAGCCGCGGATCTCCGCAGTGTCCCAAGCCCCCTGCGGCATCTCCACCGAGATGCAACGGGCAAGGGGGCAGCAGAAGCGATGTGGAGGCGGCGGCAGGGCTATTAAAAGCCACTCTCTCTACCACCTCTGAGCGGCACAAAGCGCACAGGCTAAATTTAGCCGCTCGCAATGGAGAAAAGTCAATTAACAGCTACATTTAAAAAAGCACAATGCTAATTTTGAAGGTCTAAGGAGAGACCCCAAGAACTGTAAGATAAATAGCTCACTGTAGATGCCACTTTGCAGTTATTGTGTACCGAGAAATGGCACAGATCTCTTCAGCAGCAAAGGAAAACGGCGCTGCTGGACCAAAACCTCCTACTCCATCTCCCTCATCAGCTCAGACATCGCTTGCACTAACCCCCGCTTCTTCTTCACAGGAAAGTTTCTCAGGTTTGTTTCATTTTTTAATTTAACAAGAATAGCTGAGACACGCTCCTCACCGCGCAAACCTGTTGTATAGCTCTCCCAGTCACAGAGTCCAATTAACGGGGAGAGAGAGACAGCTTAATAGCCAGAGTGGGAGAGGAGCAGCCAGGATTCATAAATCACATTTACAGCCGTACCACGCTGGCTCGCTCACTCCCTCGGCCTGATGCAAGCGGCAGTTTTGCAGCTCCCCACCACCTTCTCCCCTGTCTGCAAAACAGCAAAGACCTGGCGGCACTTCCTCTCAGATGGGAGATAAAAGGCTTTTTTAAATACCTCTCCAACCTCTGAACAAACCACATCCAGGTGCTGCCACGTCCTTTATCCTGCACCTCCTCCGGGGAAACCGTGGCCCCATCACCAGCGCTGAGGACCGGGGCCACATCCCCAGCGCCGACGGCTGCTCTGGGCACAGGGAGGGATGAAGCACCACTCTCCGTGGGTGTCGGAGGAATTGCTCCCTGCTGCTGGGCCGCCCACGCTTGTACTGGGGGTGCCGGGGATGGTGCCCCCTCCGTCAGAGCCCTCCTTCCCTCCCCGCACCCCGGCACGCGCTGCAGCATCTCCTCCTGCTTGGTGTTAATCACCCCATTATGCCCACCATATTACAAGGAAGGTGAAAAGCAGAGGGGTCAGGTATCCTGCCCAAAGCAGAGGGATGCGATACCCCAGCACGTGAAGGTCCAGCCCCGGTCTCTGCGCCGGCCACCAGCTCAGGGTGTTCCCACGCACGAAGCTGCATCCGCGCTCGCTCAAGGCACTCGGGGAATAACAAAGCTACCATGACATTCACAATATCGGTGGTGCTAAGCCTTACACAAGGACCGGCTAAAACTGCCAACAGCATCACTAAACATTTCAGCTAATTACAGAAAAGAATAAAACGAAGACGAGGCGCTGAGGGCTTTGACTTCAGCATTAGTCTTTACCATTTACTGCAGTTACTGTTTGGGTCTGTGCAATTCCCTGCATAAACTAGTCTCCTCTTTGTCATCGCTGCTGGCTGCATTAACATTTCACCTGGTCAACCTTTTGTCTGGAGGGAACATCAAGACAGTAAATCGATCTCTTAATTTTGTAACACCTCAGAAGGATGGCCTTTTCCAGAGTGCTATAAAAATTTAAGCTTTGGAAAAGAACATGGATGGACATCTGCAATTGTCAGATGCAATAGTATTTCAGTATTACTTCTGGCTAACATTTAATTTTTAAATCAGAAGTATGGTGTTAAACACCAGTCACCTGAGTAACCAGGCACGCAACACAGCATCCTTAGTTTTGTTTGCACAGGATGTGCTCTTGGCTTGCCTGTCATGGCAACATCCAGAGCCATGGAAGACAAATCATTTTATCCATTTAATTATGTACAATCAGAATATATTTTATAACACATTACCTTAATGTATTGTATTCACAAACACACACGGGGAAGGCTGACAATCGCTAATGGATAGATCTTGTCAAGTAGCAACTTGACATTTTGTGGGTTCGTTGGGTAGCGCTGGGCCGACGAGAGCCGGGCACGGTGCTCCCGCTCGGCTCTGCCAGGGTTCCCGTTTGCCACGTTGCAACATCTGGCAGGCAAATGGAGCCGTCGTCCCTTCTCCCCCAGCCCCGATCCTACCCTCATCCCAACGCTATTCCACATTTCCAGAAGATGTGGTGTCACTACAACCCCTGGGAGATCAGCGAAGCGCAGCGGTTCCCGGTGGCAGCTGTAATCATAAAGACACACACAAGGGCTGCGGTACCCCGATGCGCAGAGGAGAACACGGCTGAGAAGCTTTAAGAACCGTCTCAGAGTTTATTGCTGCTATTGCGAGTACAACAAACAATTCGGATCTGAGACCAGGAAAGCTGTTAAATCTCCAAAACGATTTAACTTTCTGGATTACACAGAGGGTTTAATGGTCTGTGTCAGACGCGCTGGCAACAAAGAGCAAACCATCATTTACCCGCCATTCCGGGAACCTTCAGAAAGTCTCCGTTTTCCTGACTACAACCCCAAGCTCCACCCGGCTCCCGAGGCATATCGGAAACATCACACACACAGGGCATGTGTGAACCCGGCAGCACCGCCGAAGGGAGCACGAGGTGGCGTCAAACAGTGCAGACACTGGGCGATCGGCACCGTACCCTGCAGCATCCTCCCCTGATACTTTAATGGCTTCGGGACCAATGTTTTTCCCCAGGGATAATCTCAGGTGATGAGCCGAATCTCAGGTGATGAGCCGAATCTCAGGCGGGGTGACTGCAAACACAGGCGGCGAGCAGGTAACGCTGATTAACCCCCCTGAAACCCTCTCCACTGCCCCGGCAATCAGATAAACCTCCTGAAGAGACCATGCAAACAAGCTGCCAGCAGTTACTCAGACCAAGAGATGTTATCACCAAGCCACCAAGCTCGGTTGGTTGGGTTTTTTTCGGTTACACAATGACAACAGCAATTTTGACGGGAGAGGCATTCCACTTACCTGGGGGAAACACAATGTAATACCAGACAGCTGCTGATTGCCAGGAACCATTCAAATCAATTACATTTTCCCTGCGAACGTACTTAATCATAAACAGTGTCTGTGAGTCACCGGTGTAAAACAATATAAAGCACCAGCAGCAGAAGCGCAGGCGACTTGCATATTGCTAATCACCTACGGCGGCTCCTGCGGGGAGCCTTCAATGAGCTCCAGTCAATCCAAATTAAGAAACACACTGAAAGGGAACAGTCCTAAAGCGGGAGCTAAACTGGCACTAACTGCGTTTAGGAGATTTTCCTCTCCTGAAGTTACCTCTTCCTATCCCGCTCCTTCCCAGGATCTTTTCCCAAGAGCCCCGGAGAAACAGGGACAGGGGCTCACAGGCGTTTCGCCCGCAGCATCCATGCGCGGAGCGACAGCTGCAGCCGGCGCCGGCCCCGTGCGCACTGCCAGCCCCAGCTCCGCACCCGGCAACTTCGGTCCCGGCCAGCAGCTACACCCACCCGCAGAACTAACTGACAACGAATATATGTAACCAACTTTCAGATTCACCCTTCTGCCGGTGCAGTAAATTCGAAGGAGGGGGAACCATGCGGGACACCCTGGGGTAGGAGCTGGGATTTGGCTGCTGAGCAGCGCCGAGCGCCGCAGCCCTCCCAGCCGCGATCATTGCAGAGATCTCTCATCGATTCCTCCACAGATGCCGGCTGATGGAGCGCTCGGCTGGCACAGCAAGAGACTCGGTTCAGGCAGAAAAATAAACCGATGTCTAAAGACATGTTTCTGTAAGGGCCCGCGAGGGAAGGGGTCCATAAAGCACAGCGAGGAGAAGGGAGATAAAACACGCTCGCAGTGACGCCGTGCCGCTCGTGCCACTGGCGGCACAGCCGAGGAGCTCATCAGCACCAAGAGCCCGGGAGAGGCGGCGAATGCTCCTCTGTACCGACAGATTGATGACGGACAGGCGGAGGTGACCACCGAAGGCTGACAGGAGGACTCACGCCGGTTCCTGCAGGCAGGACCGGGGCTGGGGGAGCTGTGCTTCGCCCACGACCGCGGGTTCACCACCACCGCTCGCACGCCCCTCTGCACAGCAGCTCGTAATTAAGCCATCATTGCCACTACATTCTATGCAGAGGAGAGTAAAATAGCTCCTCGGTCCTAAATAAATACCGGAGCCTTTATATGCCCATGGAAGCAATTTCTTCAAGAACATACAACCACAGACACTGTCTCCCCGTCCTCGCTGGCTGCCCTTTTGATGCCCCTTCGCAGCCCCACGCAGACGTGCCGCGGCACTGCTGCCTGCACCGCAGGTACCCGAGGCTCAGCCGTGCACCTTAACCTGCGAGAAACCCATTACGCTCAGGGCACCTACAAGCAAAACCCCACACCGGAGTCACGGCAGCCCTGGCCAGGGGCAAACTCGCCTCTACTTCTTTTTTTTTCACAGCCTGAATGCACAAATTAGTTATTTCTTTCCAACCAAAACTAGATAAACAAAAGATCATAAACAGGGAACTGTTTGAATTTAGAAGAAAATGGCCTTTTTTTCAGCGCTGCTGTTTGCATGCAGCCACCCCATGCGGCCGGCCGGGAGGGACAGCCAGCGCCGTGGCCCCAGCGAGCCGCCTCCGCGCCGCTGACCGACACGAACATCCTTACGACCGACAAACACAAATGCATCGTCATTTAGGAGATCAACGTTGTGGATAAAGCCAGTGCTTAAATAAACCTGCATTTAGTCAGAAAAGCAGGAAGCCAGCCTAAGTGTGCATCTCGCAATTATTTCTTTTAGCACTCGTTTTTCTTGAAACTAAGGGCAAATTCCTATTAAACAACGGAAACGGAAAGAAAGGGGGATTTCTGTAATGGAGACACGGCCATGCCGACTCACACTGAGATGACCATAAAAGAGGCTGGTTACCAGCAGCGCTCTTACACAACTACAGCCCAAGAACCATCAGTTTTGGAGCCTCTGCGCCATTATCCCGAGTCCTGGCCATCGCTGGTAGGAGCACCCGGGAGGTACGAGCAGCAGCCCACAACCCACCATCTGCAGCGAAGCCAGTGCCGCTGGCCACGGGGAGCACGGGGGGCCCAGGGAGCGGGGGCTGCAGTTTGTAAAGACAGACAAATTCATTTTCATAAATTAATGGCACTGAAAGAAGCAAGTGAAGCCATTACCTTCTCATGGTTTTCTATTAGAATTTCAATCACAATGTTCTGAAATTTGATGTCCATAATGGCAGCGACTGTTTCCTCTTGAGGTCGAAGCAGTGTTGGCCCAAACACCACACCCAGATTAGCAACAGTCATCAGGTTCTGCTTGTGATTATTTGCAACTCTGGGGAAAAAAAAAAAAAAAGAAAGAAAAAAAAAAGTAGGTGATAGAACGAATTGGCACGGAAACCCCCTCCTCCCTGCCTCATGGCTGGCACGCAGCTTACAATGCTGTTTACATTTTTTACACTCCTGGTGAGCTCCTTGAAGGCTCAGCCATGTGGAAAAGTACAAATTTAACTATTGTGTTACGAGAGACCTTTCAGCCTCAGCGAATTGACTAATCCCATAAAACTCCGACGCTACGCCGGCCACTGGGTCTCATGTTGCAAACCACTCCCAGGAAAACATCTTGAATCATTAATGCTTAAAACCCTTCTAAAAACAAATTGTTGGACCTCTGACACACGCTGCTCTCCAACTGAATGAGTGACCTAATATGTTCCAAAATCCGATTCCTTCTCACCCATTAAAGCTTTTGCCTGCACCAGAGGTCAGCCCCATCCAGCCCAACCAAAACAGGCTGGAAGGGGAGTATGGGGCTCTACTCCCGGACCCACACGCACGCGCCCTTCTCCACCCCACCAAGGAATCCACCCGACACAGACACCCGCTCTCCTGCGGACCCACCGACACTCGAGCCTTCCTCCCCGTCATCTCTGTCTATTTTTATGTTTGCAAGCGGTGCAGCCCAGCGGGAGCGGATCAGTTCAGCAAAGCGAAACAGCCCCCGCTGAGGCCCTGGCACCAACGTGCTTTGGGGGGTTACTCCGGAGTAGCTCCAGTCCGGCCCCTGGTCTCAGTGGTGCAAATCATCCCACCCCACTCCTGGGTCGCGTCCTCTGCCCTGGCTGGGCCCGAGAGCCCCACTGCCATGCACCGAGGGCACGCCGCCATGAGGGACGCAGCCCGGAGGTCCCCGTGCCCTGTCCGACCATGAGTGCCGGGGCACCTGGGCGTTCGGCTGCTCCATGGCAAATGCCGGGTTGAGGCGACCAACCTCACCGGGTACCACAGACTACGGCCGAGTCCTGTGCTGGAGTCACACAACGACACGTAACGCAACGACACGTGCGCGGGTGACGCAGCGAGGACCTGCGGTGGAAGCCCCACAGCTGCGAGTCTTTCTTGTGGTTTTCTCCTGACCTCTTCAACCAGGAAACCCGACGACTTGAGGCACTGCAATCACACCGGTTTAGCCTAAGGGGTTTTTTAAGTGTCTCTTCCCTTTACTCTTTCTATCCTGCTTTCCCTGGACAAATGCACCAGGCAAGCACAAAGTGAGGCTCAGACTCAGATCTTGCTGGGTTGTCCCAAAAAGTTATTGCCGTGAGCTTTCATTACTGTCTCAGGGCCAAGACGCCACAGGGCTCATTTATGTGCACGCTCAACTTATTTCAGCACAGCGTAAGCTAGGCCTGGCTTAAAAGAAAAGATGCTTTCCGTCCTTTTTAATCCAAATCTCACTTGATCCAGCAAAGAACTCTTCATTCCTCATCCCTGTACATGGTTCCTCGGGCAGCAGAAGAGGACCTCATCACTGAGGGGTGCTCGGGGGCTCAGAATTGCTGGCGTAGCTCCCCACGACAGCAATGACAGCCCTATTTTCCATCCAGGCAAGAAGTCTCACCCCTGGTGCGTGTTATGTCCCTGGAGAATATCATAGAATCACAGACTGGTTTGGGTCAGAAGGGACCCTGAAGCTCATCCAGTGCCACCCCCTGCCCCGGGCAGGGACACCTCCCCCCAGCCCAGGTTGCTCCAAGCCCCATCCAACCTGGCCTTGGACACCTCCAGGGATGGGGCATATAATATGCAGAGCCGTCACCTCCACCGAGTCCAGGCTTGGGTTACAACTTCAAAGGTGCAGAGATCCTGGCAAAAGTCCCTCGGGAGCTTTGCGGTACCTCCCTCTTACCCGTAACTTCTCCCACTTCAGGAAACTCTGAATATTTTATCACAAGCGTCCGAGAAATCTCCCGTGTCAGTAAATCGCAGCGCGATGGGCGATGGGCAGCCCCAGAGGAAGGCTCTGGTTACAGACGATGACCTGAGGAGCTGCCACCCCGCTCTCCCCATGGCCCCCCGCCAGCCCATCCCGCCAGCCCCGTCCCAGGGTGGGCACAGAGCCTCCCCCCGTCCCCACCGGAGGCAAGAGCCGGCTGAGCGGCGCACGCAGTGGCACTGGCACCAGCCTGCCCCGACCGACGGGGCTGGTGGGTTAGAAGAAAACTTTCTTCAGGGGGTCACAGCCTCGCAGAGCGCAGAGAAAGGCAGAAGAAGTCCAATAGGAAATAAATTCTTAGGAAAAAACTTGCTTACTTACAGGAAAGAACCTCCTACTTACAGAGGGATTCAAACCTTTTCCCCCGCTCCAGCACACCTCCCTACCAAGACATTTACAAATGCCGACGACGTTCTTCCATTGCAACAACATCGATATTTCAGACACACACTCACATGCTCCTATTTGGATTTTGAAAAATGCAGCTGTAATTCAAATAGTTTCGAAAAGTACTAATAAAATAATAATTTTAATGATCTTCTGTGGTTAGTAAAACAACGTTCATTTATAAAAAAACAACTGAATCGATCTAAGTCTTACAAAATTAGGTCCCTCCATTTCTCATTACCGTTACCATGTAATACATCACTCTAATAAATTGCACTGTCATTGACTCATTATGGCTAGGCAGCTGTGCACGGTCCCGTTAATTATTTCAGGCTAAACTATTAACGGTTTCCCAACCAGGACACGGTCCGGCAGCACCGGCCGCAGCCCTGGCTCTGCCCTCTGCCCGAGGAACGCCCACGCGCCCGGACACGAGCGCTGGCCCTCGCCTCCGTGCCGCAGCCGGCACCGAACTCCTCTTCACTGTGTTTGCTTTGAACCTGTGAGGCGCAGAAGCCATTTCGCCGCGGTGCAGGTCTGGTGGCGCATGAACTTGTGATCTGTACCGGGGGTACTGTTCCAGCAGTAGTCTTCACAACGCTCGGTTACCAAAGCCGTGCTACAAAACATGATTCACCTTTCACATCCTTCAAATTCCACAGCCATTATCCACATGATAATTTACTATAAATTATACCTCTTCACCATCCTTTGTACTAGAAAATAATGCCGCCGTTTCTGAAGATGGGGCGTTCTCATCCCAAAGTGCCTAATGTTGGTGCTTTTTGGGCAGGCGTTGTTAGTGCCATTCCTGAGCTGCCCTTTAGAAGGTTTCCAAGTACTTGCTGTATTTTCCTTTTAACCTGCTGCTTCTTTCTGGCCCCCAGTGCACTCAGAAAGCAACTGCACTAATATTAATTTAGATGGGTCCTTTTTCATCTCTCTCTCTCCATCCACGCTTTGCAGAAGTCACTTCCAGCACAAGCAGGAGGTGGGAACCAACAACTAAGGGAGAAACGTGCAGAGCAACCCCTTAACTCCCGCTCAGTGCTTGCAATGTGCCGAGCCAGCGCGGACTTTTGGACTCGGCGCTCTTCCTCCTCCTCCCAGCGCACGATGGTTCCCCCACGTCCCCGGGCTCAGCGGGAGATCAGCCCGGCAGCCTGGGACAGACCGGGGGAATATCCGCCGTCCGCAACGCCAACGCGCGGCCCTGCAAAGGGACTTGGTTCCGTGGAGACCTGACCCAGGAGGCGCACGCCCGGGAGGCGCGCTGGCCACCGCACGCAGCCGGCCAACGGAGCTGCAGCCCCAGCCCTGCCACCCGCGGGGACAGCCCGGGCCCAGGGCTCCCGCGGGAGCGCGGTCCCTGCAGCCGAACGGGCAGGTCGCGTTTCCCGCGGTGCCCGTGGACGCCCGCTCGCTTTACATTCACTTTCAGAAAAACAAAGGAGAATGGGAGCGGGGTAAATCCATGTTGTGTGTTAAATTAGATTATGCCTGGGTTGCTTGGATACTGTATAATCACCGGCATGACCAAACATAATTTAATACAGAGTAATTGCTAGTCAAGCTTCAGTGCAAGGAAGCATACAGGAACAGTAAATATTGCTTTGTTGCACTGGCTTGCAGTCAGCATCGTGTAACGGAGGGGAAACGCGGCGGAGGCGGGGGTGCTGCAGGCTGCGGGAAGCGCTGCGCTGACCCTCTCTCCTTTTACAGACGTTAACGATTTACGTTTCTTCAGCCTGCTCAACAGCTCATATTTTTTTTCATGGAAATCCAATTAAAGAACTCATTTGCTTCTCCAGCGACCTACAAAGAAACCTGTGCTGTGGTGCCGCCCGTGGGAGCTGCCCACTCCTCCCAGCAACACCCAGTAACACCCAGTAAGACAGCCGAGCCCCGGCACCAGCCCAGCGCTGGGGGCCGTGCAGCAGCTGCCGGCACCGCAGAGAGCCGAGGGCGACAAAAAATGCATAAACTGGAGAATTCTGGGCTGTGAACTGGCATCAGTGGGATTATTTAATACTGGTGGACCGTGGCGGTACCTCGACGAGCCCCGTGCCCCAGGCTGGCTGCACCAGCCGTGCCGGGCACCGGCGCCCAGGCACCGGCGCCCCCACACCTCCCGGCCAGCAACGGCATCTCCAGGGGACGCCATGTGGGCACCGGGCTCTGCTCCCCACGGAACTCTTGCTTTCTATGGCTGGAATTACTTTGTGTATGGTTTGTATATATAAAATACACGTCTATAAGCCTCAGCCAAAGAGCACTGCTGTTAGTTCAAATATCTTCCCTGATTCAGAGAAAAATCTCTGAGAAAACAAACATCTGACAGGGAACAAAGGCGAAGTCTGGAGTGTTTCTATTTCCATGCCCAGGACAAACCTTTGAAAACAAAGTGCTTGTTATGGCTGGCCTAACAAGACCCTACGGGATGGAAAATGATGCAGCTAATTCGTATTGCTACAGGTAAAAATATAGTTCATGTCTGCCACCACCATCAGAGCTCCTGATTAACCTGAGAAGCCAATCATGCCGAGGGCTAGCGACCCCCAAAATTATTTAGGCTGCTCTGGGTGGTTTGTTACAAACGACACACTTACGTTTCACTCTGGACGTGAACAAAAGAGAAAAAGCACGGCGACTGCAGACAGCACGCGGGGCGACAGAGGCGTCCCTGGATGCCCCTCCGCTGGGGGTGAGCGAGGCGGTCTGGGGGGAACTGCACCAACCCCGCCGGC
>VZSZ01000918.1:249060-268883 GCA_013398815.1 Ibidorhyncha struthersii | reverse complement strand
GCGGCCACGGCAGCAGCTGCGCTCCCACCGAGCCCTCGCAGAGACCGTCAGGCCTGCGGGAGCAGAGCCGCCCGTGCGGGGACGGGCTCAGCCGGGCTGCTGCGAAACCCCGCGCTCAGCGTCCCTTTCCCCCCCCAGCTCCCCCATTTCCACCCATTTAATTGGGATGGCGCACGCTGCCGGATGGAGAGCGGGCGGCTGCCAGCGCACACAATCGGTGGTACTTATCGGGCAAAATCTAATGAGTTCTGGGAAATGTTCCTGGGTGCATTCAAGTCATCCCTGCACATTATTGAGTTTAATTGGGCTGCAGCTGATGAGCGTGTAGGTGGAGAGCGGGGCGAGGGCCGGGCTCCCGCCGCTCGGCTTCGCCCCTCTCCCAGGGGCCGGCAGAGCCGTGTGCCGGAGAGAGCGGCCCTGAGCTCCCCGGGGACTGCTCGCTCCCTGCCCAAACCCACGGCACGATCCCCGGTCCCGGCAGCCCACGGGACTCGGGAACGCTGCCTGACAGCCGGCACCACAGCGGGCGTTTGGTCGCGGGCGCATTGTACAGCGCTGCGCTGCAGCACAGCAGAGCTCGTGAGACCCGCCTGCGCGCGGCCACCTCCTCCTGCTCGGGACGATGCTGCGCGGCGCCAGCGTCTGCGCCATTCACGGGACACAAAACCCCAGCAGCCCAATACCGAGTTCTGCCAAAAGCGAACTTGGGTCTGGAAAGAAACAGCTCAAGTTTTAAAATAATAATCAGGAAAATATTTCAAGTTACTAAAAAGTGATTTTTTAAAAATCAAAGCTCCTCTCCTGCAATATCAGAAACAGAGGAGACTGGAAACAGAAACTGTTCGTCAAGTGCCCTTATGAACACGAATGCTGCCCATCGCTCATGGTAGGAGAACCCAAAAGGCTGTGGCACCTTAAAAAGAGATTATACCTGCACCACTAGCCACCGGTGTCCCAGGTAACTAAATCAGTCCGTCGTGCATTTGGATATCATTCCTAAAAGGCAAGTGTACTTAGGAGGAGGTGACGGGGAGAGCGATTCGCGGTGGCCAGTGGCCGTGTGGGGGAGACCGGCGGAGCACGACCAGCTCCGCTTCATCTCCCAGGCCGGGGCGCACACGCACAGAATCAATATGCTCAAAACTGCATAACTGTGACTTATCCTGTCGTGTTCATTAAGGCCGTGGATATGCCTGTGCTCTTCTGGGCTGCTCCTGGATGAGGCCAGGGGAGCCTGGAGCAGCAGGAGGATGAGCTCGCTGGGCTCGCTCAGCCGCCGCATGGTCACAGCATCCTCTCACCGCGCAGGGACGGGGACGGGAGCATGGGCGAAACACCGGCATAGGCGGCCCAAGCTCTGCAGGCTGCGGAGACTCACAGCACCGCAACTCCTACAGCACCGCCGCTCGAGAGAGGAGCGGGGAGAGCTAAGCGCTGAGGAATGCAGACAGAGGCCAGCAGATCCGAAAGGAGGACGGATCACCAGGGAAATGCAAAACCTCCCAGTGAAGACGAGGAGGAACTTTACGAATGCAGCTGACAAAACCTTCAGATGCAATGTCGAGAATTAAAGGGGTTTTCAGCAAGCAGCCGCGCTGAGCTCGGGTTTCCCTGCTCAGCTGGGACAAAACATGCGCCTGCACTGTTTCTGGGCGGTTTGACTTGCTCCAACAAGACTCTCTTTTTCTCCCGGGTGAATCTGGCCACAGCTGGATGCTTGGGTTCACTCCCAGGGAAGAAAAAAAAAAAAACATGCTCATATCACACTGAACAGATGCGGAGGCCAAATGTGAGGTTCAGTATCGGCAAGCCTAATCAGCGCGAATACCATGCGTGCTGTGACTTGCAAGGAGAACACATATGGTGCTGCAACGCTCCTCTGATTGAGGCTTCCCAGACCAAGTCGCCTGGGTTTCCAGAGCCATCACCTCCGGCTTTGGGCAAGCTGAGCTGCACGCGAGATCTCAGGGGGATCCCAAACCTGCTTGCCAACCCCCAGCCCCAGGCTGCGGCTGGGGCGAGCGGCATGGGGCTGGCGGGGCTGGCACATCCCCCACACCCCGGCGCGGCGTCAGCAGCACTGCGGGTTTCCACTGACGCCCCGGTGAAAGCCACAGGCACGGCCACGAGTTGATGTTAAAATGTCACCGCGGTTTCTACCTGCAGAAATACAGCCAGCCAAAGGGGACTTCAGCCTCAAACGTGCCCTGGGGACGCAGCTGGAATGGGGCTGGCGGGGCTGCAAAGGCTGTCCCCTGTGCCACGATGCCCTATTTGGGACCAGGACCCCTTCCGCAGCCTGTGGGACAGCACGCCGGGCACTGCAGAGGACCTGCGCCCTTCCCTACAGGGGCCAAACCCCAACGCCACACCAGCAAACGTCCCGGTGACAGCACGCAGCCAAGAGGCACCACGAGGTGAAGGCAGCTCCTGCACCGCACACCCCAGCCTTGCGTTTCTTCCTTTAATTTTAGTCGTATGTGTGCACGCACAGCATTCAGTTATAACTTCAGTCTGCGACACTCGGTTACATCTTTCCTCTTTCCAATAATAATAGTTATTTTCCCCATTAGGACAGCCGCGGTGGCGGCTCGTGCTGCAGCGGGGCTTTGGCCGGCTCCGGGCTGTGCCTGCAGCCCTGCAAGAGCCGTCCCGTGCAGGGGCGCTGCCAGCCCCGCTGCCCCCGGCAGAGCCCCCGCTCCGCAGGTGGGTTTGCCACTGCAAACAGAAATCGCCGATGCTTTCATCCCGCAATAAGAAAACCTACACAGCCAGCGGGGCAATAAAAGCCTGAAAGGGCAAGTATATGTTAAGAAGAAATCCTTTGGAAGACGCGCCGGGATGGAAAGCACTGTGCCGGAGCCCACCTGACAGATGGAAAACAGCCAAAGTAACCGGTCTTCCAGAAAGCATCCCAGCAAGAACCGGCACCGGTCTCAGCACATGCAGGTCGCAGTGCTCTCCAGCCCGACGGGGACTGTCCCGACGGGGGGCATGCGAAATAGTTCGCAGCCGAGAGCCAGGTCGCAGGGTAATGGGCAGAACTCACCTCAGGTACACCTCTATATTCATGCAAGTGCATCGGCCACAGTAACAAAGGGGTTTTTGACTTTTTTCCTTCCACCTCAGAGGGATTTTGGAGGACAGTCACTTCACAAATGCAAGATTAGTGCCCTTCCCTCCAAAACGCTGAATTCCTAACAAAAATTGTTGGAAAGAAAGGGAGTGCAGAAATAACCAGCTTTGTAGAAGAAATTAAAGTCACGGTTAACAACAGCAGGTAAAATGCTTGTCCCGTCTCTGCCAGTGGAATACAGTTTTGCCCAACAGTTGGAGGCATAATCCCCCCAGATTTTGTGCACCCTGTCACACACACGTGGGCAAACCCACTCACCCCACGCTGCCCTTCCTGCTTTTCATGGCAGGAGATAACCATCAAATCACCACAAACTTCCACGGAACTACATTAGAAGAGTACAGTAACTATTTAATCTAAGAAAATAACAGCCTGCTAATCCCCAACCTCCCAGCCGGGCACCGATGCAGCCGATGGACGGACCCTCCTGCCACCGCTCTCCGTGGGGTGAGTTAGATCAAGGGAGAAGGAGCCACGAGACGCATCTCCAGGCTCCCGTGCCCCACACACATTCGTACGTACGTGCACACGTAAAGCCCGTGGAAAGCAGGACCGGGTCCCTCAGCTCAGTCCTGGTACACCAGGCATCACCACCAAGCCAGAGAACGTCCTACGCAAACCAGCTCCTTTCCCCACGTGGGTGGCAGCATCGTCAGGGTTTTTCCACATGGAAGCTGTGACTGTGTTTGGTTTGGCTCCACCGGTGGCTTCCAGAGCGTCCCAGCCCTCCCAGCCCCAAACAGTGGGTTTCAGACTCTCTGCCCCACACTCCTTCAGGTGCCCCTTTCACANCCAGGTTGCTCCAAGCCCCGTCCAACCTGGCCTTGAACACCTCCAGGGATGGGGCAGCCACAGCTTCTCGGGGCAACCTGCGCCAGGGGCTCACCGCCCGCACAGCCAAGAATTTCTTCCTCAGATCTCATCTCAATCTCCCCTCTTCCAGTTTGAAGCCATTCCCCCTCGTCCTATCACTACATGCCCTCATAAAAAGTCCCTCTCCAGCTTTCTTGTAGACCCCCTTCAGATACTGGAAGGGGCTCTGAGGTCTCCCCGGAGCCTTCTCTTCCCCAGGCTGAACCCCCCCAACTCTCTCAGCCTGTCCTCCCAGCAGAGGGGCTCCAGCCCTCGCAGCATCTCCGGGGCCTCCTCTGGCCCCGCTCCAACAGCTCCGTGTCCTTCTGCTGTTGGGACCCCCCGAGCTGGAGGCAGCACTGCAGGGGGATCTCCCCAGAGCGCAGCAGAGGGGCAGAATCACCTTCTAAGTTGGAACACAGTCACAGAAATCTAGACCTGGACTAGACGTGTGGTTTAGTCACTTGAAGATGGGCAGAGGAGACAGGTCTAGCTTGGGCTGAGGATCACTCCCATCATCCCGCAGAAAACCACAGCCTAAAGACACCTTTGCACTGGTGTCTTCTGTTGAAAAAAAAATTGTCTAAAATCTATGTAATTGAATTTGGTTCAGTACTGGGTCTGTTCAGCATAAAGAGCAATCTAGAGAAGCTCTCATTAAAATGTCTAAGTCCCACTCCATCTGCGGGGACGGAGGCGGCACCACCAGGGAGAGATGCCAGCTAGTTATTGGAAATCTTTTGCTCACTCTAGATTCAATCTGTTTCTGTACATAGTTTCAGTTTCACTGTGATAAACAATTAACAAGAATCCAGATAATTATGAGCTATCAACAACCTCTGTCCAACACCATAAAGTTCAAGCGCAAGCCTGCAAGAATTCTCACTTGGGTAATACAAAACGCCCGGTGCTTCTCCCGGAGATCCCGGCTGTCGGCGGGAGCTCAGCAGAGATGTTCAACCACAGAAACTCCACAGCAAACCCAGCACACTCCGCATTACATGCCACCGAGTGATTGGCCTTGCCAGCGTTGGTGATGTAAGCCTTAACTTAATTTAAGACACCCGTTATCATATCTAGAGAGATGACTCTTAAGTGTGATGCAGATACAAGAGTTGCGAAGAGTCTGATAAGAGAGGTGCTGCAGTCTCTGAAGTGCATTCCTCTCCAGCTAAAAACTGGGGAAGCTTTCAGAAAGTACCAGGACCTTTTGGAGAAGCATGAAAGAACCAGCTACCAGAACAGGCAAACAGCTAACCTATCGACAATCCAGGCCGAGGAGGTTAAAAGTTCATTTGCAGAAGTAGAACAAAACCTTTTGCTAATTTACACATTACAGGAAGCCAAGCCCAAAAAAAACAGAGCAAACACCTACACTTTTTTTTGTCTTTTTTTTTTTAATTCTGCAGAATTTCATATTAAAAACAAAACCAGAAGAGTAAGAGGGAGCCAGAGCTTGTGAGGGGGAGGGCGTGAGCCCAGCCTTGTGCTCTGCACAGTGTGCCCGGCGTGCCCGGCGCCACGTGCCCAGGGAGCCGCACACCCCCCATCACTGCCGGGCCCCCGCCAGTACCTGCTAAGCCCGCAGCCGTCTCTGCTCTGCGGGGCGCATCACCCGCTCCCCGAACAAAGCATGCGAGGGAGAGCCACGGAAAAGGCAGGGGGAAAGCGAAGGGGCTGCTGCTGCCCCACGAGGCTTTGACGCCTCCGGCTCCGGAGCGCAAACGGCTCACAAGGACCCGCGGCATCACGGCAGAGCTGCTCCTCGAGCACGGGCTGCCTCCCGCGGCGGGGCGGCAGGGTGAGAAGGGATCGCCCTCACCGCAAGTCTTAAGCAGAGAAAACACCAGGGAATCAAGGGAATGCATTCACAGCGTCGTCGTTACCCCAGCTGCTAATTGCAAAGGCTGCTGGGGACCGCGCTCGCTGTGCTGCCGCTGTGTCTCTGGGGTAACGTACTCCAAAATCGAGGAGGAGGAAGGAGCCGAACTACTGGCACACTATCAGTAATCCCAGGGATTATTTTGTGGTAGCAGAAGAAAAATGGACGCAGGCCGTTCGCAAACAGATCGAGACCATCTAAGAGACCACCTGCGATGGCTGGGGAGCTCTGAGCGCCCGCGGACCACGTTCAAGTGCTGCCTCTGCCTCTGCGGGATGGGAAGCTGCGCAGGGTTTCCGCGGGGAGGTGGGGGAAGGCACCGGGCAGGCTCCTTCCTCTCTGCAAAGCTCCGTGGTTGAAAAAACGACCCCCCTAACAAACTATGTCAAAGGCAGAATTATCTTCAGGAGCCTAACGCAAAAGCTAAGGCAACACGGGAGACATTACGGCAAACGCATGCAGACGTCGTTGCTGCTGGGAAGGTGTGTGAGCGCAGGGGAGCCCGAGGGGCTCTGCCAGGGGACTGTGGATGTCCGCGGCCTTTGTCTTTCCACTGAGCTACAGGTGGTTCCAGTTAAACGCTGTAATTAAATTAGCCAGGCAACATGGGCGCGCTAAGATTTCACACTAATCTGCAGAGCGATCTCTCATCCACCGCCTATCTCTAACGTTAAAAACACCCCAGAATTTGCCCGGAGCCGGACCCCATGGAGGAGGGAGACTCGGAAGACGTGTTGCGCTGCCCTCCCGGGGCCGGGGGTGAGGACGGCTCCCCGGCACGGCGTGCTGCCGAAGCCGTCACCATCCCCTTCGCCCTCCCGCCCAGGCTGCTCCTTCCAAAGCCCCTTCTCCCGCCGTCTGCCGGGCGCCCGCTGCACTGCTGCTGCCGCGGCCGACGGCTTTTCCCACGCAGGAACAGAAACATAAACAGACAACTGCCTATACTTGCTAATCATGTCAAAGCATTCAAACAAAAGGGATTCTTATTGATCTGAGCGGGCTTGGCTCCAACCGGGAAGAGGATGATTTAAAATAATTGCTTAGAACTGTATTTTCAAAACCAAGAATGTTCTTGGTTTGGTTTGGTTTGGTTTGGTTTGGTTTGGTTTGGCACGATCGGCCCAAACTTTTCTTCTGCCTCACTCTGTATGCTGCTTCACACCTTCTGCCCCGGGTACGTATAGGCAGCGCGCGCACAGCAGGACCGACACAGGTATAACGCCTCCACGCACACCAGCAGGGGATGGACCGGGAGGCTGCGGCGGTGGGGATGAAGCTGCGGGGAGCTGCAGCCGGGCTGGGCTCACGCCCCACGGCATCTCCCTTAAACTGCCCGTACCGGCCGTTCACAAGACAGTGTACTGGGTTAGGTGGGACTGAGGATGCCCCGGCACAGCTCTGGGGATGCCCAGTGGCACCGGTGGCACTGGCATCAGCTCTGGCACGGGACAGAGGCACGGCACTCAGCGGGCTGCAGCCCCCGGCAGCACCCATCCCGGCCCCCCAGGCACCAGCACTCGATGCTCCAAACCAAGACACAAAGCAGATAAACAAAGCAGGAGGAGGAATGGAAGAAATGGAAAGGCGGGGGGGGGAAAGCAGGGCACGAGCCTGACCCGGGACAGATGAGCCCCAGGCAGGACTCTCCCTGCTCCCGCACGGCAGAGCGTGCCTACGGGGTGTCACCTCTCGTGTGACGTGCCTTTTGCGGCCCACGGGAGCACCCCAGATCCTTTGGGTCACTTGAACTCCTGGGGGATTCACCCGGGACCTAGCGGTGCCGTGATCCAAAGGGATCAGAAACAGGCGCCAAGCAAAAAAATGGCATTTCCCAAGCGGGGCGAGCGGGCGGCAGCGCGGGAGGATCGCTGCCTGGCCCGGCCGCGTGAGGTCAGAGAGCTCGCTCGCTATTTTCTTTTGGCAGCCAAATCAGGCGAGGAGCATATGATAGAAGTGCATCTCAGAGGCCTCAGCGGCTAGTGGAAATTTCCAGAATGTCCTGGACAAGAATGACTTACTGGAAGTAATACATAAATCAAGCAAATGAATAGTTACCAGACAGCAGCATAAACAGCTGCCACGGGGATGAAATCAGACCTGCTGTGCCAAGAGGCGTCAGCCTCCTCGCCGGCTGCACCTTCGGGGGAAATGGGGAAAACAACCCAAGGAAAAGCGCATTTCTGCGGAAGCAGCCGCCCCGAGTCCTGCCCAGGTGCCTCAGTGGGTTTCCCGAAGCCGCCGGGCACAGAGCACCCCACGGCGAGCACCGTGCCGCTGCGGGGACCCCCACTCCCGCGGGGCTCTGCGCGGGCAGCATGGCCCGGGGAGCACGGCGCGGGGCTGCCAAGGACGGCACTGCTCCACGCGAAGGAAAACAAGCGCCGGGTTGTATTTTTAGGCAGAAGACCTGGAGGATTTTTTTCTTCTTCTCCTTTGCCAACACTCCCTGGTTCGGCAGAGAGCCCTCCGAAACGCTCCGTGCCAACCCCTGACCCGTCCCGCCGAGGGGCTGCAGCGGAGGGTGGGTTTTGCTGGATCTCTGGGCCGTGGCCGATAGCAGCCGCCCTGCAGAGCCCATGGAAACCATCCGCACCGATAAGTGGAAAACAATTTGTGCTAGAGATAGCAATCACTATCATGTTGGTTAAAACACGTAAACTAGAAAATACCACCGCAGCAAAAACAAAGGGAACTAGTCACTGCTGGCCAGGCCACAGCTGTGAATGATTAAAGATAATTAATTCTGCTAAATACACGTACACACTTTTCTTCTGCAGCCTCCTTAATTGTCTTGACCTTTTGCCAGGAGAGGAGCGGACGCGCAGGCAGGGGCAGCCCCGCTCCTCCTGGGGCCGGGGGGCGCGCGGAGCAGCGGCTGCGGGGCAGGGAGCGATGCAGAGCCACCGCAGGGCGCACGAGCACGGCATCACCTGTACCGGAGAACCTGGATCTCACTGCTACAAGAACAAAGCCAGGCTCTGGTGTCAAATGATGTCCAAGCAAGAAAAAAAATAATTCCTAAATTCTTGAAAGATAATCAGAGCGAAATCCTCCTGCTCTGCACCTCCAAAGCATTTATTACTTAAAGCACGTTAAAAGAGAAGAAAAAGACAGAGATGATATCGCAGCTCCACCAACAAAAATGGCAATTTTCTGCAGCCAGCTCCACTCCCGGCAGCACCATCGGTGCAGCCACCCGCAAGCCCGGCAGCACCGCGCGCCTCCACTGCGCTTTGAACTGCTTTAACTTACTTGGCAGGGGAAAAAAAAAATAAATTGTTTTAATCAGAGGCGGCACATTCTATTGATAAAAAAGCATTTGAAACTACAGTGCAGCCATTCTTGGAGATAGGTGCTGGGCCAAAAAGAGATATCTGCAGCAAAACAACTCCGCAGCATGCGAGCAGGAGCGTGTTGCTAAGGTGACGTGCTGCGGGACAGCCTGCTGCGCCCGAGCTGCTCTGCAGCACTGAGGAAGTATTGTTTTCCTCCTTTCCCAACTAGAAACAGTGGGGAAAAAAATCCCAGAATAAAAAGAGAAAACCTTGAAGACGGTACGAGAGTCCGGCGCCATGCGGAGCTCGAGCCTGCTGCCCCGACAAGCCCCGGGAAGGTTGGGCACAAACTGCTCAAAACGATGCTGGAGAAGGCATTTGGGAGAGCGGGGAGTGCGCGGCAGCGAGGGGCAGCGTCACTGCCACGTGCACTTGGGTACCACGCACGCTCGCAGAGCGAGCTCGCCGCCTCTCCTGCCAGCCGTTCTTCATGCAGCTTTTTAAAAAGCGTATTTCTTATTTTTAAAGCCGGGGATGAGCAGCACTCTCACCAGCCGTCCCCTGCAAACGTTAAAGCTGGGAGAAGTAACAGACTGATGCAGCAATAGTGACTCTGCTAACCAAAACCGCCACAAGGAACAACAGGAGAAGATACGTGCTAGTTTGCCTTTCAGTTCTGTGAAAGACACAGGCTATCCTGGCCTGAGACAAGAGAAAGCAGGTGATTTTTTAGATGACCAGAGTCTCCCTAACTTCAGTTGCCGCGTCCACAGACCTGCCCGTTGGCAGGGCCAGCACAGGCAGGCACGGGGCTTACTGGGATGTTCCAGACTGTGGGAATCCAGGCTTTTCTGCAGAGATCCCCTTGGAAAGACACCAGAACAAGATCTCCTCTCTTTTGGGAACAGTAGATCACAGCTGGGTTTATCACAGGAATCCTGACAGAGTGAACATGTCCCGAGAAGGAAAATTAAAGGTTTCACCTACTCATGGGTCAAAGAATAAAATCATAATAGCAAGTTTCGCTGGAACCGGGGTCTGCAGAGCAGAGGAAGAAATCTGCAGCATTACATTCCTGACACAGGAGCACGGACAGGGATTGCTCACACTCTGTGTTTCACAGGGGCTAATTGCCTGGACACCTGAACATGAGACAGGAGGCAGCACAAATAGGCTTAGAGATACACCAAGAGGCAGAAATCAACTTCATTTTCTATTCATACACTCCTCTCCCTCCACCCTGCCTGTGCCTGTCCCCAGGATCTGTCCTCCCCCCGCCTCCAGCTCTCCTTTCCCCTCCCACACCGGCGATGCGCTTTCCCTGGGAGCCTGCGGACGAGCCCCTCTTGCCGCCCGCCGAATTGCGGGGGACACCCAGCCACCACGGGAACCCACCGCGTTTCCCTCTCCTCTGCTGCACAGAAGGAAGGGCACTGCTCAGCCCCCTCCGAGGCGCTTATCCCAGCTGACATTTCATTTGGGTTAATCATTGCCATTTTTTAATGTATCATCAGCCGTATTAGGGCAGTTTTATTACTGTTATTAATGGCAGCCCCACGCCACACGAGAAGCCCTGTGTCCCTTTTTAGTAAGCAATGGCGAACACACAAACCAAAACACCAGGAGATGTAAGAGAACGTGGGACAGACTCTCGCTCTCTATTTGACTGATAGAGATCGACTTCTGCTTTTAGTGTAAGAGATCTCCACAGTAATACTGTGAGAAATATTTTTTTAGCTCATCTGATAAAAATGCAAATCTTGATTATTCATACATTACTTAAAATAAAGTAAAAAAACCCCAACCAAACAGAAACAGATGAGGCAATCCCCTCTGAGAAGCGCAGCCCGGCTCGGCAGCGCCAGGAAGGGGCCCTGCGGTTCTGCCCGTGTTCGGGGCGCGCTGCTCTCAGCTCCCCTCGCCGGGGGTGGGGCAGCACCCAAACCCTGCCGGTCCCCACCCCAGAGCATCCCCCTTCCCTGCACAGGTCGTCTGGGGCAGCCAGACCCCGTCCCTTCTGCCACTCTCTCCCTCCCTTCAAACGTCATCTGCGGATGTGAAACTTTATCTCCCCCACATCATCTTTAATCCGGCTTTATGGCAGCGGTTCATCGACAAGAGCCGCAGCAATGAGTCCCAGACCAGGGACCCAGCACCCTCCTGGTGCTCCTGGAGCAAGGTGCTCCTTGCCGGGCAGCCCGGCAGCACGCGGCGGGAGAGCAGGGGCTGCAGGACACGGGGGGGGACGCTGGAGAGCCCCTGGCTGTTCCTCTGCCCCCGCAGCCCGGGATCCCCCCGGGAACAGCGCCGGGGCCGGGAGAGCTTCTGCAGGGCGGCGAGCTCAGCAGAGCGGGCTCTCGCTCCTCGGCTTCCCGCCTTTCTCTGAGATAAATTTTTTCCCATTAAATAACCACTATGAGCTGTTTCTCTTCCTAATATAGCACGCACCACCACGCTCATTGTTTGTTTGTGTTTTGTTTTGGTTCCTTCCCTACTAAAGCAGCGTGAAGCCCATTGTATTACCTGCCTCCCCTCTCCACGCCTCTCACTCAAACACCACCAGGTTTTCCTTTAAATGAAAAGCACTACAGCAGTTATGAGATTCCTCGCGCATATTTGGCCGATGGGAGTACCCGGAACCGCCTGGCCCTTGGCTTGAGCCTGTAAATGCAGAAGGTTTTGAAACCGAGACCTAAACCAGCTCTTTGGTTTTTAACAGACTTGCCAGGGAGTCCAAGGAACAGATACAAACCCGTGTCAGAAGAAAGCATCTGGAGTCATTTTTAAGCCTATTTCAAGTATCGTTTGTTATTTTTTCTCTTAAACAGATAACTTCAGGTTCTCCCAGACCTTCTTCCGAACAGTTATGCCGATTAACTCATTGCCCAGGTTTCCATGTCCTGCCTTATCCCTCCTGCTCACGCAGTGCCGGTGTGAGCAGCGAGGGCAGGTACGACCCCGCAGCCTTGAGGCTGGCACAAACACCTGATGATGCTTTCACTTTTTAAATGCTAATCAAAGGTTTCCATGGTAACCTGCAGGAGCAGGAAGAAGATGGGAAATTATAGGTCAGCTCTATCACTGAAAGAAAAAAAATTATTCAGCTCCTTTGGCCTTGAAAAGTTTCAAGGTGACCTACACGTATTGATTAATCAGGTTGCATAAAGGCAGAAAATACACGCGAGAGCGGTCTTCTATTGTAGCGAAGAAATAGCTTTTAGTCCTTTAATACTAGGTTTGGTCTGGAACCCAGCGAGGAGCTTAACCTCCGCCCTGCCGTCCGGACGGCCAAACCCCATTACCATGCCATTAAAAGCCATTCCCAGTAGGGTGTGGGTTCCTCGTGCCGCCGCGAGGCCGGGGCACGGCCGCAGAGGCAGGGGAGGGCAGGGATGGGGGGCGCGGGAAAGCCCCTCTTCCTCCCGCCTGCCCGCCCGCCCCGCTCCGTCGGTCAGCCCTCGCTCCACTCACACACGGGTTTCCAGTTACTCGCCAACCAGATATGACTCAACACCACACACACACACAAGGAAACTTTTCTACCACTATTAACTTTCAGAGGAAGTGGAAAAAGGAGAGAAAAACATATCAGTCATAAACGTACTTTGCCAAGTGGTTCATGAGCAAGTGCAGCATCTGCCTGTTTTTCTCCGGGAGCCGATGAACGAGGCTGTGGATCTCTGACACCCGGGACTCCTGATTCTCCAGTTCTGCATTGGAAATAGAAGATGATTTCTCTCCGCATCGGGGGGTTATTCTGGGAAGCGGCGAGCAGGCCCGAACACTAACACCGACAGACCTCCCGGGGACCCACTGCACCCTACACCCAGGCACGCTGCGGGTTCCACAGCACTTTTCCTTTCTACCAACCCCAACCAGTTGTTGCCAAAAGGAAGAAACCAATGGGCTGAAAGAGCGAGCTGAGAGCAGATGCCCGCCATGTGAAAAGCCAGTTGTGACCAGGGAAGGGGCTGGCTGCAACCAGAGAGTTTCTCCTTATCCAACAACGGGAACGTCAGCACGTTCCCGTTCAATGTGTTCCCAAGCACCGTCAGACGCGCCCAGCGCAGCGCCCGGCCAGGCTGTGGCATCCGGTCCTCAACAAGCCGGTTGGGTCCGTGACAGCCTAAGCAGGAGCCGTTCCAGGAGGCCACCCCCGCTGTGGCCACGTGAGCCCTCCTGAGCCCCTGGGCCCACCTGCGTGCGCACAGGCCGCACGGCCACCAACAGAGAGTTACCTGCTCTCGTACAAAGCGCCTGCCCGGGGCAGTCATAAGAAAGCGGCACAGACATCTGAACCGCAGCCGATCTCACCACGACACCAGAGGTGGTGTTTGATCAACGGCCTCCCTCTTTTCGGCAGATGATGGTCCAAATAAGACAGAACTGCAGCAGCAGCTACTGCCACCAGCCAGCTCGCCGCTCCCCCGGCACCATCTGCCTTTCCTTTTCATCTGGTTAAGTCCCAAACAACAACATGCCCCTTGCCTCCCAGTCCTTATTCTACTTTCCGGGACTTAAGAACAAGGAGGTCTGTGGGGAAGCACCAGGGCAGAGGTTACGCTCAGTGACTTGCAAATTGTGCTCCTTTTTCAGACCGGTGCTATAAACACCAACAAACTCACTTGCTGCTTTGATGAAGCTCCTTTGAAACTGGTACATCATGAGCGGCCCCGGAAGCATTCTGGAAGATAAAGCGGTAACACGCACAAAACACATCTCAGTAACACAATCCACCGAAGTAAAGCTTTGCCCTTACCGTAAACTCAGCTCCATTTTTAAAAGTGCAGAATTAAGCAGTAGCAACTCTAATTAATCCCCCCCGTCAGAAGGAGTAAGATCCATTGAAGAAACTTTGATTTATTCTTCCTCCCTTTTCTGCACCACACTAAATTAATTTTTAATTTTAGCATTCCTTCACTAACACAGTAACACAGAGTTTCAGTACGTTAGTGAGCCCACGATTTCCAAGTGAGTTTAAAAATAAATTTAAAAGAGGAACAAGCCTAGTCATAAAACTTTAACAGTCCCCGTTGCCATTAAATTGCCCATTCTGCCCTCCCGCTTCCACATCCCTCCAACGGGACACCTTGGTGCGGCCGACAGACTTCATTGCTTTGCTAACAGTTCAAACTCTGGAGCAAAGGTTGCCAATCATGCAAAATTATGTAGTGTTTTATGATTTTCCAGGCTGAGATCCACCAAGCTAATTATACTCATCACCCTAATTGGATTTAGCCTCTCTCTCGTGCCCTCTCTCTCTCTCTCAAATAAAACCCAACGCACAGAACTGCAGCAGCAGCAAGAAGCTGCAGTCGCGACAGGTAGAAGCATGTTGTGGATAGTAAGATGCTGACTGCTGCCAACAAACTCACTCTTTGGGAAGATAACGCACGCTGATAACAGCATCCCCTTGCCTACAGAAATTACTGCCGCCACGAAGCTCAGCACCTCGCTCTGAAAAAGCGCTACCGCCACAGCCCTTACAGGAGCTCCACACTCACCTTCTGCCACACACCCATTAGGTGGGAGCCCACCACAAAAAGCTTAGGGAAGAGCTTAAATCAAGGCAGGGGACACAAGAACGACCTTTTAAAATCACAATACGTGAATCCGTCAGACAGCTGATTGTGTTCCCCAGAACCTACTCAGACACGCTGGAGGGTCACGGGAAAAGTCAGGATAAATTCTCCAAGAGCAGCTTCTTCTTTTGTTTCTATTTAAGTGCTATTGTTAAGGATCTGCAATAACAGGCAGTAACGCCCCAGAGCATCACTGAATCCACCCTGAAGCCCCACGACAGATGAGGCTTTTCTGCCTTACCTCAGGTAAGTTTTCAGTGCACTGGTAATGGTCTTTATCTCCCACTCGGCACAGATCTCTGTTTCTGTTTCTGTGGCTGTTTTGGGATCTAAGGAAAAAGACAACAAAGAAAAAAGTGAACCAAAGTGAAGGTAATACCAGCTCACACCAGCTCACACCAGCTCAGCTGTGTGGGAAGACTGTCACGTCCCCTTTTACTTGCTATTCCCCAGCCCAGTGACCACAAACTGGTCCCCAACAGACACTTCTGCAGGGACACCGAGTTCGTTACATGAGATGGGCCACACTCACTTGCATGGGTCAAGAAAAAGAAAAGAAAAACGTTAAATATAAGCAATGAGATGGGGAGTTTGACTGAAAGCGTGACATTACACAGGGCAGGGGAGACTGGTGTTCAGCGACAGTGGTGACAGAGCGGGGCACAAACACGACACGGACCCGCACAAACGGAGACCCCCCCAGGACTCAGCAGAAAATCCCAGCCCCAAGTAGGCTGCAAGGCATGGCCACAGCCCGAGCCAACGTGAGCGACAGCAGCAACGGTGGCATAACCTCTGTGGCAGGCGGGAGGACAGACGGGTGGCAGAGGCAGGAGCCCTGCCCGGGTACACGGGGGGACAGGAGGCGGCTTGTTTTCCTGCCCAAGGAGGTGAAGAGTCTCCAGAGCCGCCCAACCCAGGCGGAGGGTGTTGGAAGGCAACTCCAGGAACGTGCCACCAAGCTCCCTCCTCACAGATGCTGGCTGTGAGGTGGCCTTGGACCGGGAAGCTCCATCGCCTCCTGGAGCAGGAACACCTGCAGGGTCCCCGGGGACCGCCATGACCTTGGAGCCTCTCGCCGCTGCCCGAGGTATGTGGGGGGAGCAGCAGCACTGCTGGGCTCGAGCTGTGCTGGCGGCAAGGGAGAGGAGAAGCACCCAGGGTGTTTTGAAGCGGTGCAGGGCATAGAGCGCAGAGGCTCCGTGGCAGAACTACAGTGCAGTTTGTTTTGTCACCTCTGGCCTCTTGATGTCGTCCTATTCTGTTCCTCCATCCTCCCCACTGCAGGCTTTTTCTTGCCGTCTTTAATTTCTAAACACCCGATTCACCCTTCCCCAGCCCCGCGGCAGGCACAGGGCTCCGTGGCAGCCCCCAAGCGCCGCGAGCACCGAGCCTCGAGGAACATCGGGTACGATGGCAAACCTCCCGGCACGGGGGGAACCCAGCCCAGACCTCGCGACAAACGAGACGGTGCCAGGCCCTCAGCATGGAATGTCAACGAGTGATGGCAGAGATCGTGCTGCCATCCACCTCTGCACCGCCGTCCTCCAAGGACACTTCTCCCCAGGTCCTTGTTCCCACCGTCGAGCAGAGGCGAGGTCCGAGCGGCTCCCTGCTCACCCTGCTGCTCCAGCACTTACACTCCTCACCCTCCACGGCTGCCTTGGGTGCAAACACGAACGGATCTTCAAAACGCTTTCTGGCAATAACTAGTTTCCTTCCAGTCCCCAAAGGGGGCCTACAGGAGAGCTGGGGAGGGACTTTTTACAAGGGCATGGAGTGATAGGACGAGGGGGAATTGCTTCAAACTGGAAGAGGGGAGATTTAGCTGCCAGTCCCTGCAGCAGCGCAGGGCTGCAGGAGGGGCTGCCCCAGGCTCTGCAGAGCTGCGGGTTTGCACGTCCTGGCTGTTGGCTGCTTCTGGCAGCACCAGGCAGTTCTGGGCCAGCACATGGAGTGTTACTGACTTGCAGGAAAGGTGCAAACAGTCACACTGGGTCACGCTTTTTAATGGCCTGATGCAAAACTTTGCAACGAGACCCTGGAGGAGCCGGGCGGGAGCATCCTGAATCACAGAATCATAGAATCATAGAATGGTTTAGGCTGGAAGGGATCTTGAAGCCCATCCAGTGCCACCCCCTGCCCTGGGCAGGGACACCTCCCCCCAGCCCAGGTTGCTCCAAGCCCCGTCCAACCTGGCCTTGAACACCTCCAGGGATGGGGCAGCCACAGCTTCTCGGGGCAACCTGCACCAGGGGCTCACCGCCCCCACAGCCAAGAATTTCTTCCTAAAATCTCATCTCAGTCTCCCCTCTTTCAGTTTGAAGCCATTCCCCCTCGTCCTGTCACTCCATGCCCTTGTAAAAAGTCCTTCCCCACAGGATGCTCTCCCAGAGCCAGGCAAAGGGGACTGGGATGGCTCCTGGGGTGGCCCAGCAAATGCCAAACCAGCACCCCAGGGCACGCGGCAGGTCTGATAGCAGCGAGATGCCACCAGCGCAGTGCCACACACAGGCTCAGCAGCCCTTCCTGGCACTCGGCATCAGCAGAGATGATGGCCGTGGTTCGGTACAAGGTGCCCTGGACCAGCTCAGCATCTCTGCATCGCATTGCGCTTCCAGTGCCCAGCACCACTCCGTGGGAACCGGGCACCTGCACAGCCCTGATGCCAACGTGCCCACAGGAAATCCAATCCCATGACCGGTAACCCGAGGGGGTTCGGCACCCCAGCACCACGCGCCCATCCCCCCCCCCCAGCTCTGCTCAGGGATTCATGGCTCTGGCTCGCAAGTCCCACGGGAACCGCGGAGCTGCCCTGCCGCCCTCCGGTCTCCAGCTCTGCACAGCGTGAGCGTCGGGGCCGGGGAGCCTCTGAAGTGCCTCTATTTTTATTGTCAACTATTGCAGCATACTTTTCTCCACCTTCTCCAGGGCCTTCCCTTCCTTTCTGCATTTTTTTCCCCTCCTATCTTTCCGTTTAAAAAATCCTTTAAAGAAATCAAAAAGCCACGCAGCTGCTCTGGACGCTGTAAACAGGAGGCTGTGGACCAGCAGCCCGTTCCTTCCCAAGGCGGATCTGAACCCGCCGCCCGCAAACCGTGCTCGCAGGAATCTGCAGCTTTCGGCTTCTCCCTGCTCTCTGCAACCCACCAGCCCCGGTCAGGAAGCCAGACTTGTTTGCACAAAGTTCCACAGTGAGATCAATAAGGTGCTATTTTTACCAATTTCTGTGAAAACCCCTTAATTCTTTGACAATAAAAGAGGGCTCAGGAAGCAGCGACCGCTCCCTTCTTCGGCACCTCCACCCACACCGGGACCCCGCCGCCACGGGGGCCGGAGCCAAGCTGGCCGCACCGCGGGGGTTCCTCGGTGACCGCTGCCATCTGCACGCCTGCCCCTAGCAGACACCAGCGCCGATGGCATCTTTTTTTTTAAAGCTTTGCTGACAATTACAGCCAGTCAGCTGGAAAGCCACCATCACATTGGCATGAAGTGGCCCGGCCGTGGACGCTCCACACACAGCGCCGTGGACCAAGACTAAGGACGGTGGTGACTGTGCCGTGCCAGGAGCGAGGAGCCCCGTGCCGGTGGCGGCTGGGTAGGAGGGAGGAGCAGGGCACGAGCATGCCCCGTTCGCAGGCGTGAGCACGTTGTTTCTCTCCTGCTTGGATGCTGCTTCATGAACGCTCTTCGCTCGCTCAGTCCTGGCACCTCTCCGCGCTCTTGAAGGCTTTGACTGCACCGAGCCCCGGGTTGAGCAGGACCTGGAAACACACCAGGGATCCCGCTCCCAGCAAAAACCCCGGGAAACCTCTGCGGGGACCTCGGGAGACACCGCTGTGGGTCCTTCCAGCGATAGGGACGTGCCAAGCGTCCCCGGAGAGCCGGAGCAGGCGCAGAGAGGCACTCTCTGTGACCAAGGCCAAGCCTGACGCCAGATACAGCTGCCGACGCCATCTGGTCCCACAGATTCAGCTCAGTGGGTGTTTGTCTCTTCACAGACACGTATAATGCGCTTTTGAATTTTAAAGCAATAGGTAAGCATAGTGTAATTTTAAAACTAATTAAAAGGATGCACTGAATAAGAGTTAGGCTTTCCCTTGGGGCAGAGGGTTTATTTTAATTAAAAAAAAACATCAAGAGGAGCACTTGAAAAAGTAAACATTTAAGAAATGTATATTCACATAAAGATCACGTGTGTCTCACAGCAATCACACAAATGAACGCCATCCATCCTCGGCAACGCCACGGCAACGTCCTATCGCACTACCTTTTTAAGGAGGCAATTTTAATAGAGTAAAGATAAGCCTGGCATAGTAACAAAAAAAAAAAGAAAAAACAAAAAGAAACCCTTTTTTAAAAAAAAACAAACAATTTTAATAGCAAGGCCTTCACTAAAGTTGAACAAACAACTCAAGACTGGATGTCTTTTCCAAAGCTCATCCAGGAGTTTATAGGCATGATTCATTCCCGAAACACTAGGCGAAATTCTACGGTCGGTCTCATGAAAAGGCTGGGAGCAGTTAATCAGTTCCCCTTGACCTTCAAATTTATGAGTCTGCAAAAAGTTAGCTTCGTAGGTTACAGACGGAGCATCTGTCTCCCCAGCTAGAGAAGGCTGCAGCCGGCCCCACCGCGAGCTCCCGTCCCCGCACAAGGACACGCTTCCCCAGGAACTGGTGTCAGTGTGAAACCCGGCAGGAAAAGCACCCACGGGCCAAATTCGCTATTAACCCTGAATCTGCTCATTGCTGGAAATTACCAATCTGGCGTCGCTTAGCAGATACAGAAAAGGCTGAAGTGAAAGGGTAAGGGGAAAGGGAGCGGAAAATTAACTTCCCCGAGCTTTTTATTCCAGCAGAGACTGCAGAAAGCACTTTGCTCACCCCACGACACTGCCAGCCACGGCAGCATCACCCCGTGCCCGTTCCGCGTGGTCACAAGCGCCACACAGGACAGCATTTCCCGGGTCCCCCCGGGCAGCGAGACCAACACGGGTTATCACCTACAGCCTCACACGGGGGATATTTGAGGAAAGAGAAGGGAGCTGCAGCACTCCAGATCTAAAGAAGAAATAAGAACGTGTGTTTTTATGG
>VZSZ01000918.1:220596-249035 GCA_013398815.1 Ibidorhyncha struthersii | reverse complement strand
AAAGACATGGGGGGGGGGCGGTAAATCCATTCCCACTCCCACACCCCCAAGAAGGGGATTTGTTTTGCCAGTTTGTTTTCTTCCTGGAGGCAAAGAGCAGCAGCAGCGGAGGGGACAGGGACCCCGTTCATCTCAGTGCCTTGGTCCCTGCAGACCCCGGGTGACGGGACGGGCGCCACGAGGCAGGGACGGGTGGGAGGGAAGCCCAGGCTGACCAGACACCTCCAACCCCACAGCCATGACGGAACCACAGCAAGACGCTCGTGTGCAATGCCGGGGACGCCCCCCGAGGCAGCCGCCCCCACCGGCCCTGACCGCCGCACAGCCCATCCCGCACGGCCCCTGCCCGAAGCCCTTTCTCAGGAACTACTCCGTCTGCTTCCCGGGGATGGAGAAAGCTGCTGCCCTACAACAGCGGGTTTCAATTCCTCACCGATTTCTCCAGGGCAAGGGGAACCGCCTCGTCACCCAGCTGTAACTCTCACCCGCACTCGGGTGGCTCGAGAGATTCCCACAGCGGCCGCAGGGCACGTGGCAGCGCAGCAGCGCGGGGCCGTAGGGAGCCCCACTCACCAGCCCTTACGGCTCACGCGGGGACGGAGCGCGAAGAGCAGCTCAGAGGCTGTAATGCTCCGCTCCGCTCCTCTTCGTGCCGTGTTCCAGCAGCAGATCTGCTGGTACCACCGCTGCCCTGTGCACACGCGCTTCCACAATAAACCCTTCCACGGGAGCGCCGACTGATAAAAGTTTGTTTATTTGTTGGGGTTTGTCCTCATTTTGGTGGTGATGTTGAAGGCTAGGGAAAGGCAGCTTGCTCTGCTGCCGATGACCTGCCTCCCACCAGCCCTGGGGGAGGCACAGCTCCCGCTTCACCCGGGTTTGGGCAAAGACAAGCAGTCCTGCCCGAGCCCCGGACCCGCGCTGTCCCAGACCCGGCTGCTGCCCACGGGAAGGCTCTGCTCCGCAGTCAGCACAGTGCGGGGCCGACCTCCTGCCGAGACACCTCGTGCCAAAGGCCTTCCCAGCAGCGTCACTGACACCCGCCACCGCTCAGGGAAACTTGATCTTTTTGCCATTTAAACTGTAAGTGAATCAGTAACACTGCCCACATTCATTTCTAAATATACAGGAAACCTGAAGTTGTAAGCACAATTTGGCTGCTCCGTTCACGAGGGCTGGATGCGAACACCCGCGTTGGAGCGGAGCGGTGCCGCTACCAGGAGGAGGTCCGAGCCTCCAGCACAGCCCAGGGCAGAAGGGGATTTGGCAACAGACACATTTCCATTTGACATCGACTTTACAGACAGCCTGAGCGCTGGGATTGTTGAAGATGATTTAATCGCCTGTGATTCAGAGAACGATACGGAGTCACGGGTTTGCAAAGTGTCCCGGCGACCAACAGCACAGGAGATCCCCAAAGAGGGTCCCGTGTCCAGCACTCCCCGGGCTGGCCGAGCCGCAGCCCCCGGCACGCGCTCGCCTCTGATGGGGCTTCCAGCCCCGACAACTAATGAAGACGTGCGGGGACAAAGAAAAACCACCGACAATATATCACCGCATTATGAGACACGAGGTCGACAGCTGAGTGGCTTCAGTTGCTGAAGAGATAATGGATGCTGGATGGTGTCCAGAACTTTGAATCCCTCCCAGCTCCGGAGAGCTCTTAAACCAAGCAAGTTTTGGCATCTGGCGCAGCCCTGCCGCCTCGACCCAGAACTGACACGGCCTGAGACCGTCCCTGCGAGAAGCGAACAGGATCCGTCGCTTTGCTGGCTCGCAAGGCGATGCACACTGGCATGAAAAGCATCAGCAGAGGACCTGGCACGTCAGACCCGCTGCGCGCTGGGGCACCCAAGCCCCAGCCTATTTTTATCGGTGGGCAGCAATGCTCTTTAACCGATGCTCTAACGCAACAGCGCCAAACGCGTGTGCCATGAGACAGCTCTGGCTTATCTGCTGTACTTGGGTGGTGAGCAGGACATATTCACATGCCCCAGAACCTATGCCAAACTTCTGCTAATAAAAGAGAAAGAGTCAGCCACCAGCTCTTGTGACTGCTGTGAACTTTCCAAATGCCAGAGCAAAACTGGTGCAGAGAGGTCCCCTTGCGTCAGCCTCTGATTTAGAGCCTTACCCTTCTGTTTCCTAATTATCCCTAGATTATCAATTTTGCATAGGTTAATGCTGACACCTGTAACAGCCACCACGGGCTTTGCTCAGCGAACATCTTAACGGTGGGAAAAGAAGGGAGAGTTGGAAGAGGAGACGGAAAGATGTCGAAAGTGAAACACAACGGATTAAAACTTTTTGCAAGAAATACACAGAGAGAAAGGAGCGCTGGCATTTTGCGAAGGCAAGGGAAAGGAAGTCATGTTGCAAAGGAATGAGAATAAGCGAATGGAAAGAGGAAGAAGACCACAAATGTCACTCACTTCCCCCAAGGAGTCGCAAACACATTCATAAGACCATTGACAAATTATTAAGCATTTGTTTCCTCATTACTACACCTATTTCACACGTGGTTTTGCCAAGTCTGAGAGGCGTGAGCCGGGACTGGCAGAGGGCAGCTGCCGCTGCTCCAACCCAAGTGTGTGTTTTCTCAAAACGGTTCTTCAGAGGTTTGTCTCCTGCGTGTCCGGACAGACAGGCTGCCGTGGGGCTGCAGCTGGAAATACCGCCTGCTAGTTCCGGGGATGAAATGGTCCGTTTGGTCTCACACAGCCATAGCCAACCTCAGCACCAGCCTGGACCCAGCCCAGGGCACACGGAGCAGGAGAGGTTCTGCTGGAGGGGCCGAGGCCTGGGAAGGTAGCGAAAAGACCAAAGAGGGGAACGGCTCGCATTTCTTTTGGGGTCGAGTATGACCCCTGGGCTACAGCTGACACAGAAGCTGGGCTGGGAGTCGGGCTACAGATCCTCCAATGCAGACCAACAAGTGTGACCCAACACAGGACTCTGCACGCTGTGGGGGGATGGGAACCCAGCACCACCGACAAGGAACCGCTCCAGTAAAAGTCAGCCGTAGCGGTCCCAGACCTGCAGCAGGAGCAACTACCAGCTCACTGACACTCACAAGACCTGTTTGCTCCTACACGTTTCAGTGCGCAGATTAGGGAATGGCGGCTCAGATCACAAAGGCACTTGTAGCAACCACCACAGCCTCTCTCCTTCCACCATACCGTCTCAGAGGGGGGGAGAGGTTTCTGAGGGCTGCCGGGCAGCTGCAGGGTGGCCAGTGCTCAACGGAGCCCCCCGATGCCAACACCAAGCTCTGCCGCGGTGTGACCTCACACCTCCTCTCCTCCTGAGCACCCGGAATGGCAGGACCCGGTGCCTCAGGCATGAGGGAAACGCATGCTTGCAAGGTCTGGGCAAGACGGTGTTAAAACAGGCACAAGACGGTCCAAGGGGAAAGTAAGAAGAGCCACAGGCAGCATGCAACACACGAGAGAAAATAATTAAAAAGTATTCTGGGAACAACGTGGCAGGTAGGAGATTAACAACCAAAGCTTTCAGCTATTTCTTTGAAGATTTTAGTTTGCATTTGGGAAGGCTGCCAAAATTCGTAGCACATGTGAGCAGGACACCAGTGACTGCACCAGAAGACCTTTTAAAGCAATGTCCTACACGAGTCCTACCTTAGCAACCTGCCAGTGGTGCCCCGGACCTCCCGGCCTCTAACAGCATGTGGCCCTAAGAGCACAGTCACCACGATTAGGTACCCCGACAAGAGCCTCCATTCTCGGCTGGCAAGACTTCAAAGCAGCACAATCTACTTGCCTTTAACAAAATACGAGATACTTACCCATTAATATACTCAACAGCTTTTGAACTCTCGAGTTTACTCCAACGATTCGGTAGAGCCCTTGCTCATTGATCCCTAGGAAAAACAAAGAGCTTATTAGGAGAATGTCAAAAGAGCTACTGACAATTCTTTCATTTCTTTGGCTTCTCTAATAGCAAAAATAATTAAACCCTCTCACCAACTCCATAAAAAATTATAAAAGAGGGTAAAATTTGATTTTGATGTCAGGGCTTTCATGTATTGATTAAAAGTATTACCCCCCAACTAGCACAGTAATAAAAGATCCAAGGACATCCTTCCACCACACCACTACAGTGAGGGAGTTTGGCTGCACCATGATGGATCTGTGCTCCACACACAACACAAGGGCAGCTTTGGAAAATTTTACCGTGCCAAGTTGTTCAAGGTTGAGGTCTGGGACTTTTGCATGTTCTTCATACAGGAAACAACGAGAACCAAACAACTTGCTAGGGCAGAGAGCAGCCAAAGGACATGGTGACGCAAGCCCCTTCCCACCGAAGCACCCCAGGTCGGGTGTGCCGCACCTCGCCGGCTGGAGCTCACCAAACATCCCCCAGAACTGCACTTGACTTCTTCAGTCTCATCTACCTGTTTGTTTCTTTTTTTTGTTTTTCCTTAATTTATTTGCTCCCATACGACTTTTAAACTGTGACCTGGCTGTTACAGGGAGCTGTGGCTAGCATGAAAATCTCTGGGTGCTCCCCCCATCCTGTGGGATGCTGTGGAAGCCCAGTAGCTCCCCGGTGTTCCTTTGCTCTCGACTGCAGGGGAAAACGTCACGTTTGAATAGCCCACAAGATATTACATTGCTTACGGGCAGGAAGGAGACCCCAGTGACAGAACACAGGCAGAAATACTGCCAGCTCGGAGTCCTACTCAGCCCAAAGTTTCCTGGGAGGCCTCTTTCTTACCTCGTGCAGGCATCAGCGCGCTCAGAAAGGGCGTGAGAACCAGACCCGCATCTCACTCTGGGGGGCCTCGGACACTAACAAGCCAGCCTGTCCGCATATAAATAGTCTTCCCAAAAGATTTAGGGGAAGGATGGAAACCCAGATCTGTTTGTTACCCCACAGGTGAGGAAGTGGTTTGCAGTGGTACCGCACGAAGGGATGCTCAAGTGAAGTCCCCACCTTCGGTCCCTTCCCCTACCTTGCACGTCCACTGCATTATTTCCTAACTCTGCCCCTGAGGAGTGCGTAGCCCCCGCCAACCCCGGCCACGGGGCAAGCGCCTGTCTCAGCAAAGGCATCTGCCTGAGCATTTCACAGGGTTCCTCTGATGGGGGTCTGCGAGGGGTAATGAATCACTTGTGTTCATGAAAGGAGCAGGTAAGCAATTGCTCCACTACAAACAGCTGCAAGGCCGTCCCCCAAAACAAGACCATCTGGTCAACTGCACTACCTCTTGTTTCGACAGCATGTATGCATTTCTTGATAATGCTGAAGCCGATGTTATCCAACTGGGCAGCTGAAAGGGAAGAGAAGAGAGAAGCGATAAACACCCAGCAGAGGGACGGCTTCACACTGAGCACAACGCTCATCCCGCAGTCGTCGCCGACATTCACAGCAACACTGTACCGCTGCTCAAACGAGGAGGGGACGAAGGAGAAGGAGACAAATTAGGTGTTCACGGAGGAAAGGCACGAGTACAGTAGCTTGTACCAGGTGTAACCCGGAACGCTAACCCCTCATTTCAGCCTCCGCATCCCTCCGAACCGGCACCTCCCACGCCTGCCCAGCAGCAGAGCCCCAGGCTCTGCCAGCGATTTACATCTACAGTGTGTCAAAATATTAATTTAGGATCAAGGTGAGATAACCTCAAGAGACCTTTGTCTGGGAAGCTGACACAAGGCTGCTCAGAAAAAACGGGAATCAGACTCATTTTTGACACAACGAAACCTTGAAAACGGCACACAAGGCAGCTCGCTGAGCCATCAACGTGCTGGAGAGATGCCTTCACCTCCAGGCTGTCTCCATCACCCCTCACTGGGGACCACCTGCGTGTCTGGGGTACAGGACTGACCTCCCAGGCTTCGCCGGGGCAGCGCGGTGGGGCCCTTCGCTGCCTCGCATCTCTTCTTGGGGCTTTTGAGGTGGCTTTGCGCAGATGCGGGTTTTTTCAAGGACAAGCCATATGACAGTTTGTCCACCCCAACAGCTGAGAGCGTTCAAAAGTTACAGTAAAAGGAGAACTGGGAAAGAAACAAGTGGAAGGGAGAAGCAGGAGACAACTGTGAGCAGCAACTGTGAAGGAAAATGGAGTAAAAAAATCAAAGGAAAGTTGAAAGCTTGGAGGTAAAAACATAACACAAAGAGAGAGCTGACGACATGTGGCAGTGGAAGAGCAACAGGGACTGGGAGATGGGAACGAATTTGGGGTAAAACCTCTGTCTGAAGCATCTACTGTACCCAGCAGGAGGGGACCTGTCCCCGGGGAGCCAGCCAGCGCCAGCCCCGGCCCCCAGCAATGCCGGCGCCCTGCCTGCACCCTGCCCGCGCCACACTTCAGGCCCGCCCCGGCGATGCAAAAGCCGAGCTAAACAATATTGTCTCATGAACACTACACGTTACATCCCATTTACCCTCACTCTACGCAGACGTGCATCGTTCAAGAACAGCCCCTTCTTTTATTAGCACAAATGAAATATTTATTTGGTGCAAATTAGGATGTCCTGAAGGCAGCTGACTCTGCCCGAGAGTAAGATCTAAAACGTTTGTGTTAACGGAATGTAAAACTCAATTAACTCATGCCGCTGCAGGTCTGCACAATTAATTTCAAGGAATTACTAATACATAGACCCAAACACCTGCTGGAAGAACGTATCCCTTAGTCAGCTTTCCACCACTGGGTGGAAAACACTGCCTGCAGACAGCTATTTGTTAAGGAAAATTAATTCCCCTCTATATAAAGGTTTGGGACACCCTTCATATGGCAGAAGCCCCACAGAGAGGGGTGTGCAAAGTCACCCCGGGCTCCAGGGATGGGGTGAGCACCCTGGGCTGGGGCTGCAGGAGGGAGGGCACGCAGTCATCCCCCCTTCCTCTCCCCTCCTGCCACCTCCAGCAAAAACCTTTTGCCCCATCTGGCCCTCAAGCTGCCGGCGATGCATCTGCCCCCATGGCTGCGCAGACCCAGCAGACAGGAGGAGCATCACTGGGGACTGGGGCAGAACGACGACCCGCTCCGCTCCACTCCCCGCTGCCACGCACAAGGTGCGGGATTTTCCCAACTGCACCTGACAGAGGATCGCAGAATCAAAGAATGGTCAGGTTTGGAAGGGACCTTAGGAGCTCATCCGGTCCAACCCCCCTGCCAGAGCAGGGCCACCTCCAGCAGGTTGGACAGGAACCCGTCCAGGCGGGGCTGGAATGGCTCCAGAGCGGGAGACTCCCCCACCTCTCGGGGCAGCCTGTGCCGGGGCTCTGCCACCCCCAAAGGGAAGAAGTCCCTCCTCAGGTTTAGATGGAATTTCCCATGTTCCAGTTTGTGCCCATTCCCTCTTGTCCTGTCACTGGGCACCACTGGAAAGAGTCTGGCCCCATCCTCTTGCCACCCGCCCTTTAGATGTTGATCAGCATTGATGAGATACCCTCTCAGCCTTCTCTTCTCCAGGCTGAACAGCCCCGGGGCTCTCCGCCGCTCCTCATCAGAGAGGTGCTCCGGGATCACACAGCACAGCTCCGCAGAGCACGGCTGCGCTGTTAAAGATGTTGAACTCCAGAAGGCAGAAAGGCACAGCATTGGCTTAAAAGCAGATGACTTTACGTCTGCACAGACTTGAGGGAATGCCGCGTTGCAAGAGACAAAAAAAATGCATTTTATCGAGAGCACAGCCCAGGGCTGGCAGTGTCCTCACAGCGAGGCATGTGCAATTTTACTCCTTTGCATTCGCCCGTTCACATCATTTATTTAAACACAGATTCACCGCTGCTCCACCAGCTGCCAGCTCCCCGGCTGCCCATGGCTTGCATGGTGCCTTCCCTCACTAATCGCTTGTTTTGAGTTCGCTGCTGGTGGTGTTTCTTGTGTGATGAATGGCACAAGAACCCGAAACAGTGAAACAGTAAACCAGCTCTATTATATTTTTCTGGGCAAGCACACTGAAGTGCTGAGCCAACGTAAGCACACAAGTTGCAGGATGCCTGTGCCATAGGATGTGCGAACACGCAGCAGCTCCGGGGCCCTTTGCTAGGCAGCGGGAGGGCTCTCCAGCGCTGCTCCCAACCGCTGCCCAACCACAGATGCAGCATTAAACCAATGCGCCATCGACCAGTGGGGCATAGCATACCCCGATCGCCGATAAACACAGGGATACCTGAGAAGCAGGAAACCACTGTGGAGAAACCCTTTTGTGCAGGCAGACCCGGTTCAGCAGGACTTACTCTCCTTGGCTTAGCACTGGCTGTAACCTCCCCACCTTTCAGTCCCCCTGCACAGTGCTGTCCAGCCAACACGGTTCACCATTCCAGGCTCTCTGCCCCGCGCTTCAACTGCCGACCCAATCCACAAACCAGCAGTGCTCCCTCGGTCCCTCGCATGTTTGAAGGTGAGCAGAAGGCACTTACGAGCGCAGAGCCCAGCACCCCACTGCTCAGCAAGAGGTTGAGACCACACGTTTCGGCAGCGCTCGGCGATAGCTGAGGTAGAAACCACGCAGTCCTTCCGGATGGAAGTGACCGCACATAATCCTCCCAAGCAGATGAATAAGCTCGTCTACTTGTTGCTGAGCTCTGGATCGGGAAAGGCCAGGGATTTATTTGCAGTAGTTATATCCAGAAATAATATCTGATTAAATATCCAAAGTGCCTTTATTCATCCTTAAATCTGACTTTTAATGAGCATTATAAAACCTTGATTTCCTCGCTCACAGAAGCAGCCTCTCTTTATCTCATTTGTTCACTCAATGATTCAGTTCAGCAACAGCACCGATCAAAGTCAGATTTGTATCTACCGCTGTTCTGGTCCTCACGCTCGCTCCAGCCGCCCCAGCAGCACAGCAACCCACAGCCCCGAGCTTTGGTTCAGCAGCTCGGACCCCACTCGGCTCCTGTTTGACTGCAGCTGCAGGTCAGGAAGTGGGGAGAGAGGAGGGGGCAGCCAACGGCCGCCCGGGGCTGGAGAGAATAGCGCTGCGGGAGCCCGCCCGGAGGAGGCACAGGGTCTGGGGTCCCAGCAGCTCTGGCCAGACGGCATCTGGCCTGTTACAGCCCCGTCCTCTTTCCTGCTCTCCCCCATGCCCTCCCAGCAGGACTAGTGCAGTGAGAGGGCTCACCAAGATTAACTACAAAAGAAAAATAAAGAAAAAAGCCCGCTTTATCAAAAACCCCGCCAAACCCAAGTCTTCAGCTGCTGACCTCAACGAGAGCTGCCGCTGCGGCAAGGCAGAGGCACAAACGTGTGTACGGGAAGGACGGGACCCACAGCCCACGCTCAGATGGATTGGCACCGCGGGGATGTGCCCCCTGCATGAGCTGGGGTGAGGGAGGGCGGTGGGGAAGAGCAAACTCTCGGGGCTGCCACACAAAAGCATGGCCAACGTGCGTCTCTGCTCTTCACAACAGGAACCCCTAATCCCCATCCTGTACGTCTAAAACGGCCTCTCAGTCATCACAGGGAGTGGGTTTACAAACTCTTGTGGTATCAGAGGCAGTATTTTCCTCTGCTCATGCATTCGAACCCGCTGCAGGTGCAAAGCCTACAGCCCTGCCTCCTGCTATTCCCCCTCCCTCGACGCTCTCGTGCCCCAGGGGAAAGATGTGAAACACAGCTGCAGGCCAGGATCCATGTCACGGGCCCTTCATACAAGAGCAGCATTTCAGTGCACAACTGAGATGCGGTATTCATACTGTAATCTAGCAGAGGAATATTTCACATCAGCAAAGGTGACACCCATCGCTTGTATTACAGCTGTTGCGCACACACCCCTATCTGACCCTCACGCAGTGTCATATTTCTAGTGCTACTGAGCTGGTCTCATCCTGCTCTATTTTTGCCCAGCAGATTATTTCTGTTTAATCCATTAATTCCTTTACTTTATGCTGATATGGCATATCAGAGCATCGGGAAGGGGGTAAGGAGACTGAATCAGCTCTGTTCAGCCTCGCTAACTCCAGCTGTGCACACATCGGTCACGGCAGCGCAAGGTCAAAGCCAGCGCTTCTGCATACCCCACCACACGCCTCTGTGCCGTGCAATGAAGTGCCACAGTGACTACTGCTATGAATTCTTTCAGAGACTTTATGGAATTAAGAGCCCCAGAGAAAGGGAGAAACCAAGAAGCAGAGACCAGAGAGAAATGAGTTTTCAAGTCTTACTTCAAGTCTCAAAGTACCCCTGAGCTGCCAAGGTTGGGAAATGAAGATGGCTGGGGAGGGCCAGGCCACCCCGCCAAGCGCACCAGCAGGCTGGCAGAGCAGGGATTCAAGGTCTATGAAGAGCTTACGAAAATAAAGACAGCTTTTGATGGGGTCCTGAACTAACAGAGAACCAAGTGGAAAAACGAGAGGGAAACGGCGGAGAGGGGAAGGGGAAGGAATTCTGTGATTTTCCATGCAATAAGCACAAATGTCCTGGAGGATTTGTTTCCACAGAGCAGGGCAAGTCCTCCTGGTTTGCAAACCAGTGCATCTAAATTCATCTGGCTCTCGCGGCTCACTGACACCCGCTCGCCCCCACCGCTCGGCGCTGCTTCCTCCCAGCTCCCAAAGAAGATTAAGACAAATCACCCTGTAGGCTGATGGCCATCTGGCCACACAGCAGGATGTAAAACCCAAAAGCTCCGTTGAAATTAGATAGCAGCCAAAAAACAGACCTCACTATCGCACTGCGAGCCTCTTTCAGAGTAACATAAGTGCGGCAGGAAGCAGAGGTATACAGGTTTTCAGGGTCAGGAATTGCATCCGGACTCCGCTCAACCATTGCACTCATTTCGAGTCCTTATAGGAAGCTCCCGTATCAAGGGCTGCGTGGCAAAAAGCCAGTCTCCGAATCAATTTGAAGTGTAGCTGGTGAGGCAAGCAGTTCACTACAGACATGGTTTTAATGAGGGCTAAAGCAGAGTCAGATGTCTGAGCATACCAGCGGCAGCCCCAGGCAGAGGCGTATGTGACGATAATTGCCACCAGACGGTTCAGGAGCGCTGCTACATCAGTAGCCTTCTGCCGAGGGTCCCTCCGCACTGCCCGAAGCGGGGGCAGGAGGGTCTACAGAGCAGAAAAGGGGGACTGTTCTCTTTTTTAAGACGGACCATCAAAATGGAAGAGGTACTAAAAGATAAGAAACTTTGCCAAAGCCTCCTCAGCTGATTAAACCCCAGCTTCATACTCATCTGGTGAAGACACACAGGGAGAAACTTGGCATTTGGTGTCTTTGTCAAAGTCCGGTTACACTTTGCCAAATGCTGAGCTGCTTTGGAGAGGCACGACAGACGCGGGGGCTGCAGTCATTACCATCACTACAAACAAACAACTTTCCGAAGCGGCACAGGCAGCCCAGGGCAGGGCTGGGAACCGACACGGGAGCTGCCCTCAGCCCGGGGACAAACCGGCTTTCTCCTCAAAGCCACCGGCCTCCAGCAGCCCCAGCGCGGGCGCGCAGCCAGGAATCCGTCTGGGGGCCGGCCGAGCATCACCCCGACAGCCCAGTGCCCCACGGAGTGAGACATTCCCCTCCGACACCTACACCCATTTCACATTAAGCCCAGGAAAATAACCTCTTTAGATGCCTGCAGGCCAGCATGGCGCTGCCCGCGCCTCTGCCAACGCGGGCCCTCCGTGAGGCTGTGCATGACGAGCCATGGGCAGGAGCGGGGGCTCCGGGCACAGAAACGGCGGGGCAGAGGAGAGCCCGGGTTGTGCACCATCACCCAGCCCTGACCCAAGGGGACCCTAAAGGGGCATTTAGGAGCCTCAGCCTGGGATCCACAGAAAGCTCGGCAGCTGAAGACCGGGATTATACAATACAAATAACCCTGGGAAAGTCACGGACACACTTGACTCAAGCTCTTACCATCCCTAAAAGAGCCGCCGTTAGTTTGCAGGATGACTCCAGCGTAAGTCACAGCCCCAGGAGAATATCTGGCTGACAGCACGTAAGATGGGAAGGTCACGGTTTGACAAGCACTTCTTTCAGAAGCCGTAATTACTTCACCAATTGCTTCACCAATCATTCCTTCCACCCCCATCCCTAATGTTTTCTTTGCTTTTGCATCACCCCTCAACAAAGTTTAGAAAACAGTGACTTTAACACGTTTCTTGAGCCAAATCACCACGTACTGTCCTGGCAGAGCCAGAGGCTGTGTGCAGGGAACACAGAGCAGTGACAGTTCATGGCCAGGCTAGGACAGAGCCGAGCAAGACCTGCTGTCTCGGCCTCAAAAAGCTCTTTTTGCCCCCCTGTAAAATGAAGAAAAGATGGAGCTGTTCTACACAGGCTTCACATCCAGCTGGGGCATTAGCCATACTGTCCTTCACCGGCGTGAGGCACGGCATTTAACTCTGCGAGGATCACCTGGGTCACACAAAGCCCAGTGGAATATGTACGGGATGAGATGGACGTGCGGCTGATGACATGGAGGACCAACAAGGAAGGGAGAAGCCACATTGGAGAGGAGGAAGAGACTGTTCTGTGCAAGGGCTGAAAATGGGTGCAAGGAACATTATCTGCAAATTACACCTATTATTATGAGAAAAATGCTTCTGCTTAAGACAAAAATGCCCTGTCTGAGGCAGCATAAAAATGAACTACTTACTAACCGTCAACACGGGCTGGGCTCCTGTGTGACCAATGACTTTGGGGGAAGGAGGGATGGGATCAGAGTTTTGGGTATTGCAATTATGGCAATTCAAACCTACTGGGAAATGGCTCAATTAAAGGTTTTCAAACACAGGACATAAGAGCCAGGACCAGGTGCAACCGCTCCTCTAACAAGAAAACAAGTGCTTTCTTGACTCAAGTCTTTGATTGCCCAAACTACAATAAAAACAGCTGTTTTTTTTAGGGGCTTTTGTTGACAATCCCGATTAGATGACAATCCCTACTCTTTATATTTTTGCTCCCGTTTCCCTTCGGAAAAGGCCCGTTCATCCTCCACATTCTGGTTCAGAAAGGAGAGCTGGTCGGTCCAAGATGCCACCTGCACTCGTTGGCTGCAGTAAGTGAAAGAAGCCGGTCCCGAGGCATGCCAGCACCCCCTGCACCACTGCTGCGGCCTGGGGACACCAGGGTGCGGAGCAGGCAGGAAGGGATGCGCCCCAAAGTACCAAGGGAACAGCTCGGCACCGCTCTCCATGGCCCCAAGTCCCATCACCAAGTTTCTGCACCAGTTCCCTGCTGGGTGGCAGATCCAGCTCCTCCCCAGGGCCACCCTTGCAGTCCCCACACCGAGCACCGTCACCCCGCACCCCTGGCCCAGGAGAGCACAGCACAGTCCAATGTCCCCGCCGCCGGCAGCTCAGCCTCTCCTGCTGACCCACCACAGTGCACACCACACAGCACAGCCACCTTCCCAGGGGTCGGGCTTGGAAAGAAATACTTACTGCCTTCGCTTTGGTTGTCCTTGTTCGAGTTGTACACCTGGAAAACACAAGAAGAAAGTCTTATGAAGACCCTGGCTCCACCTGGGAAGGGACTGCTGACACATCTGGTGTCACCCCAACTGGTGACGGCTGTCGGGACGACCTGCCTTGGCCTCCCCCAGCAGCAAGGTCCCCAAAGCCCACCACAGCCTACTGCGTTCAAAAACATCAGGTTGCCACAGCTTCGGAGTTGAGTTAACATAACAACTAGGACAGTTCTCGAAACAAGAGAATGCAAATGGGATGGACTAGGTAAAAACAGAAACTAAAGGGGCATTTAAACAAAAGAAAGGTGGGCATTCATGTCCTCTGCTCTTCTCAAAGATGCACATAAAGGACATAAACTTAGAGCGAAGCAGACGATTCCCTTTGTATCTTCTGGGCATTACAGTAACATCTGGCAGGTACAACTCGGCAAGGAGTAGGAAGCCACCCTCACTCACAAGTATTTACTGCCTGCACGAATGAGTCAGGCAAAGAGTAAGAGAGGAAATGTCAATAATTTAGAGAGGACTTGAAATGCAGAAGCATGAGGCAATGCATCCAGCACTGCCCGAGATAGAGCCACCCTCTGAGCCAACGCTGGGGCCTCTCCCCAGGACCCTCCTGTCCTCAAGCACCAGCACTCTTCCTCCTGTCCTGGTCACTACTATGGCTTGGCTACTCGAGATCAAAGTGATGTTTCAGTGGATACAATAAAAAGGGGGAAAACAACGGCAGAAGGTTTTAATCACAGTTTGAGGACAATTTAAAAGCCCAGTGTAACGAAAACCGCGGCTGTAAGAGATTAGCCTTCAGACAGGTTGTATTTCTCCAGCTCAACAGAGTAAAATGTTTTAAAATAATCCTTTGTCAACCCAGAGCCCCAACAGAAACACACGCACCCCAGTGCTCCATCAGCATCACAAGCTGGAGCCGAGCGTGGCAGCATCCATTCAAACAGGAAAAACGGGCTGTGTAGGCTGTGCACACCCTTCCTCTGCTGGGAACAAAGCCGGGAGCCCCCTTCCACCGCAGCGCAGCACGGGGAACCGATTTAATCACATGCTCCCTCCAGAAATAGCAAGCGGGGAAGGAAAGTTTCCAAAGGCGATGTTGATAGCAACACACAAGGCACCAACGGCCGACACATCCGAGGGGAGCGGGGAGAAGGAGAGGCTCTGATCTGTGAGCAGGCAGGCAAGCGCTTCTCCACCTTTCCCACCGCAGGCTCATAATTATAATTAATGATATTAACACCGCGGACGAAGATTCAGAAGCTGCCCCTGGTGCGAGGGTCTGTGTGCTCCCAGTGGGGTCCCTGCAGGTGGGATTTCTCCCGAGAGCTCCAGCAGGAGCACGAGGCCGGGAAGCTGAGAGTATAATGTCCTCCAAGGACCGGTGCCAGCGGCAGCTGGGCACGCACGCTGCTGACCACAGCAGACCTCACTACCGCGCTCACCTGGGGTGCCCCAACACCAGCCCAATACCCCCATTACCCATACCAAAACCACCCATAAAAAGGCTGTGTGTCACACTGCACATCACCGTTAGGCCACTTAAACAGACGCCTCCATTGGAGGTCATCAAAACACGGGCTGCTCCTGTGCTCTCCCACCCACCGGCCACGGTGCCAGCCTTGCGGAGAGCCACCGAAGCCGCAGCTCCACGGACACCTCTGTGGTGTCAACGCAGAGGCGAGCGGCTCTCGCCCTGCACGCCAGCTGCAAGTGCCAGTTGGGGCAGGGGGCAGAATGAGGGGGCTTCGTCAGCATTACGGAATTAAATGAACCTGTTCGTTCGTCTCCTGCAAGTTTACCTTTAACGGAGGGGGACCTGTCCCTCGCTGCCACCCACGGCACAGCCACAGCTGTGCTGGCACCAGCCGCAGGGCGGCAGGACGGCTTGGGCCCACTCCGCCACCCAGGACACTTTTGGGGAAGCACAAATCTCACGGTGTAGCTCCAAACTGAGGGTTTGGGCAGAGAAATGACCCCTCAACGTTGAATCCTCCTCTTCTGGATCGCTTCCCAAGGAGCACCTTCCCTCTCCCGCTCCCAGGGCGCCTAGCTATGCAACGCAAGACAAAGTAGAGATTTCTGTTTGCAGGAGAAATCCATCATCTCACATCTGGAAACTGGGGGATGATTCAGCAGCAAAAGCAGCTGTAGTCAGCAAGTGAGTTTTCCTCCAGGAACAGTGTTTATATCAAGAAAATAAAATAAGTGAAAAGAGGGAAGGAAACCAACAGCGGGCTCCTCCTCCAGTGGTGCCACCTTGTAGCCCTGGCCATGAAGTCAGCCTTCCCTACAGTAGTTTTTCTCTCCAACTTCAGCACCTCTGCTGGGGACTCACGGAAGGGACCAGGGACACAGCTTGAGGTAACTCTTATTCACAGGCTTGCAGATGCACGGCGCTTCCTCGGGACCGCACACGGACCTCACGCCCTGGGCTCCGCGTGGCTCACCCCAGACGCGTAGGTTAACGCTATATACAAGAAAAGGGTGACTCGGCTCTTACAGCCTTGCTTTGCTCTTTCAGCCGGGTTCCTGCCCAAGAAGCCCAGCCATGGGCACCCGGCTTCACTCCAGGCTGCGTTCCCAGTCCGGCCGCTACCCATGCTGAGCACACACCAGCTCCTGTGCTTGGGACGCCAAAATATTTTCCAATTCTTCTGGGTCAACCCAGGTTTCAGCCACTTGCTCTGGCACCTGACACGCTTCCTGGCACAGATTCACTATCTGCCGTTTCCTCGGCTGCCCAGGCGTAAAGGACCAGTCACGCAGCTCAAGTCATGGCGCACAGCACATCAGCTACAGGGAAAAATGTGTCTGCCTGCATATTCGCTCTTCCAGTTTGGCTACATGAAACAATAGAGAGGTTGTTAATCATAGGAGACTGTTCTTTAAAAAAAGGGAAAAGCATAGACGAGGAAACACAATATGCTTATGCCATTAATTACAAAGTATGCACACAGTGAAAAGGAAATTTCATGCAGAGGTCAACTATGCAACCATAAAACAAGGAGATACTGTCATCCTACATCCATCTTATTAAGGACAAACCTTTTATCCATTGTCAGTGCGTTAATCCGTTAACAACACTCTACAACATCAGGGTTTTAACCAAGCCGCAATTCTGTAGTATCATTTCCTTTTCCAAGAAAAACACCACTTTTAAAAAGAAATCCTTTTCCTATACTGCCTCAAGCCTTTTGAAGAGAGATCTTTTTAGGATAAGAGAAGGTTTCCAAGTTTGAAGAAAGGTCTGCAGTGTAAGAGGTCCAAGAGCGAAGCTCTTCCAGCGCCCTAAGGGCCATCATCTGCCCCGCTGTCAAAAACGTGCCCGTAGTGCAGCCAGGCTGGGCTGGCCCAGCCCGCAGGGACCCCTCGGGGTCTTGGCACGGCAAAGGGCATTCCTGCCCAGCAGGGCTTTACGGATATTAATATTCCACTCTTTCCAAAACAGCTTTGATAATATGCAGGGCTTAGAGCACAAGGATGTATTTTAAGATTAAGTCTCATATGCAAGTCAGTCCGTTGACGGACAATCCTTCCTCCCTGCGAAAGGGTGCTGAATTTTAAAGAGGTTCTTACTGTTCATCATACCCAAGTCTCCATTGATCACCAACAAAAATAACATTACAGATTGTTCAGGCAGGAGCATGTTTGCCCTGCGCCTTCCTCCTTGTAACTCCACCACACTGTTACACTCTCAATTCATCTTTACAACACCGCAGAAAATTATAAATCCAATCACTTCTGCCAAGGGACAGAGGCAATGGAGGCTCTACACTCCATGGTGCTCCCCACACGCGGTGGGCTCTCTGAGCCACCTGATACTGGTCAACAAGCTCTGCCAGCCAGTCCACAACAGAAAAACTCAGCACAGCTAGGGAGTCCTCCAGTAACCCCCATAGCTACTGGGTTGCTGCAGCTGTGTTCAGACAACAAAGATCTTTGAAGCTCTCCATACAGAGCTGTGAAGCCACCCCTGAGCTCCCAGGTCCACCCAGCAGTCTGAGCCCACCACTGCCCACGGTCCTTGGGCAGGGGCACCAGTCTGTGGATGCAGCCAGTGTGGCAACCACAGCTGTTTCTCCTTCACCGTGTCTGAATCCAGCACAGGCAACCACCCCACCGCTGCCTGCCAGCCACGCAAAGCCTTTGGCTGCATCTCATAGAAACATAGAATGGAATCACCAAACCATAGAATCGTTTGGTTTGGAAAGGACCATTAAAGGCCATCTAGTCCAATCCTCCTGCCATGAGCAGGGACATCTTCAACTAGAGCAGGTCGCTCAGAGCCCCGTCCAAACTGACCCTGAACACCTCCAGGGATGGGGCATCGACCACCTCTCTGGGCAGCCTGGGATAGGGGCTCACCACAATCAAAGTGAAACATTTCTTCCTTATATCTAGTCTAACTCTCCCCTCTTTTACTTTAAAGCCATTCCCCCTCGTCCCATGGCTCCCCTCCCTGATCCAGAGTCCCTCCCCAGCTCTCCTGGAGCCCATTTAGGCACTGGAAGGGGCTCTGAGGTCTCCCCGGAGCCTTCTCTTCTCCAGGCTGACCCCCCCCAACTCTCCCAGCCTGTCCTCCCAGCAGAGGGGCTCCAGCCCTCGCAGCATCTCCGGGGCCTCCTCTGGCCCCGCTCCAACAGCTCCGTGTCCTTCTGCTGTTGGGACCCCCCGAGCTGGAGGCAGCACTGCAGGGGGGTCTCCCCAGAGCGCAGCAGAGGGGCACAATCCTCTCCCTTGACCTCATCTCCCGGGCAGAGGACCAAAGGGACAGTGAGCACACAGAGGGGGAAACACCTCCCTTGGTTGTGTAAAGGACTAAAAATATTTCCCCATAGGATTTGTATGGCAAAGGACAAATCAGTCATGAGCAGTTGCGAGATCTCCACGCAATGCTCTCTGCCCTAGCCCAGGCTCGCTGCCTGCAGCATGCAGACGGGCATCGTCGGGGGCACGGGCTGCACGGGGGCTCAGGGGCACTGACGTGCCCGGGGTGGATGCACGGCGCCGAGACCTGCGGCTGCCACCACGTCTGCCCTGGCAGAAGTGTCGGGAGAGGTGGGCACCAGGCTGCGAGCACACGGCCTTCAAAGACCTCTTCCAAACAGCTACCAAGTGCTGGATTTGAAGAGAGAGGCGGATATATTTCTTTCCCTCTCACCAAATCCTCTGTCTTGCATGTCTGCACACAATTCCTGCACTAAGGTTTGCTGGAGGCTGTCTCACCACAGCCGTGTGGGTGAGCGCTGGGTGCCGGCTCGGCGCGATGCCGAGGCACCGGGCTCTGGCGCTTGTGCCAGCGCAGTGCGAAGGGCCAGCGTGGTTATACGTCACACGGTCACAGCGTTTAGCAGACAGCACGTTGGAGGTGTGCTGAGAAGTGGAAGGGGACAGACAGGTACACCACGCAGGAGAGAGACAGATGATAAAATATGTGTATTTGTATATGAACACACACCACTTCCCTGTTGTTGACACACTCTGGAGAAAACAGACCTAAACCCAGAAAGCTTCTCATGAAGTAAAAAGCTTCTTTCACTTTTCTGTATTAGTCACTGACAGAGGTGAGGAAATTTGAGAGAAGAAAGCCCTTGCTGAGAGGTGAAGGGCTCGTGTCCCACATACCGCCTGTGGGAACAGGCTCAGTTATCAGACTCACAAAACTGGGGCTGGTGACTAAACTGGAGACAAATCCCTACCCTGCAGCACCACAATCGTTTTCACGTCACGCTCTCACTAATTATGCCCATTTGACTGTATCTTCAGTGCCAAAATATCTTCACTGGGAAGTTTCAGAAGTGATACGTATAGAAAAAAATATATGTTTACCTAGCACAAAATCTGCAGACCTTGATGCCTTGAACTTAATTTTCTAAATCCATACTGTAGACGGTCAAATACCCTGAACAAAACCAGATTGTACCTGTTTTAGCAGAAGCTATTGGTGCTTCATTTCTGCAGAATCACTGCTATTTGGAGGCTTAAAACAATGGCTTCGCACTCTATTATTGAAAAATATGAGATTCATCTGTAAGTATCCAGAAGCGTCATTTTTGTAAGAGCACAACACAAATTGCAATTTATTATTACTTTGACATTTTCCTGCAAAGCTAAAATTTCTCCCCCGACCAACGCCAAGAAGCCCCGCTCCGCAATTCATGTCTCCAGCATCACGCGGACCAAAGTATGGGCAGAAGCAGCAACGCAGAGCGCTGTACCCACTCCGTTCCCACCTCAAATTTCAGCTCTGTCATTACTACATATAAATACCTACATTGGAGCCGCGGGTGATAAAAACATAAGCTGTGGATTTTCATAATCAAAAATCCCCCAACAGCCACCATCCGCAGCCTGAAATACTTCTACAGCCACCACTCATGGCCTGGTGCCATCCTCTGCTTCTGCACAGATACACCAAGAAGAATCCAATCCATCAGTTTTTCAAGCTGATGCTAAACAAACCGCAGACACGAGCATGCAAAGAGCAAACAGGTTGGCTGGGATGAAACTGGATTGTGGGAAAAGGAAAAGGAAGTAGCTGGCATTTGGATGGGGAACTAAGAAAATATGATGTTGAGTAATTTTAGGTTTATTTCCTCATTTCAGGGTTCACACTGGCTGCCCATGATGTCTATTAACCTCCACAATAAATTAATTATGCTTTCATACAGCATGTATGTGTGAGCGCATCCTTTCTATGAAAATATTTATTCGCTATCATTATTTTTTAAAATTCAAAATGGTCCAACCTAAGCTGTGTCCCTTGGAGGCTGCACAGTGCCCAGCACAGTTCCCAAAATCTTTCAGGTTCCAACATCAGCATGAAATTCTGCCTAAATGGCTAAAATCCAGAGGAAAGAATTGGCTAGCTTCTCAGAGGTGGGAGGTGGCACCTTAACCAACACCAGCAGTCCTGTTCTGCAGCCACAGGCAGAGAGATCGCCATGTGAGAAGGAACCCACCATTTCAACCTCCTACTCCATGCCCTGCCACGGAAGATTCCACCTTACGCTCCTTCTGCTGGTGCCGGGACCTACCCTTCAACCCAGACTTTCCATTTAGACTAAACTACTGTCAAAACGGGCCAGTCCTGCCAGATTTCCTCGGTCTCCCTGGAGGAGCGCAGTGTTTGTAAAGCCCTGAGCAATAGGAGGAAATGCTGCAGTGTTATGCAATTTCCTTGTGATTCATATTCAGAAATCCTCAAAACAACCATGAACGAGTTTTTCAACTTTCAGCTCAGAAGATGCACAAGCCAAAAGAGTATAAATAGAAATCATTATATTCCCTCAGAACTGGTAGTCCAACTGGCTTGCCAGCCACCCAGGACAGGTTGTGGAGGCATGGGCAGGAGGAGCGCAGAGATTTTACATGGGTGTTTAGCAACTTTTTTATAAAGGAAAAAGGAAAATGGGGTGACCACCAGCACGCAGCCTGGAGCGCAGCCACTGCGATTGACGCAGACGGTGCGAGGCGGGGTGGTGTCTGCAGCACCCTGAAGCTGCAGAGCAGCCGCTGCAGGAGGGCTCGCTCAGCCCAGCAGCAGGTCCCGCACGCTGGGACTCTTGTACATCCCTTTTCCCACCCGTTCAACTGCCCTACACGAGACACCAGAAGATCCACTTGGACCAAGGCTTCTCTCTTAACCTCTTTCTCACTTGGACACTGACGATGCACCTGAGCACTTCCCCGCAGTCCAGATCCTGAGGTCCTCGTCCCCTTCAGCGCGCAACAGAAACTGAAATGCATCAAGATCAGTCCTGGAGAATTAGTTTCCAATCCTACACAAGGAGTTGGAAGCCTGAGAAGCAGCAACCACTAAGGAAAAGTTTATGAAAATTATCCTGCAATGCCCGGACAAAAATCCTTTCAAGATGAAGGGCTGATTTAGAACAGATATCAGGAAAATATTTTTCATTCCGAGGGTGGGGAGCCCCTGGCGCAGGGTGCCCCGAGAGGCTGTGGCTGCCCCATCCCTGGAGGTGTCCAAGGCCAGGTTGGACGGGACTGGGAGCAACCTGGGCTGGGGGGAGGTGTCCCTGCCCAGGGCAGGGGGTGGAATGAGATGATCTTTCAGGTCCCTTCCAACCCAAAACATTCTACCCATTTCTTCTGGCCAGGCATGTTAGTCCTCGCTTTTCTTGTTACTGTTACTGCATTTCTGTCTTTTCCATGTTTTTGCCAAAACTGGCCTTCATGAAGAGAGGCAGCCTACCATCCTCCCTACCTCCCCCTGCTCGGTCACACATCTTCCCTTGGGAGGGATGCCAGAGAAGCGGGCTGCTCGGCTTTGCTTTCCCCCGCCACAGGAGGACAGAGGGGAGAAGGTGATGCCCTGTAGACGCCCAGGAAGCCCCAGAAGTTGCTCTGAAAACCTGACATTCCCCAGGCAAGCGTTTCCCTTGCCAGGAACACTTTGTGCATCATCGTGCTGCTCTTGGTCTCGCAGTGATGCTCCTGCCGTGCCATTTCACATGCCCTCATACAGGCAGGCAGGGACACCAGCAGGTACCCGTCACAAAGCATGCCGAATGCCCCACGTCCTCGTGCCTGCGTGTCCACGGCAGGTTGTGGTGGCCCTGCTCAGCTCCGTGGGCAGCAGCATGACACTGTGGTTTCACAGCTGGCTTCGGTTTATCTACCACCATCCTGCAGCCGATGGGAACCATCTCGCCCTCAACACACTCGCAACCACGCTCTCCCACTGTTGCTAGCAAAGACAGCGCTAGCACCTACACAGCTGCACAGGGATGCTGATCCCGCTGGAAATTAACCTAGCAAGCCAGTTATTAGCATTATTATTACTTGACAGTCTGCAGCCAGGTCAGGTTCACAGCGTGGCCACACAAACACTTGGTCCAGCACCAGAGAAAGAGAGAATGAGGAGTTGAGGCTGCAGAGGCGGGTAGGCTCCCCACTCCCCACAGCTGCCCAGATGTGGATCAAAGAGTGCACGGAAGCACCTCTCCACCCCTGCTGTCCCACCCAAAACCTGCCTGCTGACACCCAGGGCTGTATGTGATGAGGTGCAACACCACAACCCCCGAGAGAGGCAGGGACTATTCGCTTGGCTGCAGGTTCCCAGCACACTGCTCAGCCCCGTCCCCGCAGAGAGCCGTCTCCCGCAGTGCGCGCAGGAATGCCCAGAGCTGGGCCAGAGCCTCCAGGCGCCTGGGGCTCCCTGCATGAGATGGGGTGGGCATGCCTGGGGAGGGGAGCACACCGTATGCCCTGCCCCTGCAGCAACAGCCAAGGGGGGGAAAGGAAGGAAGAAAAGAAGGAAGGAAGAGAAAAAGAGAAGAGCGAGATCGGCACAGGTCCATACCACGCCAGGCAGGATTCTCTGCACCTGACGCCCGAGCAAGCTTGGCACCCCGTCGCAGAGCTGCTATGTTGGGACACAGCCCAGTAGCAGGATGCCAGCAAAGTGCAGAGCAGGAAGGCTCACGTACAAAAAAGCATATTTCCTTGTTAAAAGCAGGACACCTGGCAACCTTGATGAAATCAGCCCTTGTTTCTGGCTCTGCCTTATCAACCCTGTTCTGTTTTTGTCCGAGAGCCAGGTTTTCATACTACAAGCAGGATTTGCAGAGCAAGGCTACACTGTGTTGTGGCTAGAAATAACCTTCCTTGCTCTCTGAGCCAGAACGATATAGATAGGAGCAAGATCCTTCCCAGCCCACATCCCTGCAAACCTCCCTGCAGGGGGAGGGGAGGGAAAAATATGCCTCGCTTCCCAAGTGAAAGACTTGGCAGGGCGGCAGAAACCCGCTGCGAAATGCTGGTTTATGTCATTCAAACGAGGGCTGTTCATTTGGAAGAGGGTGGCCCAGGGTCCCTGGCAGCTTCTTCCTTCCTTCCTTCCTTCCTTCCCTCCCAACCTACTGTTCAGCGCTGAACTAATGCATTGCAGTCAGAGCCACCCCCCACCTCCCTTCCCTCTTTCCCTCTCCCCCTCCTTCCAACAGAAATTTCAGCTCAGACCTTACACCGATGCCTGAGCCTGATTAAAAGGAAAAAAAAATATCAAAAGCAAAGCATCTGGGGGCTTGAATCCTCTACACGGGTCCTGCTCTTCAGTCTCTCCAAGCTGAACTAAATTATGGTTCTAATTAAAAACAAGCCCACGTTTTATTACAAGTGCAGGCATTCCCAAGAGCCTCCAAAGCCGAAGCCGACCGGGCTGTCCGCCAGCCATCTGGGCTGCTTAGCTCAGCGCACTTACATAACCCGCCGCCTTCGTCACCTAAGGGAAAAATTACCTGGGTCAAACTAAGGAAAAAATTACCTGGGTCAAACTATCAACCTATCACGTCTAAATGTTAAATGGAAATCAAGCGGCAGATAGTTTGGGGGGGGGAAAATAAGGGGGTAGGCGGAAGCGGCGGGGAACAAAGCATGTTAGATACACAGCGGTCTCTAGAATAATGTAACTAAAGGTCAACTGGTTTAGAAAAATACATTTTTGGAATAACTAAAGCGCTTAAAGTTTCACAAAGCAGCATTTTTAAGCAAGTCCAGCAGAGCACATATGTTCAGACCGCTCAAGTGACTGATTAAAAGTGAGAACTTCTACTAGTTTAACAGCTTCCCGTAAGTTTTCTAGGATGCTTGAGCAACAACTCGCACATCCTCCTCCGCCAGCTATCTGCGCTGGAGTCCAGCCAGCTTCTCGCTCTCCCTCTCTTCTGCGAGCGCACACGCCCTTCCTCCTTTCAACGTCTGCTGACGAACAAGGAGTCCGAACGCATCAAAACCAACCTAATTTTAAATGACAGTGTCATCTTTATTTTTAAAATAACTGTAACACAGACATGCCGCGCATTCCTCCTCTGTGAAAAGAGGTTTTACACTGCCCAGTTGTTCTGAACAATGGCTGGTGGTTTAATGCCAAGGCTGCAACATCTTTGAGGCGAGACCACTTTCAGTCCTCGGTTTGCAGAGCCGCTGGTGGGGGACGTGCCGGGTCGGCCATGGGGCCAGGTATGTGCCGGCAGCGCAGAGCACTGCGGGGACCCCCAGGCTCTGGGAAGGTCAGCAGAAAGGCAGCCACGATCCCACCCTCGCCAACACTGCCCTCCACGGCCGCGGAGACCTCTGCGAGCCCTGTGGGGGCTGCAGAGCTGGTGTCTCGGAGCAGTCCTGGGATGCAGCGCAGGGCTCGCAGTGCCCCTTTGCCTCCCTGGTCCTGCGTGCCGGCCTGATGGAGACTTAAATGGTCTCAGTGGCCCTCTCCAAAACTGCAGCAGAACATTTACCTCTTTCCAGACACAACCTGAAATTCCACAGTGCGAATAACCTCCCTATGAAACTACTCACCCCAGGATGTACGCAGCACTCGCGAGGAGCATTTCTACCACGTGGCATCCAACCAACCCCGGTTGAGAGACAGCGTGGGGCATGTCCACACTGCCGCAGCCTGAGCCCGGCGCAGAAGCCATCTTTCTCGGCAGCCTGCCTGCTCCTGCCAGAGCCCAGCCCGGCTCCTCGGCTCCGCACAGGCACGGCGCTGCAGGGGGTCTGCCAGGGACGGCAAACCAAGGGTGGCACAGGAGAGAGACCGGGAGTACAGGAATAAGGTGATTAAAATGTTTGGTGTTTCAAAGGGCAGACTTTCTTCTGATGCTGCAGCTAGGAAAATGAAAAGGCTGGGGTCAGGGACAGTGGTGTGACTGTAGCAGGACAGTAAATCACTACTTACAATGAAATGCAAGGACCAATAAAGGAAGAAATAAAGAAAGGGGCTACTTTTGCAACTAGTTGTCCAATGAACCATTTACTTTAATTTTTAATTTAGAGTAGAAAAAATTAATAGTCTATTACAACTGGCAGAAAAGTTTGTTCTACTAACATGGAGCTAATCTCTGAATTTCCGCATGTATCTTGAATTGTCTGCTCAAATAATGCTGAGCAGAGGTGAAATAAGAGCAGAGAGAAAAGGAAAGCCAACGTACTCTCTTTGGTCCTTCATTGCAGTCGAGGGCTTTGTGCCTCCCCACAGAGGCTGCCAGCACAGCTGGACAGATGCTGCCGGAGGGTGGACAGACGGGTTCTCACCAAAGCAGTGTAACGAAATCACTTGATGCAACCACTCCGCAACCTTTTCTTAAGCTGTTTCGCCTGTCCGGGCCCAGACTTACAGACAAGTTACCACATGTCGGCTGATCTATCCTGTTTGCACACACACTGCGCTCGTCGCCAGCATGCTGCAATTCAAATTCGATTAACCATCTTTCCCCAGGGACTCTGCAAACTCAAACTACCTCTCACCACCATGCTCACCTCCTGGCCTGGATCAAATGGAAAGAAAAACACGCTGTGCTGCAGCGGCATCGGTGGGTATGCCACACAGATGTGTGTGGTATGACGTCCTGTGGATCTGTCATCGGACCTACGCTCAAATCCCCAGCCCTCACTCCTCTGCGAGTCTGCCTCGGCGCGTATCAGCTGCAAGATAATACCAGGGGAGACAGGCAGCTGCCAACGCTTCCCCAGCAGAACCGACATCTTCTCCCAAAGGGAGAGTAAAACTCAGCTCGTGTCATGGGACCAACCATCCTAGTCTCCAATCAAGCCCAACTAACATAGCCAACTTGCGCAGCCCAGACCACAACGAAGATTGCCCTGGCAAAGCTGGCTACAGCAAAGAATGCATTAAAGAAACGACGAGGCATTCATGCACAAGAGATGAAAACCAGAGACAGGAGCCACTGCTCTGCTCCTGGATGTCCCCAACAATAGAGCTAGAAGAAAGAGAACAGGTCACAAACTTTCCGAAAGTGGGTGGGATAGCACTTTTAGGTGCGTAAAAGCAGTCCAGACGGCTCTTTTCTCTTTTCAAGATGATTTAGAATGCTTCTCTCAGTATTTTTTCCCTTTATGACCCAAACAGTTTCTTAAGCAAAGGACAAACAACTGCCAGCCCGAAGCAGCAGTGATTCTGGCGGGGTAAGCTATCAACCACTGAACCAGCTGGAGCCATAAATAAAAGCCTGAAGTCAAGGCTTAGGACCAGACCGGCTTAAGTGCTTTAGAAACAAAATAAAAGTTTGTAAACTCAACGTAAAGTTACTACTATTATAGGCTTAAAATAGGTTACAAAACAGGAGAGGGAGAAGAAGAGAACAGTGCTAAGAGTGCATGATACAAAAACTAAGATGGAACGTGACAAATTATTGTTCAGTCTGAAAGCTCAGGCTGATTCTCTGAGGACCCGCTTCCACCACCCTGTCTCCAAAAAGGACAAAGCACTTTTTTTGGCAAAAATCTTGAACTGCGGGACAGAAAAAAGTCAAGCAGGGGCTCCACTGGGCCAGGTTTTGCTGTCAAGCCAGAAGCAGGGCTGGCCATCGCTGCAGCCACGGTGATGGACGTACCTCCGCCGAGAGAGAGGTGCCGCTCTCGGAGGCAGTTCAGATGCTCACAGGCGGTGCGAGAGCACGGGCGAGACTGCAGCTTCGGTTCAGGGAAAGTTCACTAGGTTGTCTGGGTCGGGAAGCAGATTAGAGGCGAAGAGAAAAAGCAAACAACAGAAATTTAGAGATTGAGAGGGGGCAGAGTGGGGAAAAAATGTTCTGTTCGGCAAAGTCAGAGAGACAGGGAGATGGAGAAGCAGCGACTGGAATGAGTCAGGCCATGGAAAACAGAACAGACAGAACGAATTTACCATAAGCAAACAAACCCAGACAGGACGAAGGCCATGAAAAATCTTCAAGATAAAGCATACACAAATAACCATCTTTCTCTGGGAAGCCCACAGAAACACACATTTGTGGGATGGAGGGGGTAAAAAGACCAGCATGGAAAAGGCTGTGAGGAGACAAGCTGAAGAGACAGACATGGAACAAACCCCTGAGAGCACCAGAAGAGCAAACACGATGATCACTCCGACATCTCGCCCACAGGCTCTCCCGTGCGAAGAGAAAACAGCCAAAGACCACCATCTGTAGTCAAAGATGTTCTGGGTGAAGATTTTTCTACCGTCTCTAATAAATTCACTTTTCCTAGTGACTACCGATTTGCAGCCAGCGCCCTCAGGGAAAAGCAGGGCTGGCATTATCAGGAATTGTACTGCTTGGTCCCCAAGTCCTGCCTGATGCTGGTGCGGCAGCAGCTGCCAACGCTGCGCCCTACGCACAAATCACTGGTCCCTGTCTCCGTCAAAGAGGGGTTTTCAAGCTCTCCTGGAAATACTTCACTGCGGAGGTAATGAGTGCAGGACCAAAACCAATGTAGGAGAAGAAAGTGAGCTCCGAGGAGTCAAGAGATGAAATGGATTAAAATGATAAAGCAGATCGGCACCTTCCAGTGAGCCCCGGCGCCAATACGAGAAGGTTGGGAAGGCGTGCGGTCGGTGCCCCACTGACCCCCCGTGGCAGCGCGGGTGTCGGGACTGAAGCCCTTCACGTTAATTTATTTTTGAATGAGCCAAAATGACAGGAATGCTGAGGTTGAAAGCACTGGATTGAGTTCAAAAGACATCATTTCCACTGGGAAATTAATCTCTCACCATTTTGTATAATTAGACAAGGAAAACGAAAAACAATTTCAGAAAGAATTCCCAGAAGCAATATCCAAGGAGGAGGCGGGAGGCGAGGGTGCTGCCTGTTGGACAGGAATGCAAGGCTGGGCTTTGTTGTTATGCTGGGGTTTGCTACAAAAACAGAACATGACATTTCCAGAGCAGCAATGCCGGCCGAGCTCCAGTGCCGCCACACAACCACCAGACAGGGAGCGTGGCCGAGGAGCCGTCACCGGGACCGCGGCGGTGGGCGCTCCAGAGGTGCTGGGGGGCATCATCCCACCACCAAAGGATCGCTGCACCCGGTGCCACGTGGTCCATGCGGAGGAACCGCTGGAGACCCTCGGGGAGGAAACACCATGGGGAAGGCTCCTGCCCCACGGTCGCCAGGCCAGCGGTGGGGTGGAGAGCTGCTGCCCGGCAGCCATGCTGCCAGCTATTTCGCTTCTGTTTCTTGCACCAAACCAAACCAGCCACCACCACAGGCCGGCTCTGAGGAGGGTGCAGGCCCCACCACA
>VZSZ01000918.1:191570-220581 GCA_013398815.1 Ibidorhyncha struthersii | reverse complement strand
CCACGCGACCCCCCGCCGCAGAGACCCCGGGAAAGACCCCAGGACACCCCAGGCCCAAATCGGAGTGACACAAGATGGTGCCCATGGAAACGCCCAGCCTCAGGCCTGAGGCCATGGAGAGACAGGCAGGGGGGAAGGACCCCCACGGATGGGGAGGGACAGAGGGAAAAGCAGAGGGACCTGACAAGTTTTGAAGGTCTGCGCTCAACTCCCCTCAGTTTACCGTGATTAAGCACTGCCTCCCCCCAGAATTATTGGTTGCTCATTTCGGGGCAGCAGCAGAAGGAAGACAGAGGAACAGAGGAAGGAAGCGGCTCTAATTTTGGGCTGTGCTGGGTTTGGGGGACAAAACTGGTAAGGGAGCGCTTTCCCCACGCCGTGCAGCACAAACGGCTCTGGCAGGCGCGGGCAGCCCGGCTGCGGGGGGCACGGCACTCCCCCAACCCCGGGGAGGCCACGGCAGCCCCAGACACCCCACTGCCCGCGGGGGCACGGGGGGGGGCTGCTCTGGCCCCGCTGGGGCACAAGTGCAATGAGCGGGCTGGTCTCAGCTTGCCATCTAGTGGAGAGCGGCCGTACGGCCTCCACCCCACACCACCCTGCTCCATTTTGTGCTGCCCGCAGGCCCAGGGCGCTGGGGGACGACCTCCGCTCCCAACGCAGCGCAGAGGCGGCACCGAACACCTGAGATACAACCCCGGCCAGTCAGTCAGCACCCGGGTGGCCACCATAGCCCCAGCGAGGGTCAGGGTGGCCCACACAGCCACAGAGCCAAGGAGGAGCTGGGCTCTGCGGAGCTGAGTCATGGCCAGGAGCCTGGAGGCGGCTGCAGAAAGGGAATCGAGTCCTTCACACCCACCGTGATATGTCTGATCGCCCCGAGCTCCTGCTGCCTGCAAGCAAGAGCCCTCAGCACCCTGCAAAACCAGGCAGTGTCACACCCCCACCGCCGCCGAGGAAAGGCTCCGGGCGCTTGTGCAGGTTCACAGGTGCTTAGACACGCCGACCTCGCCTGGCGCCTAATTTCATTAGGCTAATAAACAACAGACCCACCATAAACTCCAGGCCATGACCTATAGCTACCAGTGGGAACCAGGTCTTGACTGAAGGCTAAGAAAGAGTTTGGTTTGGGCACAGAGGGAGGAAGAGAAGTTAAGGACAAGAAGGATAAAGCGTGCTGCTGAAGTGGCGACCAGGAGCGGGTGCAGGGTGCTCCTTGCCCAAGCCAAGGAGTGGCACATCGAGGCTGAAGAATGCTTTCAAGCAAAGGGCTGCCGGTGCCTGCAGACCTTCGGCACCTAGGGAAGGTCTAACAGAGTTTAAGTGTCTCCATAATATCTCAAAAATGTGGATCTTGCCCTCTGGGCATCCATTAATTCAGCTGTAACCACTTCTGAACGTCGTGAGTTCCCAGCACTGACAAGCAGCGTCGCATTTCCAGCCAGGCCCAGCCCCTGGTTGGGAACGTGAACGCGGCATCTCAGCACCCGGCACAAACTCCAGACACCACGACTACCACTCGACTGTCCCCCACAGGCGTCAGCTTCACGCAGCTCGATGGCTGTGCAGCCCAGTGTCCTCACATGGAGGAGCAGACACGACTAAACCTGGGTGGGTGGGAAACCCTGGGAAGGTTTCCAGACATCAGAGCAGTCAGGTCCTGGAATTGCCTTCCAGAATGGGAGCAGAAACATTATTTGCTTTCCGGAGGATGGAGCTTCATCACCCAAGGACTAAGTCACGCAAGTGCCAAGAGGAACAGGGCCCTTCCAGTACAACACATCCAACCCCAGGGAGGTGCCAGGACAAAACCCACCAGCTCTGCTGCCTTTCCATTCAGCGACCAGCCTGGAGCCTCATGAAGCAGGCAAGGGACTTTGTACTTTGTTCTCGCTTTTGCGAACTTGCAGATTATGTTAAAGAACTGAAAAGAGGGTAAGGGGAGCAGAAGGAAAGGAGAAAGCACTGCCGTTGTGTCTCTATTTCAGAGTCCTCCCTCCCTGCCCTGCCAAGGGCATGAGACCGACTGCTCATCCTCAGCCTATAGTGCACTCGGCTGTACAGCACTGACAAAACCAACTCCGATATGAAATGCTGGCTGTATTTTTATAGACTTGTATTGCCCTAAAGAACAAAAAAAGAGAAACAAAACAAATCAAGCAAAGGGCAGCATGATGCGAGTGCCAGAACAACATTGCTCAGATCCCATCCATATCTTCCTTCCTCTGACAGGATCATAGGCTGTTGCATTTGCCATTTAACACTAACTTCTCCATCACCACTCAAGGTTACGGGCAATGGATTAATACCGCTCAACAGGGATGTGATCTAACACGTTTCACATCCTTAACCCTCTACCTCCCCTTACATTGCGAGCCTCACTTTCTCAGAGAAATGTTTTCACGCCCCAAACACTTCCAATCCAGTACCCCGCTTCTGCCCTCACTGATGCGAGAATGATTTCCAAGATTACCGACCTGCTCGGAAGGTAATAGCAGGAACCGCTGACACCGACATCTCTCTTTTGGCTGGCATGCTCGCTGCAGACTTGGCAAGCAAAGCCACAACCATCCTCAAATGCTTATCTTGTTCAGTTCTTTGCCACAAAGCAAACAGCCTAATTTGCGCCTCTCTTAATCCTGCAGCCTGCCCCAGCTGCTGCTATGAGCCAACACAGCTTTCATTCTTGACTCAGGCTCCAACAAAGTTTCAGAATCACTTTAGCCTCCACCATATACATTTGCACACCGCATCACCATCACCAGAGGAGGAAAACCATTGGAAACTTATCCTGAGTATCGTAACAAAAACGAATGCGACTGCTCTGTTACAGAGTTAGCATTTTCTTCTATTTCCAGCCTCTGTAACATAAAAGAAAACCCAAAGTCAACACAGGGGTTTTAGTCAAATTAGTAACAAGTGGTAAGAGTTAACAGACTGATGATAGCTATCTGGAGACTGCTTTGACTGGAAGATATATAATAAATCTTTTCAAGTTGTGACAAATGTCTTGGCTAATGTAGCCCACATTCTATGTTTAAATCTTACTAAAATGTAATACAACATTTGGTTTTAGTTTTTTAATTATAATTAAGAAACAAACTCCGGTCCACTTTAATCTCTCCACAGCCTGAATTTGCACATGGAATTGCTGTCCCCACCATGCCAATCTTTCCCACACTCAATATTCAAATCGAAGGAAAACCAGACATTCTTTCCAGTAGGGGTTTTTTGGTCACAAGAAATATAGTCAAAGCATAGAAGGGATATTTCTAGGAGTCCAAAGGTTAAATCCTTGTCTCCTGCTCAAGGAAATCTCTGCGGAGTAGGTAACATCCCACACCCTGGTGTTGCAAGATGAGAACCCAAACAGAAGAGACCAACAACTCCACTTTTGATGGATCGAGGAGGATAACTGAGGACAAGGAGCTACCTTGTCTGTCAACATGCACCATCTTCGTCAGTAAAATGCCTCTTGGATGCATTTCCACACAGGCTTCATTCCCATGGCTCCCACACCACACCTGGAAGGCCAGGTTTAAACACCATTAGCATTTAAGTGCCATGAGGTATTGCATTAATGCACAGCAGCAGTCCTTGACGTGCTGGATGAGCAAGCTACCCTAAACTGATGGGCATGATAGGGAAGAATAGAAATACGCAGGCAGCGGCACGAAGACCTGTGTGTTTTTGAAGGAGTTCACATAACCAGATCCTGAAACAGGATAATCCAGGTAGTCCTGCAGTTGTTGCTTCATAGCACCTTTCGCATGCATAGCACTTCACAAACACGCAAAATCTCTTGCTGTACTTCTGCAACCCGATTGTAACAGACTGGCTCTGCTGTTGTGCCAAATCCTGAAAACATCAGCAGGTCAAAATGCAAGTGGATGACCGTATTCATGCACGTCCCGTTGCAGGTGACTGCGTTCCACATCCTTGCAACAAGAGTTCTCAGTGGAGCTGAGGCAGTAGCTGAGCAGGCTGAAGGAGGACAAGGCTTGGTTCGGAGTAGGAGAAAAAATGCGCATTTTTTTTCTGAAGAAATTGAAAATATTATCCTGTCTCCAGGTGCCACCACAAAACCAAGGTAGGGGTTAATTTCAGAGGGAACAAGACAGCTTGCACGCTGGAGCTGGAGAGGCTGGTACACCGTACACCCAAGTGTTCCCCCTCTACAGCTGCCCCAGGACAGGGCCACCCGGGTCAAGAGCTGAGGGGGAGGAGCAGGCTGTCTCTCCCAAACAAGGCTCCCTTTTCAACACGTGGTAGAAAAAGGGAGCAGAGCCTGTCCTGCGCACACAACACACATTCAGTCCTTTTTTGCCTCTCTGCCTGCACCTCCTGCAATGCCTGTTCTTGGAAACGGTACGTCCACAGCTGCAACTGAGCATTTTTGTCCCAGAAGCACCATTTTGCTGCAGGGAGGAAACCAACGTGGCAGAGAGCTGTGATCACCATCAGAGGTAGGTCCAAGCCACACAGCACATGCCCTGTTAGGGAGCGGCATTTGTTCAGCTTGGAGAAGGAAAAGCTTTGTGGGGACCTGACGGCACCCTTCCTAGGAGGAGGGCATCAGAAAGACAGAGCCAGCTCCTCACAGCTCCGCATGGTGGGAGGACAAGGGACAGTAGGTGTAAATTGAAACAGGAGAGGTTCAGACTGGGTATCAGGAGGACGGTGAAGCAGCAGAGCTGGAGCCCAGGGAGGCTGTGCAGTCTCCTCTCTCAGCTGCTCTCAGCACCCAACCGGATAACATCCCTGGCAATCGGCTCTGAGCAGGAGGTTGGTCTAGAAACCTCCTGAGGTCCCGTCCCACCTGAATTACCTAATGGATCTACGATTCCAGGTTGAGACCTGGCTGTAATCCACAATGAAATCCTTTACCTGAAGTACAGAGCAGCACCCTCACACATACGCAGCCTTCCCTTCCCACGGCACATTTCAAAAGCAAGTTGCTTGACTCAGCCCACCACGTTCCTTACAGCATTCACTGAACAGCCCGCCTGTATCCCCGTCACGCCTGGCTTCAACGAACATTTTTACTGACAAACAAGGAGCTCTTCGTGGATTTGGGGGAGGACCTGCTCAAATCAGTACCAGTCTGTGGCAGCGGGGCTGTGCTGGGACAGGACACTCTGCTCCCCGCATGGACTCTCCTCTGGCGGCCAGAGCCTGACTCAAGCCCAGAAGCACAGACACCTACTCCAAAAATGTACGGGCTGTCCCATAACAGCCCTGGCTGCTCTCGCTATCCGCAAAGTTTCTTTTCGTATCCTGCTACGCTTTTGGCCACGCCGAGGCACAGAGGCCCACAGTCTGGTCTCGCTCTCCGTACAAAGGCTGCTCGGCGGTGCTGTGTTTGCCGTTCATTGCTGGATGGCCGCCACGCCGAAACCGGGCAGCACCACGCCACCGACACACAGTGCCCGCACCAGCACTCCTCTGAGGGAACCCAGTCAGAACCAGCCGCAGCTCTTCGAACGTGGCAGTAAAGTTTGCATACCATTAAAAAATAAAAAAACAACAACCATGAGTTTTCTGAAAACCTCCATAATCCGTTCCAGAGGTGAGGAAGCCTGTGCAGCTTTGGCACAGCAGGAGCAAACACAGCAGCAAGGAGGCTATCGCTGAGTACGGGGAACAGGGGCTACACTCCTCCGCTCACACTAAATCTGCAATTCTCTACAAGACCCAGAAACGGCTGCCAGATGAGTTGCAGGACTCAAAAAGCCCTGGAAATCTACAGCGTATTTTCTTCCACTGCTCTTTTTGCCATGTTTTCTTTTCAGCACAGCACAGCAGCTTGTTTGTGCTGGCCAAGCCTACTCTCCTCCTTTCCACCGCACCTTCAAGCAATCCAAGCACAGGAGATACAGTATTACCTCAAATATTTAACCAAGGGATTAAACTATTCTCTTGGCAGAAGGTGCAAGCTGCCCCACGGATACAGCTCTCGCACCGGCTGGCAGGCGCTGCGTGACAGCCTGCTTCGCAGCAAACAATCTGCCCCAGGCTACGAAAAGCTCGCCACAATTTTCTCCAATGCTTTTTTGCTAATATTTCTGCTCACCGGTTCCCGGCCATCCATTGCCTCCATCCACAGCCTTCGGTCCTCTTCTGAAAGCGCCTGCATGGTGATCACGCCAGGCCTACGGAGATAAAGGGAATGCTGTAAATAAGCTGCAGGATGGAAAAACAAAGATGACAAAGATAAATTTCCCATGAGAGAGACTGCGAAAGAAGACAACCTTCTTCCTAGTTAAGCCCCAGCAGCATGGAGCTGAGCCCAGCCTGACCTCCCCAGGAATGCCTGCGCAGGTCCTAACCAGGAGCAGAGGAGATCTCCAACAATTGACACACATTTTCAGTGTTTTTAGTGTAAGACAGCTGGATGCCAAATTACTCCTCTGGCTTTCAGCCAGACAGCTCACCTGCACTTGGGCTAAGCACAACCATGCGACAGCAGGAGAGGGCAAGGAAGGTAACCAAGCAAGCAGGAGACCCACACGTCCCAGCCCCCCAGGTCCTACCACCACCCCAAGCACCGGTTCCTGATGGGGGACCTCCTGCTGTGCGAAGAATTTCATCCCCGACACATTTGTGCCACCGTGGCTGCGCCACTTCCCTGACCACGTCCACACACTGATGTTATATGCAGTAATGGCAGCGATGTGCCCCTGGTCCGCCTGCCCCTGCCAGCAGCGCTGCGGGGGGAGCGCTGCGAGGGGTCCCGGGATGCCCCGGGGTGCTCGCTCCTGCACCGGCTGGTCCTGCCCAGCCCTGCCATCCTCCGCCATTACACACACACCAGCCCGTGAGCTGCACTGTAAATCCAGCCTCCAAAAAATAACTGTGTTTGCTTATTTATTGTAATGAGAAGGGGAAAGAACGGGCCTGAGTGCCTGCAAACAAAGCACGGGGAGCCAGGGGACACCACCGGCCCAGCCCTCGCCCTAGGGCAAATGCCACCTCCACCACTCCTAAGCGGACCCTGAGTCCACTCCTGGACTGCCCTTCCCATAAAAGGACTTAATTACCTAGTTCTGATAAGCATGACCACCAAGGTCATGATGGATTTAACACGGTGGAGAGTATTTGCACAGCTTCAGGTGTGGGTGTGTGTTTGCACAAGAGAGGAACATGCCACAGAGGGTGAAAGCCAACGCTGCACCCCCACGGGTCACGTTGTGGGCTGACAATTTACTGCATCTGCTGTGGCTGCAAGCTGCCAGGCTGTCCGCCCGCAGCATCCCAGCTCATCTTGCAGCCAGCCGACCCAGACACAAAAAGCCTTAGCTAGCCCTACACCTCCCCAGCCTCGCGCCCCTGGGTCTGGGTCTCCAGCCTGCAACGGGGCGGCCGCATCCTGCCCCGCTGCCGCTCCCAGCAAAGCCCGCAGCGGGACCGGGCTGCCCGCACAGCGCCTGGGGGAGCAGGCAGAGACCCCGGCCTCGGTGAGATGGCCAAGATCTATTCTGTTTGTTTGGTCTAGTCGTCCTGCTTCCTCCCAGGCTATTTTCAGACACATTAGCAGAGCGCGGCAGCTATTTCTGCAGGAGGAGAGCAGGCAGAAGCCCTGGCAACGGGGGAGATGCAGGCACGGCCAGAGCGCTGCGCGACTCAGCGTGCGCGGGGTGGTTATCGGCGCTCTCTCTGCAGCAAGGCTTGTGGGGTTTCATCCATTGAAAGTATGACAGCAGAGAACCTCTGACGCTGCTCTTCCCATCCACTGCAAAACGCAGCAGCTCCAGAAGGGCAGCGGAGAGCCAGGATCACCGCTCGCAGGGCACCGGCTGCCGTGGCACAAGGTGGGGAAGTGATTTAACCTCAGGAGCTGCAATCACCTACAGACCGCTGTGTTCAGCGGAGCATGTAGGTTCTTTTCGGTAGTAAATCCTCAAGAACTGACCAGGCCTGGGAAGAGGGGTGATTTCGAACTTGTACTTCCCAACAGCGATTCAGCAGGAGAACATGAGCTGCAACAACACTCTGCAAAAGTCTTTTGGTCCTTGATAAGAGCTGATCCCCTGTTCAAAAAGAAAACACAAACCCATAGCAGTGGGTTTGGCCTGTCTTCTGTCGTTTCTGTAGTACGTATGGGCAAGGAACAACGGATTAACCTTTCTCCCTAACTCCGTTCACCAACCAACCAACCAACCCAACAGTTGGCTTTTGGCATGCACACGGCAGCTTAGCACTCTTTCACCAGCAGAAGCCATGCATTCAGGCTTGCAATGAGCCCAGGTCCAAGTAAACCAGACATAATGTGTTTGATCTCCGCTAATCCCATTGGTGAGTCAGTCAATACTCACCAGCTTAGTGGTTTGGAAGTTTACTCATTTCGAAGGGAAGAGGAAACCACTTAACCATCACCCCATTTGAGAAAGAAAATGTTCAACATCCAACGCCAAACATTTTCAAAACACTGAACAAAGTTCCTTGTTGTGGAGAGACAAAGCGATTCAAGAGTAGTCCCTGGTACCCAAGGAGCTGCAGTGACACTGGCTACGGGCTGACAGCAAAGCCATCCCCAACGGCAGGAGCAGGCTCTTCCCTGGGTGAGCCCAGGTCTCAGCTGCACCCCTTTTTCAGCCAGGGCTTACGTCTCAGTTTACGGCAAGCTGCCGCTGAAGGCACAGACATCCCAGGGAGAAAGCCCTGGAAGGGCTCTAGCTCAGCTAGGGAGACACGGGAAAAAGAAATATTGGGATTTCTGTCTCTTTAGCCAAGATACTAAAAAAAAGACGTTTAAATCCTTTATTTGTGTAAAACTCAACACTGGACTCCCAGCGGAACGACGAGGTCCTAGGGAGACAATACTGGTATCTGGCGTGCCAGGTTCCCTCACGCACGGGGCAAAAAGGTGATAACATGAAAATGTTTGTTCTGCCTTGGAGCAGATAACAACTCTTCGGGCTCCACTTCAAAGTCAAACTTATTTAACAGCATGAGGGGAGGGGCTGTGAAACTGAATTAAAAACCTATTTACATTGCAAATAGCTCTGCATTTCCTCCCACAGTGCTCGTTTGCCAAGGCATCCATTGCACCACTTTCCTGAGCAGAACCGTCTTCCTGGTTGGGTCGCGTTTAAAATGCACCCCACACATTATGCCTCATTCATTACTTATTTGGACGATGCCCACGGGGTACCACGTGCTTAATAGTCAGGTAGGATGGCTGGCGCTGAAACAGGTTCCTACTAATGCTATCAACAGGCAGCTGCGTTCGACTCACTGCCTGCACCCAGCCTTGTTTTCACAGGGTTTCCTTGAAGATCAACGGTTTCCAAAAGTGTGCTCATTAGATTACGGATATCTCAATTATTCAGTGTGGAGCGTGAGACAGGGAAGGCCTTTCTCTGACTTGCTTTCCCAAAAGATAAACAAAATGTACCTATCTTCGCTCCCTCAGCTAACACACAAATGATCCCGAACACTGGAGCTTAGCTAGGTTTTGCTGCCGGGTCGCTCCCGTCCCCTCCCAAAGCCTGATGTGGCACACGGACACGCGCCCGAGGAGCCTCCTTCACCCTGGTGGCCCTGCCCAGCCCAGCCAGCCCCGGGGCTGTCGCACTGGGACAGCAGGACGCCCTCCTGGATCTGACATCTAAAATACACAAATGTGAACCGTTGTGGCAAACACAGTAAAGAACCTGTTGATTCATTTCTAGATGCTGCATCACAATTTCAACCTCCAGGCACCAAAACCCTTTGCCTTCTTCTGGGATGCAAGGCAGGGAAAGGGACATTTTGTGATCAGCAGGAATCCATTTCTGAACTGAGTGGATGCGGATGCGTGAGATCAGAGAAGAACATGGCAAACACTTCACAAGAAAGTATATTTTCAATATGCTACAATCTAAAAACTAAAGAGATTTTTCCATACGAGACCACACAGGAAATTTGAATTTTCTCAATATCTCAGCTTTTGTGAAAAACAGCCTGGTTTTAAGGAGCTATGACTAAGCAAGCAGAAAAAATGAGAAAGTCCAATAGCTTTTCCTCCTTCCAGAAAAACAAACAAATAATGAAAGCCATAGAAACAGATAAGAACTTTCAACTCCTGTAGCAGCTTATCATACCGAGACGATCTAAACTGCTGAATGAAAAAACATAAGAGCGGATTAATAACAGGGTCTCGAGGGATGAGTGGAGTTGAGCGCACGGAGAAGTTTGCCATCCCAGTCTGAGTAGGGCCGTGCACCCACCCGCTGCTGGCACCCCAGAGAGGACCCCACGGTGGTGGGGCGCTGGTCCAGGCACCAGCAGCCAGAGGTGGTCCCAAAACAAAGACAAGAGAAGATGTAAATAAGGGAGAGACTTTATTCCTGAATTCAGAAAGTCTCACTTGTCCATGTAAAGCTTAAAGCTCCGTCAGTACAACCGCCGGCAGCACGGTCTGCAGGGGCAGGGGCTGGCGTGGGTCTCCACGGCTGTCACGGGGGGAACGAGCTCTGCCTGCTGCTCGCTGCCTGCCTGCCTGCAAAAACCCCATGAATCGCTTTGTTTAAAAGGTCACTGGAAAGGCGACACCAGCAGAGGAACAAGTACAAGTTGTATTGCACGTGCTGTCCAAAGTACCGGTGAGAGCTGCCAGCCGGCGTCGGGGAACACCAGCAGAGGTGGGGTGGCCACCGGCCACCCAGCACCACCAGTCCCGGCGCTGGGAAGCGGGGACCATGCCCCTCCATGGCCAGGGTGGCAATCAGAAAGAAATACGCAGATCTGTAAAGCGCGTACCCAGAGGAAAGCCAACCACCTACATACCAAACACCATCTGGTCAGGGAAACGCTCGGGCAGGTGCCTCGCAGCTCACCCGCCCCGGTGCCAACCATTGCGCAGCCTGACCCAGCGCGGTGCCAGCCACCTCGGGGGCAGGCAGGGAGCAGCCCAGGGGAATGGCATTACGTGCAGTTTCCTGCCTTTATGAACGACTAAGAAACCAAACCCCCGAATGTTGAATACCTCCTGTTCCCATAAAAGCCAATTGGTATGAGATGCACTTTGCCTCTGGCCCAGAGCAATGACCTACATTATCCTAAATTACAAAGCCTCTGTCATCAGCCAAATGAGATACTCCTCCTCCTAAGGCTCATTTTGTAAGACACTGTCTGTCATCCCTCTTTACCTTGTTTACAAAACTAATTTAATGCACAGAGACTACAAATAAGTTTAGTTTTTTAAAAAGAGCATTAAGAGTAAAACACACTATCCATCACACTGGGGATGTATTTCAGCCAGACACTAGAACACCATTCTGGGGCTAATTTTGCTGTAACAAAGCAATAAAATACTCCCAACTTCCCACAGAGAAAATCAGAACTATTTGCAAATGCAGCATTAGGGATTTCTTAGACCTCTCGCAAACACCTGTACCACAGCTTTTCAGTCAGCGTTAAGAACTTCGGCGTCTCCTTATCAGACAATAGGAAAAGGAAGCAGTGTTGTAACGACAGATGAGGCTCAAGATTTTCAGCTCGGTACTGCTGAATCATCTTTAACAGGAGAAAAAACTTGTTGTTTTTTTTCCCCCCCTCTAGCAAGCAGCAGCTTCTCCGGGTGTTATTTTAAAAGCTCCGAGCCTGCACCCCGTGTCGCATGTATACCTGTTTCCCAAAATGCAATGCTGATGACAAGCCCATTTCTGTGCCGACGAACATAACCGGGGAAGAGCCAGCCGAGGCTGCCACCTCTAGGCTGTACGGCACTCCGGGAGCATCTCGCCCCTGCCTCGGTGTCACCACCAAACCCCGGGGTTACACCGCACCCCACAACACCCGGCAAGGTGGTACGGGCAGAGCTTGAAGAGCTACAAATATTTCATAGTGACAGAAGATAAAATACTTGAGTAGAAAGTGAAATTTCCTCATATGTACTTAGAGGTGTGTGCGGCTGTTGGCATGGGATTTCACACATCAGCGAATCGTAATTACTACAGGTTTTACCCTGCCAGCTCCAGCAGGAGCCAGCGGGATAAGCCCGGCGCCGAGCCCCGCCGTGCTGCTTCCTCCTCCCACTCCAGTTAGTAAGAGACACAACTTGTCGGGCCACAATAAAACCAACTGGTAACTAAGCCAGTCTGTGCACAGAGAACTTACAAACAATCGAGTACGCTTCAGGAGAGCCTGGGAAGGGAGCGGACTTCACGCTGTCCCCACGGCACCAAGGCAGGCACGTAACGCACTGAACTGCTCAGAGCAGGGGCCACCTGCACCCGCCGGGACACAGGCTTGCAGGTGCCTTCACAAGGTTATTTAAGGGTAATCTGCTGCAGCAAGAAGAGATGTTTTGGACTCAAATGGTGGGAGGCAGGGACTTGTCACCTACCCAGCGCCATGGGGGACATCAACGGCCTTTGGCCATTGCACAGTCACAGGTTTCAACCCGGAGCCTGTGGATCACCAGAGTGCGATGCTGCTCCAGAGGGGCCCCCAGCAGATAGCCCAGAAAAGCCGAGGGAACACCAACGGGATGTGTATCTGGAAAGATATGGAGGGGATGCACAAACTGAAACCTGCCAAAACCCTCAGCAGCGTAGCAATGCCCCTTGTCCCTACCGAGGAAAGCACACACGTAGCCCAGCGTATTCTCGCTCACACGTGCTTCCGAAGGGACAAACCAATTGAATTACCCATAGGAAGCAAGCGATGTGCACAGAAAAATCTTCCTGCTCTCTTAATCCGCCTATTTCCAAACTAACCTTTTGAAAGGCAGTTTCAGCCTTCAGGAGAAGCCCACTCTGGTGGCATTGCTCACCCTTACCTCTGAACACCACAAACATACACGGTTTTCTCAGTGTCACAGTGTTCTCCTGGGCTGGCTTAATCACCGGTGACTGCATGCACCTATGGGTTATGAGACACTTGACTCTTCCTGGACATTGCTTAGAAGTCTAATTTTCATTTAGAAGTTGCATACAAAAAAGAAAGGGGAAAACTGCTGTAAGTCAACACACAGTACACATGTGAGACAGAGAAGCATCTTGGGGATGTTTGCCTTAATCATATCCAGACTTCCTGCATGGGACTGACAAACAAGACATCAAGTTTCTAACTTCTCTATTAGTAGAGACAATAAAAAAACACAAAACAAAAAGAAAAAAAAAGAGAGAAAAACCCCAGCCCAAGACAAAAAGCCCACTATGCAAATCAGCCTTCTCCATTCCGCAAAAACAGACACAGGCACTGCTCCAGCTAGCCTTTGGTCAAAGATATCCTACCATCAGTGGTCAGCGGACTTGCGTGGAGAGTGTGGGCTGAAGTTTTTGCCTGTGTTCAGGTCCTTCAGCCAGAGCTGATCTCCTCCAGCACGAAATGGAAAGCAACACCTCCGAAGGCGTTATCTTCCCGCTGCCCGATCCTGGCTGACCTCCCGAGCAGCAGGCACGGTTCTCCCTTCCCGCCGTGCCCAGGTGAGTCCGAGCACCTCCGGCTGTGACCAGGCACTTCTGCACAAGGTGCTCCAGGTCCCCCGTGTCCCCAGGGCCACACAGCGAAGCCAGGCCAGGCTCCGGCAGGACGGCTGCAGGGTGGCACCCACATGCTGCCAATCCCCGCTAATCCCGGGCTGGCAAGGAAACCATTCCTCGATACACACCGCTTTGTAAAAGAGGCCAAATCATGAGTGGCAGGCAAGGAGAAGGTGATCTCCAGCAAACCCTGGCCATTGACGGCGTCACCTGAAGCCCTGATGGTGCCCAGCTCCCCCAGCGCTCAGCATGACTGTCCCAGGGAGGGGGAGACAGGCTGGGCACATCACACTCTCTTTCGGCTGTGGCAAAACCTGTTGCCTTCTCTTCCTCTTAAGCTGAACTATTTTGGAAATAACCATTATTTTAGACAACTAATGACAAATTCTGACACCAAAAATATGCAGAGTTGCCTGTCCATTGGGGTGAAAAGCAGCCTTTCATTTCATGTTTTCTGCTCTCGCTGTCCTCTCGTGCAGAGGCAATCTCCTGCAGCAGGAACGTGTACACGAAATGAGCAATTTCTCAGGTTTCCCCGCCTTTGCCGCTCCCCTGCCATTATTTATGTTTAGCAGGCGTATTTCTGGAGTAGCTCTTGATCCCATGCCTAGCAGCCTCCAGACATCAAGGGAAGGTTCAGCTGCCTCTGAACACGCTGCAGAAGAAAACCATTGTGGCGGCTGGCTTCTCCTCCTCCCAGTTTTAGTTTGATTTTCACATTAAAAAAAAATATCCTCAGGGCATAGGAAAAAAAAATCCCCATGTCAGCAGAAATACTGCAGCTTTCTGGAGGAAAGCACAGCTACAGAGAGCGGGATGCAGCCCTGGGGTTATCTTATCCCTGAGCCAACACAGGCAGAGCTCCATCACCCCAACCCCTCCCTGCCCTGGGCTGGCAGCGAGAGGGGCTGGCACGGAAACACTGCAGAAGCACAGGCGGGGCACGGAAAGGTACCGCAGGGTATTCCAGTGTTATTCAAAGCGTTATTCAACACCTCGGGTTTTGATGAACTCGGGTTTTCCCGAGACCTCCCGGGCATTCCCGCAGTGGCCAGCGGAGGGGAGGACAGCTGGAACACGAACAGGCACACAACTAGGAGGGCACAGGCATTCAGTGACTTTGGAGTGAGCTTTTGTAAACCATGTAAACTTCCTGCAGGGAGGAAGATATGAGGCAGTGACTAATACCACTCAGAATAGCAATCCCAGCCTGGTTTTCCTGTTTATATATGTAAGCCATGCGTGATGCTAATTAGATATGATAACAGGCTCTCATTCCTAGGCGCTATAGATTGAATCCACACATACATCTGGTTCAGCTGCTACGTGATAAACCACACTAGAAAACATTTTACTCCTTCAGGAAAAAGAAGAGAGTGTAAAGCACCCGGGAGGAGCAGGCCGGACTGCCACTATCGCCCATCCACAGCAGACCAGTAACAGACACTCTCCAGCACAAAAGCTGAAGTTACTCCAACACATACCCAATGCTGGAAAGAGGCACCATACCCCTGCCAAAACACCCACAGAGCATCTTTTCCATACTTGCAACCATTTACCGTACGTGGCCAGAGACTGCAGAAGTGCTAAAAGTTAGAGAGACTTGAGTAAACTCGGCACCTTGTAAACCGAAGCACTAACTCAATATACTGAGAGCACCTGGCTGGAACACCAGGGAGAGCGCGTTTCCATGGACTAATGCTTTCCGTTCGCGGAGGGTATGACTAAAGGAGAAGAGAAACATGGAAACTGAACAAGAACTACCCGGGAAAGCCAAGGACACAGGAGTGTCACCTTTCCCTATGTGTGGCTAGCGTAACCCGTCCTTTCAGCGCCGGGCTGCAGGTACGCTGAGGCTGTGACACCCCCTGGCACTCACCGATCCACAGCTTCTACATCAAAGCAAAACCTCTTCTCAATCGAGTCGGTTTTCCGCCGTGTGCAAGATTTGAGGGTAACAGCTTCGTCTTCTCCCTGAGAAGAGACAAAATCGCAGATAAGGCTGAGAACAATCAACCAACTGTGCGCCTGCTCCAGCACCCACTGTGCTTCCAACGAACATGTTCAAACCTGGGGGGGATTTGGCAATATCAGCCTGCTGGAAATGCCTATTTATATATCTGACATGAGGACTTGTCTCTTCACCCTTGCAACCATGTTCAGCCCAAAATCTTTCACGAGGAGCCTTCCTTTCTGAATGCACACGATTACATTTCTGCACTAAGCACCACGTGACCCATGCTTCAGGCAGGCAGGGAGTGTTGGACCACAGCTTTTGGGCAAAGTCAACTTTATTTTCCATCGTTGAACAATGCATCATAGACCTGGCTGTCAATTTTCACTCCAGGCTGCATTTTTGGCAGCATTCTGCACACAAGAACTCTTAACGGGAGCAAACATGTCTTAAAATGTTTATTATATAACAAAGCAACGACAAAACCATTCTCCCATCCAGGCATCTGCGTCCAAGTTGTACTGGATTTCCACATGCCAAGCAGGATCCGGCAGGATCCGTGTGCACTGCTGTCCTCTGCTGGAGGAACTCCCTGCTCAATCCCTGCCAGCACAGACATTTCTCCTCCAATTCGTAAAATCCACTGATGACTCAATAGAAAATTAATTCTGAACTAGTTCCTGGAGATGGCCACTCTTCTGTGCTCTCCATGCTGTTCTTGATGACACCTTGGCTGACCACCCTGTTCCCCGACATCACCATTTTTCCAGGAAACACATTTAGGGACCCAGAACAGACCCAGGAAGACAGACCTGAGAGAGCTCCCTGCAGGGCTTCTCCCCAGGGATCAGCAGAGACTACCTGCACCCGCTCCTCCCCAGCCTGGCCCCACTGCTGGCCCCAGGCTGCTCCCGAGCTGCCCAACTCCCGGTCCGGTATTCAGGGAATGCCCCCGCTTCAAACCCACTAATATCCGGCTCCAGACACAGCCCGAGGGGCTGATACTACGCGCAGTATGCTTTGTGAGCCACGAGCGATGGGACTCCTGCAGCACCGACATCACCTGTAACTCGGCGCCTGCTCCAGCCAGACCCCAAAATGCCCGGCGACACGGCCACAAGCCCCTGGGCTGCTCCACGCTGCGACGCCCCTGCCGGTCATCACTGATAGACTCTGCAGCTCGGGCAGAGCTGCCCCAGCTTAGGCTGCGTTTCGTGCCAGGATTCTGCAAGCCACAAGACGCCGGGCGAGCAGCCCCACCGGCGCGGTGGCTGACAGGGCACGCCGGAGCAGGGCTCCTGCCCTGTGCGAGAAGGGCTCGTGGTCGTGCCGGCATGAAATGGGAAGAGACCACATGAAACACAGTGCAGCAGCTGATGATTACAGGGCTGGGATATTTTAATGCTGAGTTATAATGAAGATGCTCCGAGGCAAGAGGAAATTAATTTTAAAAGTTGTCCTCCTCACAGCTGGCTCCCTTTGCCAGCAGGGAGCCATGCGGCAGCCTGTCCCGCTGCCTGAGCTGCTCCCCTGCATGGGGATAATGTTTGCAAACTGTCCCAGCCGGGAACACTCTGGAGGGGTCTATTGTTCCTGCTGTATAGAGGAGCAAAGCCAGCTACAGCCAGGCTAACGCTGCCCCGGCAGCAGTGGGGCAGACGACGCACGCTGGCCCCGCACACCCCACACATCCACTGTTCCCCCTGCTCCTCCGCACCCCTCGGGGCCGAGGGGAGCTCCAGGCTCTCCTGTGGCTCTGTCCCAAACAAAACAGCTTCATTTGCCAAGTCACAGGCATTGAGGAAGGAGCAAAATAGCGAACAGGTTCTCTTCTCCAGGTCTTGGAGCAGAAACTGGGGACAGGGGCACAGGCGCCCACCGAGCTGGAGCGTGGTGGGTGTGCGTGGCACGGCCCCACTCCGCTCCCAGCTGCAGCCACCACCTCCACCCGCAGAAACAGCCACAGCCTCGCAGGGCAGGGCATTCCTCGCAGGGAATGAATCTGTCCCACCTCACTTGCATTTGTGTCACCTCGCTAGGAATGGATCCGTTTGAGCACCGGGACAGTGTGCAGCCAGCAGCTCCACAGCGCTCCTCGGCAGAGACCCCCGGCACACAGTTCTGCTGCCTACCGGCACTCACCCCTTTTCCTCCAGATTTCTGGTCAAACGGCACCATCGTTATCCGCTTTGATTCCCTCTGGTACGTGCAGTAATGCTTCACCCAGGAAGTCCCAAAGTGACCTGCAAAGCAAATGCAGGTTTTATTCCCAGAACTAGTACGGTGTCAGTGCCCTCCCATTAATAACCTCCGTGTTTAACAACCGTTTAACATGACAGATTTCTGTACCTACAGTTCTCGTTGGACTTTGCAAGCAGATTAAGCATTATCACCCCCCTTCTGCTCAGGGGAAAGACTTTTATCAGGCACTGGCAGTGATTCTGCCTCCCAAGGAGAACCTGGCTCCCACATCCCCACCTTAATATCCCCCCGTTGGGCCAGTCCCTCTCTTTGACAGATTTTGTAGCCTGCTGAACTAGCCTTTGTGCCCCATGCCCCGACAAACCCCCTTCTGCAGCCACATTGCCCCAGCAGGCAGCTCCACTGCCCCGACACCTACGTTTCTCCTGCACGTAGAGATAACCCTCCATCGTGTAAGGGCTGATGTTTTTGTGCTCGTGAGGATTCTCCTTCATCTTCTTCATCAAAGATTCAACCTCTGACCTCGTTCCTTCAAAACGATTTCTTGTCTGCAAATTAAAACAGGAATGCCTCCTCCAATGTGTGGACCCAGCATGGCCTCCTCTGCAGCGAGGAGGCACCACGCAGGGATGGGACCCCAGAGCTGGGTCACCACAGCCCGTGTGGGAAATGGGACCAGGGGAGCCCACTGTCAGTCACAGGAGAGGTTCTTCTCCTGGGCCTGGATTTAAGCTAAAAGAAAAATATTACAATAATTGGCAAGTTGTTTGTATTATGAGTTTTGGGAAAAAGTTGTTTCAAAAGAATGAAACAAGTCTGAATCCTTGGTAGAAAAAGAGTAATTTTATAACAAGGGAGGAAAGCAAAGCTGTGATGCCAACATGCCAAAGCCCTGAACACACGTCCGACGTGCGGGCACCAACCGCGCACTGGCCACGGCCGCAGCCAGCCGAAGGGCTCCGCTCCACAGCCCGGAGACTGGGACGGCAAAAAGTGCTGCACTTCCCAGAACCAACAGCGCTTTGTACCACTTGCAAAATGGTTTGAAACGCTCACTAAAATCACAGGGCACACAGCGACATCAGCCCTCTGGCCGACTCCTGGGGCAGCTGGGCCACTGCGTTTGGTGTGCCACAGGGAACGAATGGCCATGTTGGCTGTGTGTGAGCTGTAGTGTTTACAAAAAAGAACTTGCTTTCGACAACAAAGTCAAAGCCTTTGCTTAGCAGCACACAGAAAAAAAGGAGAATAAAACCTTTATTAAAATATACCACAAGCGTTAGCTAGCTCTGCAGGACAGTCACGGCGAGGGGCACATGGCGCAGTGGCACAGGCACGTGGCACACTTACATTCTGGATGCTGATTGTCAGCTCTGTTTTGAAATCGCTGAAGTCCTTTGCAAGCTCGTAGCCGTGGTGGTAGAAGGTGAAAAGCCCCTGCAGAAAGGCCAGCAGCTGTGTTGGGGTAAAACAAATCGAGACGGTCAGTGGAGACCCACAGCCACTTTCAGAGCAACCGCAATGCCCCGGGGGGAGAGGGGCTGGCTGGCAGTCCCTAGGAAGATGCTCTGTTCCTTGTTTCACTTTCAAAACCTCCTCTGAACTGACCCCGAAGCCGAGTCTGTGCTCCTTTCCCCCAAAGCCAAGGCAAGCCCCCATCCCAGGACCCCTCGTCCCCTCTGTCCCCCGTCCCTGCATCACTGAACCCTGGGGTCACTGAGAGCAGAGCCACGAGGTGCAGGAAAGAGCCAAGAGGAAAAGCAGGCAGCACACTGCCATTCCCTGTGTTGCACCTCTCCTGACTCCAAGTTACCCTTCACTCAGCAGAAATTACCTTTGCAAAGAGCCGGGGAGGTTCGGCACTTCCCAGAGGAGCTTTAAAGGATTTAGCACCTGAGCAAAGGTAGATCTTAGAAAACTCTTTTTTATTCCTGTTTCTGTCACTCCTGCACTCCTTTCTCCCTTGTGAACATTACAGTTCTATTTTTCCTTCCCCAATCAAGCCTATTTTTCTTTGAATTGCTGGCAGGCCCCTCAGTCCAGCCCACCACGACAGAGATGTCCACACAATAAGAAAAGAAATATTCCAGCATGCATGTGGCCACCGAGCTAACAGCTCTGTGCCCCGAGGCTCACACGGGTGCTTTCTCCCCTCAAATCTCCCGCGAGAGAGGGGCTGTGGGGTAAGGCTGGACCCCCCCAGCCATCCCGCCGCAGGCATGCCCCGCACCACTGCCCCGCTCCCCACGAGCCCTGCTTCTCCACGCCATCCCCCATTTTCTGCAGGCTGAGGCAGCTTGAGCGGTCACTTACAGGTTCCACGAACTCAAACATCTTCCTCTCCTGGACCTCTTGCACCTTGAAGACATATTCCAGGGAGACTTCGTAGAAATGCTGTCGAACCAGGTCCACCTGGCTGTCTGCCTGCAAGCGTCGGGGAGATTAAAGAGGAAATATGAAGTTACTACTGACTGGGAGTGCTTGGCCTTGTGACCAGACATATCTGGGTCTAATGGGAACGTGTCCGTGCAGAACAAATTCAGCTTCAGACCCCAGTCCAGAGCTGGACAGATGGCACGGCGATTAAATATAAACCTGATTCACATGAACAGGCTCTTTCTTCAGCTGAAAAATGACTCATGTTCTCACCTCCCTGACAGCTGTGTAGAAAAGCACACATTAGAAGCGAGAAAAATGAGAAGTCGCTGCATACTTGACAATAAAAGGCAATTCTCTGCTTTCTGGAAAGCACCACAGCGGGAGCCTGCCCAGAGCGTCCCAGGGCTGAACCAGGCAGTGCATGCACCCCACCACTCTCTCCAGCGAGCGTGTCACTTCGGTGGGTCGGCAGACAGCAAATCCCCTCTGCCTTGAAGCTAAGGCCCAAGTGAGCAAAAATAGGGATATGCCCCAATCCCAGTGCATAACAATAACTTTGTCACGAACAGAGCAGCTGTATTGAGTCTGCACGGGTATCCCCGGGCTGCCGCCCCTGGCACATGTTGCTGCTATAATTGCAAGTGACGCATTGCGTAGAGCAACCTGGGGCATCACAGACACCAGTGGTGCCCACGGGGAGGTCGGTCTGGATGACCCACCATCCCTCTGACCTCAGCGCCAGTAAACCCCGCTGGTGAAGAGCCTCACCCCCAGCACAAACTGCCATCGAGCCGTTGCTCAACAGGAGGCAAATTCTTCTATCCCAGCCGAGGCCAGCAGGGTGTCCTTGCCAGCGTGACCCTCGCTGTGCCCAGGGCAGAGCTGGACCTCCAGGGAGGAGGATATGCCGTGCTGTGCATCCCGTCAGGGATGGCTGCTCCTGCACTCTACAAAACCAGCTGGCAAACACCCGCTTGCATTTGAGCAGCAGCTTACTCCTGATTTTCTGTGTGACACAGCCGTGAAATGGCCCGTTTTCCCCGTGACCTGCCACCAGCATTTGTGCTGTGTGCCCACGGCGCGCAGGCTGAGGTATTTAGCAAACTGAGTTCTGAAAAGCAGAAAATATGATGCAATCAAATAACTTTGCCAGAAGTTGAACAGCAGATTAGACTCTGTGTGTTATTTAATTGGTCAACAGCCAAAGCAGCAGAAAATTCCCATGGCTTCCTCCTCTCCCTGCCTCGCCACAGCAGTTGCACATGTGGCCGGTATCACCCTCCAGATGTAGACAGCAAGAGGAGGTTAGGAAATATAAACCACCAAATCTCCCAGACACAAACCCTTCTCTCTTAGGACATCACGGCACCTAGTGAGGCTTCAGACTGCTCATAAATGGGTAGAGTTAACATCCCTAAAACGTTACCATACCTTTCCCACACACACCTGCCGCGGCTGCAGCCCCCTGCCCGGAGAGCCCTGGGCAGGCAGGACCACGGCGCGCAGCCCCAGGGGAGGTGCCGGACAGGGCGAGCGCTCCCACGCACCGCTGGATATGACATCCACGTTCCACAACCTACATGCTGGACTGCTCTTTCAAAGGCACCCCCTCCTCGGTGGGGCTTGAGCCACCCAAACGAACGTATGCTTCCTACCGCCCAGGGGAAAAGGCCCCAACTCCTGAACTTGGGAGCGGGCGCTGCTGGCTCCAGCCTCCTCCTGCCTGCGCAGCAAAAGCCCAAGTCAGCGCTCAGGTGGAAGACGCCAGCAGATGGCACCAGCAGCCAGCGCTGCTCAACATGCACCAGCAGATGCATCCCGCACACAGCCACTGCCTGCATCCCTCACCGCATCCCATCCCACCACCCCGCTGCCTTGGGCTCCCGGGTGGCCCTGCAGGGCCATACTCTGGCCAGGGCATGGGATCGCTCCTCTGAAAGTCACTGCTACAACCCAAGAGCCACAAGTGGCTCCTCCCTCCCCGGAAAGAAATCCTTTCACTCCTGTGTCTCACAATAGTATTTCAAACATGAACTAAAACAGAGTTTTAAAGGGTTATTTAAAAGCCATGAGAATGGGACTGTCCTCCTTCTGGGATGTATGGGTGCTTCCACATGGTAAGGGATTTACACCTATGCAAGGACAAAGCTGCCTGCAGGCGTGTCATCCCTGATTCCTACCCCTCTTCAACCCTAATTTGATGGAAGATGATTATTTATGTCACAGATGCACCCGCTCTCTTGAGCCCCCAACTCTGCTGGGCATCACAGCACCACCTGAGCTATCCCAGTGCAGGAAACACCACCTGTGCCCACCAGTTCCCCCAGAAACGGCTCAGCCACACACCAGCAACACACCCACAAGCAAGGACATGCATCCTGCAGGGACCAGCCCAGCTCTGGGCCAGCGCAGGGAATTCCAAACTTGGAAGAAGTGATCGAAAACTCGGTGTACTCATCCATTAAGAGCATTTGGCACAGCAGCTAACTACGTCTCGAGTCAGTAATAGGCTCCTAAAGCAGTTTAAAAGCACTAAGCCTGATCACTCCCCCCATGAAGCCCAAAGCCAGTGCAGCCACTTTCAGAAAAAGGAACTAAAGACATCCATGATTTGCAGTGCCACAAGGGAAGCCTGCAGCAGAACCAGTTCCTTTCTGTTTTACTCTTTAATTACAAACTGTCTCTCCTTGATTGCTATCCATTTTGGAATCTCTGATTTGCTCACCAAAACAGCTCCGTTCCCTTTGGTTACAGGAAGAGGGGAAAACCCACCACTTGCAGTCAGAATGAGGGGAAAAAAATGAGTTTACAGCCAGAAGAACCAATGTCATAAGCTGCTTTAAGCATTCGAAGTGCTCACCACAGTTACCACTAGACATGGAAAACCAGAGGTTGCTCTCACCTCCTGAAGCTGGGACTCTTTCTTCTTCGAAGACAAGTTTAAGTGCTTTTCTAGGACACCACAATACTTCTCTGTCTCCTTGTCATATTTCTTTTTGGCATCCTATAAAACAGAACAAAAAGTGACGCTGAACACAATGGCTGTGAGGATCCACAGCATCCCTACAGCACCGTGCAGGACTGCAAGTACCGGGCGGGAGCTAATCCCCTTCTGCAGAGCACGAGGCAGGACCAAGGCCAAGGGGCATCCGCTGGAAGTGGGTGACCATCGGGCAGCTACAGAAAAGCAGCTTGCACTGCCAAAATCCAAGACTTTGGGGAGCCTCACTATTCCCAGAGCCATGGGCTCGGCAAAACATCCAGGTCCAGGGCTGGTCCAAAGACAACACAGCAAGGAAGGTGCTTGCTAACCAGCTAAGCAGCACATGCTCACAATTTCACACCCCTGCCACCCCTTGCAATGGCTGACCCTACGTGTCACTCAGGATGATGACACAGTAATCATGCTGTTTGCGGCAGAAGTGTTAAAGGAGGATGTCAACCTCTTTTGCACCTCTCATCCCAGCCTCGCCATCCCAACACGCCAGTACGAAATCCACCGCTGACACCCACTACTAACTGGCTTCTTTCTGAAGGACGGACACCTTTTTGTCTTTTTTTTGAGCTGCACGAGGCAGGACAGCCTGGGCTGCACCGTGGTGCTGCTGCGGCTCCCATGCCAGTGGGGAGCCAGGCACATGGCTGCCATGCAAACACGGCCCCATCGGGTTGGCATGTGCTTCTTGCAGGCAGCAGCAGGTTGTTATAACAACAAGAGAGCCGCAGACAGCAGTTTTAATTTCAGAACAAAGGCAGGAAAGAAAGGGGGGGGCAGGCTGTCTCACAGTCACCCTCTGCCACACCGGTGCTTCGCCGGGCTCGCCTGTCCTGCCAGAAGCCGTCCAAATTCCCATGCAGCCGCCCAGCGACGCACCAGGGGTGGGGAGCACAGACCGGGGGGCTCAGGCAGCTGGGAACCCCTCAAAGAAAATGCTAATTCTTGCTTGGAGTACGAAAAAAAAATTTCACTTCAGCTGGCCCGTGGCATGTTACTTGGTTGTGGGTGAACTCGGAACACAGAGGCACTTTCCCGGGAGCAGCACGCCACCTCCTCCCATGCCCGTGCTCAGTAGAGCCCATCCCTGCAGCACCAGGTCCCGGCCACCACCATGGCCATCGCCACGCAGCCTCAGGTTCTGCTCCTGAGCCTGAGCAGGGGCTCCCAGAGGAGACAGTGGCTCGGTGCAGCAGCAGCTTACCTTAGCGGCCCCAATCTGCTCCTTGCGAAACTTCTCCAGCGGCGTGATGAGCACCTCGCTGGCGTTCTCAATCTACAGGCAAAGACAGGCACAAGTCACCTTTTGCCCAGCTCAGCCCCAGACACCCAGGCCACTCAACAGCCTTCCCCATGGAAACCCGCGCGCTTCGCCGCCTTGCTCTGCGCTGGCTGTGGCCCAGGGGACACTGAGGGGCTTGTACCAAACCTGCTTCTCACGCAGTGAGCCCCACCAGCACCAGCACTGGCCATTTTCCAGCAGCAAGACACCATTACTGGTGCTCCTCAAGTGCATCCCCCACCAATTTCACCCTCCCCTCCCTCTGCTCCCCGCTTGCGGCTCTGCCACGGGTGAGGGAAGCGGCACTGGCGCTTGCAGCCATGGGGGCCACACCACCCCCCGTGGGCACGAGCCACTGGCCAGTGCCACCACCCACCCCACTCCCGGCGGACAGGGCCATACCATGCGCATCCGCTCGTCCTCCAGGTTCCGCAGCACCGTGGCAAACTCCTGCAGAGACTTGGCTGGAAAAGACACACTCACACCGTCAGCATTTGACATTTTATTTTCTTTTTGAGTTAAGAGAGAGAATGAGCAGGGGTTTTTTGTTTGTTTGTTTGTTTGTTTGTGTTTTGGGGGGGCTTAGGGGGTTGGTTGTTTGGAGTTTTTTATCATTTTTGCTCTCTCCCCAGAAAGGCTTCCCATTGCCTACAAAAGCAACTGGTAGCAGAGCATCCCCAGCAGCGTGTTCCCACCTCCAGAGAGAAACACCGCACCGTCGTCTCAAACCTGCCCTACGCACCGGCCGGCTGCTGACCAGCCCTACGGCTCTGCACAGGCCTCAGCCGTGCTCAGCGCACGACCGCTGGCTCACCAGCGTGAGCATCGCAGCAAGGGGACTTGGATGAGAAAGCTATTTTTGCTGCGAGACTGGGCACATATAAATAAGCAAAGTTAAATCAGGGCTAAAGCTCATTTGCTCTCCTGGCTCCCGATGATGTGGACAATAAGCTCTAAAAAAGCAGGATAACATGGAGTGAAGCGGCTGAAGCTGCTGCCCGGCACCACGAGAAGCTCTGTGGTGGAGCTGGGCTCGGTTTGGGGAGCGCTGCCAGGCTCCTGTCGGCACTGCAGGTGCCTGCGGGGCCCTTTGGTCCTGCGAGGCTGCTGCTGCTGCTCCTCTCCTTCAAATCATGGTCCCTCGCAGTGTATTTAGTCACGACCACAGCTCCAGATCCCTGCTCTCCAATGCGAAAGGGCCGATAATCTAGATGGTTTCAGATACGGGCAATCTTCTTCCTCTCCTATGTGGCAGGGATAGACTTAGGCCAAGAAGAAACAACTGATTTCCTTTAGAAGGCTTTGCTGCTGCTGAACCAGGAGAGAATTGCCATTTCCAGAGAGCAGGAAAGCACCCAGGCAAATTCCCAGGCCCCTCGGCATCCTCGTGCGTGTTTCTCACCTGTGCCCTGCTCAGCTCGGGGGTCTGGAGCTTCAGGGCTACCCCGGCACCGGCATCCAGGACTCACCTATGCAGATCTCATCATCCGTTTCAGCATCACCGATGCAGCGGAATTTAAACTCGTTGAGGGAGTCCGCAAACTTGCGCTTGGCGGCCGACAGGTCTGCCGAGAGAGCGGGAGATGGGAAAATGCAGATGTTAGAAAAGGAAAAAGCCCACCAAGAGCAGGTGGACACATAATCCCAGCCAGCAAGTCCCCATGGAGGGACCCATCCAACGCCTTCCCCCCCCCGGCACCAGGGCAGCCCCTAGAGCCCTGCCCCACCCCAGGGACAGGGATCTGTGGGGTCCCCATGGTTTTCATGGCCAGCACGCACCAAAATACACTACAGGGGATGCAAACTCCAAATGCCATGAAAACCATGCAGGAGCTCAAGCCCAGTGCCATGGGGCAGCAGCAAACAGTGATCCAGGGCGGCACTGCCCCCCCGGGAGATGGCACCTCCACATCCACACAGGCTCCCCGTCCTGCTGAAGGAAGGCACCGTGTACGGGTGATAATGCAGAGGTTTATTGCTTTCCAAGCTGCAGATTCTCTCCGAGATCTGAATCCTATTAAGTTCTTACTTGCAGTGACCTGAGCGGATCCAGGATTGGCTTTTCAAACCAGCCCCATAACCCCGCGCACGCAGACACACACACTCCCGGGCACTGCGAGGCCGCCAGCGTGGAGGGGAACTTGTACTTGAGCAGCGCGAGGCACTGCAGGCATGCGGGCAGCATTAGGAAGACGTAACGCTAATTCCCCTGTGCATTTCTTCGCTCAAAAGTCCAAAAATTCAGGGGTTTTTTCCTTTCCAAGCACAGGTGGAAAACATGCGTGCACACACAAAGGCAGTTTCCTCCTCTCTGACACCAACAGCCAAAAGACAACCACAAAAGAATTCAAGTGTTTTGCTTTCCCTGCGGGATAAGAGAATTTAAAGCTTTCTCTGAGCATTAAAGCTGCTCTCTGAGTGTCTCTGCTTAGAGCCCTGGGGCTAATCCTGCCCACAGCTCAGTCCTGGCTGCCTTCACGCAAGGGGTACAGCTCTCCCCACTCTCCCCCACGTACCCGCGCTGCTGCCAGCTGCGGCGGGGCAGCCGGAGGGCTCGGGGACTTTAACCCGGTCCCCAGAGCCGGGTGGCCTCCTGCCTCCTCCAGAATAATAACGAAGATGACGTTAATGACTTAAGGAGCAATTTCCTCTGCCTTGGCTCCGTGCTGACCGTCAGCCACCAGCCACGCTCTCGCCACTGCACACTGGCCTCACCAATACCCTGCCCGTGTTATGTGCGGCAGGAACCACGCACGAGCCACAGCGAAGCCAGGAAGCCTTCGGAGCCGGCGGCATCCATCAGCAATGGCCCACAGCGCTTATAAATAGTCGAGGGAGAGGCAGGGGAAAAGGAGATAATTCCCTGTGCGACAGCGATAAAGGAGGATCGCTGGCAGCCGCTCGCTGAACAACACGGCCGAGTCGCAGGGGCGAAGCAGATGCTAAAATTAGCAGCAGGCTTGGCCAGAAAAGGAGAGAGGGGCACCCACACCCAGGCCCCCATCGTCCTCCCTGTGCCACCGTTAGACCCACTCGCACTCCTAACATCCCGTTTTCCTAAAAGCTTGAACCTCGCATCTATATTTTGGGGAAAAACCCCTCCAATGGAAGCAGCCAAAGCTCCCGGCTGCACTGCAGGCAGGGGCGCATGGGGAAAGCAGGGTGGTCCCTCCATGGGCAGCTCAGCTCCTAAGGCTTCTTCTTCCCCAGGGATGTGGATGAGCAAACCCAAAATCCCACAAAGGCTTGACAGAAACTTCTGCTTCCTCTTGTGCACGAGTAAAACCACCCAGACCCCGCACATGAGTCACTGCCGGGCTGCGCCAAGGGCTGTGAAAGTTTTGCTTCCAAGTTCTCCGGCTCACTTCATCAGTCAACCGCAACATCAGCGAAAACCACCACAATGCCAGAAAAATCCTTCTGCCTGAGCAACGCGACCAGCTCGGGGTCCGGGCACCACCGGATGGTGGTCCTGCATGGGGAGGAGCTGGGCAGGCCAGGATGGATCCAGGGATGTGCAGGTGCTGGCTGCGGCGCTGAGGTTGCAACGTGCCTGCGGGGACAGCACAGCGGTGGCCAGCCCAGGGGTGCCCAGAGGTGGGTGGGCAGCCTGCAGCCCTGCTGCCGATGAATCCTTCCTGTGCCCATCACCCCATCGCGCCTCAGGGCTGCAGCACAGAGCACTGAAGACCTCCAGGGGCAGCAAGGAAAGAGCGATGTCCGGCAGAGGCATCCCAGGAGGTGAAAACAGCCCTGCGCAACCTGCTGAAACACCGGGAGGGCAAACAGTGGCCCCTGCCACCCCAGGGCTGCAGCTGTCTCGGGAGGGTCTGGGGTGCCGCCGCTGTGGAGCCACATGCCTGCCTGGGCACAGGATCCGAGACAAAACCACACGGAGAAGGCACTGGCCAAGTAGCACCAAAGCAGATCTCCATCCCACTGGCAAGGGAACGTCCGCATACCTGCTAACACAGCCCGGGCTCCTCTGCCCCGCACACCGCACCGCGCGGTGAGCATGCCTGAATTAGTCTCCCGTCAATACATGTTGTGCTCAAGTAACAGCTACACCGCTGTCAGAAGCCCCACCATGCCCTCCCCTCCGCTCCAACGCCGGACCATCCTGCCCCACAGCCCCTACGACCATGACTCATTCCTTCCCCCCCTGCAGGCTGACCGTCCCGCAGCGCAGCGGGGCTGCTATCACAGTCCTCCTCCTCATCGTCCCCTCCCACGGCTCCCCGTGCACACCCCCGGCCTGGCGGGGACAGGACGATCCCTTCGGAAAAGTCCACTTGACAGAAAACAGGCACACGCACCGCATGCCGGAGGTCCAGCTGCATAGCTACAGCAACCAACAATCAAAATATAATGCCCTTTGAAAAATGGTGTATGGGCTCGTTACTGAGATACAGCATTACCCGCTCAACCGTTGAGGGGAGCAGCCCGGCAGCACTCCCCTTCCCGAGCACTTTCCCCTTCTGGAAGAGGGTTTAAGACCTGAATCAGATGCAACGGAGAAGAAAACTGCAGAGGACGGGGACAAGTGATGTGGAAGAAGACGTGACCTCGCAGAGAGCAGACATACTGGCAGGGGCCTGTCCTGGCAAGGAGGAAGTTCATAGAATTATAAAATCATAGAATGGTTTGGGTTGGATGGGACCTTGAAGACCACCCAGTCCCCCCCCCCTGCCCTGGGCCGGGACACCCCCCCCCCGCCCAGGCTGCGC
>VZSZ01000918.1:172720-191495 GCA_013398815.1 Ibidorhyncha struthersii | reverse complement strand
TTTCCCGGCAGCAGGTCGGAGCACAGCAATCACAGACGGAAGGAGGTGGCCTGCTCCCACCGACCCGCCCTTCTCATCCCCAAAGCACCCAGCATCGCTCGTCCATCAGCATGGCAAAGCTGTAGCTTGAGGAGCACAACAACTCCTGAGCCACAGCTTTGGTTTTTTTGTGAATAGTCCCTTAGGAAATGATCAGGAGCCAATGTTGGCCGCGCCTCTGAAACGCCACCACTCTGCCCCCACGGCAGGGGATGGAGCATCTCACAGAACCCTGCCGGCACCCAGGATCCTGCCCCGGCACGCACCGCAGAGGCGGCCACTTGCTGAGTCTGAGCACAGGCACGTGACGTGCCTCCTACCACTGCAGCACCCGTCCCTCACACAGTGGAGACGCGCTCAGCATCCTCACCATCCAATGCATCCTCACCATCCACTGCACCCTCACCATCCAGCGCATCCTCACCATCCAGCGCATCTCCATCATCCAACTGCATCCTCACCATCCACCGCAGGAACAGCACAGAGCGGGGATGGCTCCCAACAGGGCAGAAGGCAGCTGCCTGTACGTGGACGCAGCCCCATTTAACCCCTTTGCCGGTCCCTCCTCCCTCATGCCAGGCTCAGGGGTCACCCCGCTTCTCCCCTGGCACCCCACCTCTCTCCTCCTCCCTCCACCAGCCGGGTAACTGCTGGCTGAGGTCCCATCCCAGCCTCACCACCTCCAGGCTCGGGGGTCCCTCCAAACCCAGCTGAAGCCCACGTTACTCCAGCGCGCAGCAGCCCTGCCACGAGGGAGCACATCGCGCTCCCGCTGCCTGTCCTCCCGGCATCCCTCCTCCTCCTCCTCTTCCTCCTCCTCCTCAGCTATTGAGTTAAATCTTCTTTCTGGGAAGTGGCCACTGTTACTGCAATTAGACTGAAGTGGTCGGTTTTTTACATAAAAGTCCCCCTCCAAAGGAATTTGGAACTATTGAAAAAGGCCATTTATAGAAGGAAGATGTCATGATTTCACAACCCTTCTCCATGCATGCAGCACCCCGGGTGCAACAGGGATGACCCCGTCCCAGCCAGGTCCGCAGCCAGTGCCGCACAGGGGCAGCCCCCACGTGCAGGTCTCCCCTGTTGGGCACACCGCATGGGACGGGGCAGCCCTGCTCCCCAGGGTGCAGGCATCAGGTCTAACGTGTCCCCGGTTCAGGTGACTCAGCACACGATGCTGCGGCCACTTTGGGGCAGTCACTGGCACCGCAGCCCTGCCACGAGCCACTCTCTCCTGATCACCAGCACCCAGCTCTTTCCCCAGTTTTATTCTTCAGCTGGACATCTCACCCCTATGCAACACCCCTATCGCCCCCTCTCTTTGTGTTCAGTGTTGAAAACGTTTTCAGGCTTTCCCAAAGGGACCACAGAGGTAAGGTGTGCCGAAACCTGAAAGCTGGGGCAGATGTACGGCAGGGAGCTTTCCCCTTAAATCAAAATTTGTAAGGGGTTGAGAAGAGACTGCAACTCCTCCACCTGCGTGCTTTTCCTGGCTGGGATGGACGGCTGGGAAACGCAACCACAGGACGCAGAGGAGAACCATGCAACGTCAAAACGAGACATCAAGAAGACCGATGTCCCCTCCTGCCCTGTCCCACTGCCCACTTGGGAGCGTGGTCCCCCGGCCCCGCAGAGCACGTCTGAAAGATGAGGTCGGCCAGGGGAAGAGATGTACTGCTGGCTCAGAATGTGGGGGCTCTCCCCAAAGCTGACTTTGCAGCCAGCTTGCTATTTAAGCTGGAAAAAAACAAAAATAGCGCTGGCTCAGCTGTAGTATCGGGGCAGAGGCAGGAGCAGCAGCAGGACTCTGCGGGAGGTCCAAGCGAAAGATGAACCTGCTGCCGAGTCCGGGAGGGAAGGGTTAACGCTGCTGCAAAGGGGGAAAGCAAAGGATGCTGATGAGGCCAGTTGCACCATGCAAGGCAAGTTCCAGGGCTCTCGGTGTCTGACAGAGGTTGTGCTCACACAGAGCAGTATTTCTACACTTCCTGCAAAGAACATTGCTTAATAGCCTATATTTAATGCTCAATTGGACAACAGGAACTGAGACTCCTGCCCCTTCCTTCCCCCGAGGCAGGGAACAGCAGGCTCAGGCTGTGCGTCCTCCCCCGTAAGCCCCCGGAGAGGGACAGGAGGGTCCCCAGCAGGGCAGGAGCCTGTCCCCTCTGCCTGGCCACCAGCGGTGGCACTGCCTGTCCCCTCCCAGCAGCACCGGCAGCCCCACCGCCCCAAGGGGGTCGCCAGCCCCCTCGCTGGGGAGGTGACACGCTCCCACTGACAACCACAAGGACAGAAGCCACCAGCTCCCCCCTCGTGGGTTGGACAAGTTCCTTGAAGCTCCTCAGAAAAGATCCGCATCTACTTCACGGTCCATCTTTTGGCTACTTTTTAAGAAGATGCCTCCAGCGCCCCACACAGCGCTTGTGCCCCGGAGTGTGCAGCAGGGACGCCTTGAGGGGGGCTGCCAGGTCTGTCCTGCTGCACCCCCTGCCCACTCCCTGCCCACCCACTCGCATCTTCCCCCAGGCTGGAGATGGTCCCATTCCCGTGCCAGTCCCCAAGGCAGTTGCCGGACCACTGCTCACGAGCCTGGTGTGCAAGCCGCGCTGCTGCCAGCCCCAGGGAGGGGACGGGGCACACCACAGCAGGACACAGAGCAGCAAGGTGCAGCTCCTCGCCCCGCACTCCCCATGGGGTCACAGCAGGGTCTCTGCAGGGTCTCACCGCACGTGGCTACGGCAAGGCACACGGTTCACCTCCACCACCGCCTCCACGGCCTGCCAGGAGCCTCCGCCACCGATGCCAGGGCAGGATCCAGCCAGGGGATCTGTCCTGTGAAAGAGCCCAGACGCAAGAGACCAGAGAAGGCAGTCACCAGTGGAGACCCCCCACCTGGCTGCCGGGAAAGCGGGCCACGGCACGGCCCGCTCCGCCACCCCGGTGGCACCTCCGCAGCCCCGCACCTCCCCCGACCACGGCAGCCGGCACTGAGCAACCCCGCAGCGGGCAGGGTCCAGGCGGGACGGGTAATCCCAGGAACAGCCGCTCTAATCAGTGGCCAAAACAGCCGGATTACGGCCCGCCACGGGTGCTCAGAAAGCGGCAATATGGTGTCTGACCCTGCAGCGAGCACCCAGTGCCAGCGACCACCCGTCTCACCAGGGCTTCAGGCACGATGCCGGAGCGAAGCCGCCGTGGGCTCATGCAATGTCGCGCAGTGCTCAGGGATGGTTGGGAATGGGGGGTCGGGTAAGGCTGGAGCTGGGAACAGCCAACTGGATCCAGCCCACAGATGCACACGAGCGCTCTGCCGCGCTGCTGAGGTTGGGATGCTCTGACCAAACCACAGCCCCACAGTTCAGGCAGGAATCCAGCAACAGGCACCTACTGCCTGAAAATCAGCATTTGCAGTCACTGGCATCAAATTTTAGCCCCCACACGGACCCAGCCCATGCGCTGCTGGGGTGGGCACGAAACATTGGAGCAGCATCATTAAATGCTTAATTTGTTCCAAGAGGTTTAATTCCTCTCTCTTTGCACTTCCCAGCGGAGGTCAGCGAAAGCCCCACTCCTGCGAGATGCTGCAGTCCTCTGGACCCGGCACAATCCCCAAGCTGCTTTCATATATAATTAGCAATGACTTGTTTATTAAATAACTTCTCCACCGGGTGGTTGGAGTTAATCAGTGATTTAAGACAGGACTGCAGCTGCTGGCAGGTTCCCCCTCTGATTCATCATTTGAGTAAATATATAAAACCAGACGAGCAGAGACAACCCCACCTCCGGCAGCAGCTTCTGCCATCGTGTTTGTGCAGAAAAGCCCGGGGAAAGGCTGCCCTGGCTCGGCACGTGCCGGAGATTGAGGCTGGAGGGTCCCACACCAAGTGGGAGGTGACCCCAAGGACCAGCGCAAGGGGCACAGTCCCAGCACTCACCCCGAGGCGGGGAGAGCATCACTGCCATGGCCCTGCAGCCCCCCCAGACCCCGTTTCGATGCCTTTACCGCACGCGCAGCCTCCAGCAGAAACGCAGCGCCGAGCCTCATCTCACCGGTACACGCAGGGAGGCCAACTCCTGCCTCCCAAAATCCCCAAACTTCATTTTACCATGGCAGTTTTACAAATACACACACCCTACGAACCACGCTTCCAGGGAAAAACCCCAAACCGCTTGGATGAACTAAAGCACAAGAAAAATAGAACGATGTGTATGAGATGGCCCCAAGACTGAAGATGCGGGAGGTGCCGCAGCTTCTGCTCAGCCTTTTGCTGTGAGCACGGGAGCGCACTGCACTGCTGCCCAGCCAAGGCATCACCGTATGCCTCGCTTCACGCACTCAACGTGGCTCCGTACGGCAAAATGTTTGCCAGAGGGACAGAGAACCCATTGTAGGATGAATGGGACTATTGACTGGGCTCAAATAGCAGATCAGATTTGAGTAACACGCTGAAGACATGAATTATTTCCATGGTATTCTAAGAGATAAAAGTTCTGTGCTTCGTGAAAAACACACTCAGCCGGTGGAAGGCCCGCCTGGCTGCACAAGCTAAAATTATCCCCCCGCTGCCCACCAGCCCGGCACCCTGACCACATCATCTTGCCACCCCCAAATCAATAACGTTTGGAGTTCTCCTGGGAGACTTGCCAGGCCAGGATGTTTTCGCAAAGCTTCCTGAGATTCCTGATGAAAGGTACTGAAGATCCAAGGGAAACGAAGCAGGAGGGACCGTTGGGTGTCCCGGAGAGACAGTTGGATGTCCAGGAAGATGGAGGAGGTTTCACATCCCGGGGACACGAGGTGACCCTCACCCACGGCAGCCCAGTTTGCAGGTGTCTGCCCTCAGCGGCCCCATTTGAAGGCGAAGGGGAACAGCCCAGCTGTGGGGAAAAGCAGGTTTGCGGGCAGTGGCGGACTTTCCCTGTGTACTGCTGGGCAGGTCATGCCGAGGAAGGATGGGGCAGCTTTAAAAAAAAACCAAACAGATAAAGCAAGAAGGAAGCCGCTACCTGGCTGGTGGGCTGGGGCTGCTGCTCACGTTGGAGGGGCAGGGGAAAGCAGCCCCTTTTCCCGCAGCGAGCCCTCGCAGAGAAGGCAGGAGCCTGACCTCGGCCCCCCGTTCCCCAGCTGCAGCCCTGCGCACCAGCTCACCGGAGCCCCAGTGGCTGGATGCCACTTTACAGAAAACTTCTTAAATCAGTAAAACCAGCTTCTGGGAGCCAAGAGCTGTGTGGGACTCTCAGAAACATCTGGTCGCGGATGTATGAGGCATCACAGGCTCCTGCCTTGCTCCTCCCATCACCCGGTGCTAGAAATGGTCCAAACCTGCAACGCTTGTTTTGGTGACCCGCTCAAACAGAGCCTGTGGCGGCGGCTGGCAGCCGGGCTGCAGGGTGTCCCGCCGGCCGCCGGCACTGCTCAGCCTGCCACGGCAGCCTGCAGCCGCGCTTGAGGCTCCGGCAGCGCAGGAGGCGAGAAGCTCCCTCCTTTGACTCACACTGCTCCAGCCACTCTTCTACTTCCAGCAGCCGCCTCCTGGTTTGAGGAAGGCGATGGTTAACCAGAGCCCTCATCCTTCTGCCCCAACTTCTCCAACCTGGATCCAGCCCTGATCTTTCTCAGTTTCTAGACGTTTCAGCCCGGTGCAGAGCCTGCTTTGCTGCAGACACTCTCAGCAGGAGCCTCACCACTGCTCTCCATCCTTCCTGTTGAGCTTTTCTTAGCACTTGCCCATCACTTCCTACTGCAGCGTAACCCGAACAGCAACTTTCGTGACCCAGATCTTTATCTCAATGGTGGCCAAGAAGCTTCAGAAAGCCATAATGGCTCCACCTGTTTCTCCCCCTCCCTGTGCCACTGGTGGGAGCGTACCTAGCCAAGGCAGCAGGGATGGGTTAACGAAGCGGTCAACGAAGCGGTCCTCACCACTGCCGAGGGCTGCACAAAAAAGGACCCCTCACTTCAGTGCCGGGGACGTGAACCACCAAACAGCGATGGGCTCAATGGCCTCTCCATCCCTCCCAGGAAGGAAGATGCAGGGAGGCTCCGTCTGTCCTGTCCTGCCCTACGTGGAAAGTTTGGACTATTTTCCCTACTTGCCCAAACACGATTTTTCAGAAGTAATAGCTCCAAAGCAAGGGCAAAGGAAAGTGATAGAAAATAAAGCAACTTGAGAAATCCAGGAGCAGGCTGCAAGAGCAACCTGCAGGTGCCGTGTCGGTAGAGTACTGCGAGCCATCTCTCTACCTGTGGTCAGGACAAGGGAGGAGAACATAAAACCCAGGAATGGTGCAAACAACCCCCGGAAAGGCTTCCCGTTTCTGGAGACACTGAGAAGACAAATGTCTGCAGCTGCAGGAAGGCACATCCTAAAGCGGGTCCTTGCTCCCAGAAAGGAACAGCGGGGCTGGGAGAAACGCCAGTGAGCGGTCAGCGAGCAGAGCCCTCCCGCAGCGGCTGACAGCCACCACGAAAGCCCCGGGATGGTCTTTGAAGATAAGGGACCCAAAGCTGCGTACCAACACGCTGGCAGGCGGCTGCCAGGCTGACCATCACGCCAGATCACCACGGCTGCCCTCCCACTCACCAGCGCCGCGCAGAGCCCCCGCATGTACTGCCCCGAGGGGGGTTCCTGGTGCTTTGCATGAACATGGCAACATCACAGTCCTCCCACAGTCCCCCAGAGCATCACTGCCCACGGCTGCCAGTGGGGCATGTTCTACACACCCAGCACAGCCCCGTTCCCCCCGGGGAAGGGGCAGCACCTTGTCCTGGGGCACAAGCGTGGTCCATGCGTGCCAGGAACGATGGCATCCTCAGGGTGCCACCCCCACTCTCCTGCCCTGGCCCTGAACACCCAGAGCATTTCGTGCACTTAGCAGCAAAACAAAACAAAACGAGATTTCTCCACTTCCCCACCCAACTACCACGTCTGGCACTTTTCCCTGTGTTTATTTTCGTTCACATCCTGGTGTTGTTTTATGGCAGAACCCCCCAGCCCATCCCAGCCCGCAGCCGCGGTGGCAAGCGAGGGCTGAGCCGGCAGAGAGTTTGCTGGGGAGGCAGCCGGGCATCAGAGTGAGAGGAGGGAGCTCAGGTGGGAGCAGACATGGTCTCCGAATAAAATCAAATGTAAATATTCAACGCTCAAACACAGAGGAGGGATGTGTCAAAACAGCAAATGCGGTGACGGCTTAAGTGCCTGGAAAATTTCAGGGAAGCAGTAGTGAAATGGAAAACTACTGCCCCGGCAGCATTTCCAAGGGCATCCAACTGCACGAGAAGAAAGTCTTGTGAGGAAGCAGTAGTGAAAATCCCTGTATCCCGACCAGGTCAGGGCGAGGCGTCTGGGAATGACGCTGCCGCACGGCATGATGGCACACCTGCCGAGAGCGGCCGTCCTGCTGCACCGCGCTTGCTTAGCTGTAAGCCTGAAACTATGAAAGATATTTCATATTTCCTCCAGGCAAGAAGGATTTCAAATATTTACACCCCCCTCGTCCACACACTGCCCCATTGCCGCTGCTCCAGGCAGGTCGTGCAAACACATCCAGCCTTACACCTACGACAAGGCGGGATGGAAATGCCCCATTTTACTCACAACTCCCCACTTTTCCCCCAGTTCCCTCACTGGGGAGCGCAGGCAAGTCTGTGATAGTGTAATTTGCTGCCCTGCTAATTATAATTTCTCCTCCAAGCCTTTTCCGTTTCTCTCCTCTCCAAACCCTGGAACGACCCACAGAAAGGCGGCAGATTACTTTACCCTCGTTGCCACAATAATCCATCGACTGGAGCCTGGAATCACATTTCATTAGAATAAAATGCCGTGCCCGAGACAGCTAATCGATTTAGAGGACGCTAATCCAGAAGAAATTTGCTCCTGACCGAGGCAATGACCATTAGCGGAGCAGAAGGCCGGGCGGGGGTCCTGCCGGGTGGGGGGTCCCAGTGCTGGTGGCGGGGGACGTTGCCAGAGCCCCGGCCAGACACGGCGTGCCGAGGCAGGAGCAGATTGCCTCAGGCACCAGCCATGCATTTGGATTAGCTTGTTATTAAATCTAATTAGTTAATAGCCGGCCCGGCAGGGAACCGGCTTGATTTCTCAAGGGGCAGGCGCCAAAGCATCAGGGTCCCCTGTGGGACGATGGGTCTCATGGACCCCCGGGTGGGGAGGGGACCTGCACCCAGTCCCCGCGGGCACCACAGGAGTCCTCTCCAGCACATCCCAGCCGGCCCATGGCACATGATGCCCATGGCGTACGCTGCCCATGGCGTGGGGCAAAACCTCATCTGTCCCCCCCTCGGCTTAGCAGCCACCCCTGCAGGAGGGGTGGCATCCCGAGGGGCAGCATCCCGAGGGGCAGCATCCCAGCGGCGGCTCTCACCAGGGGCCAGCGTGCCCACAGCCGGGGCAGGAAAGCGGGGTCAGCTCCCAGACCCTTGAGAAGCGGTTTTGCAGCAGCCTGCTTCCTTCTCCTCCCAAGGAGGCTGCGGAAATCCTTTTGTCTCCAGCGCTCCTCCACCTCGGCTGTAAGAACAGGAAAAATCCCACCGTGCTCGCGGGAACATCACCAGCAAGTGAGTCAATTTTTCCTGCTTTGGCAGGAAAAAATTAAAATAAAATCTCCAGCAGCGCCTGGGGAGGCACGCAGGGTGAGAAACGGGATGCATGGCCCAGAGTGCATCGCTGCCTTTAACCTGGGCTTTCTCCCAGCCTTGGTGGCCACCGAAAGGGCTGGGAATGCAATACCGGGAAATGCTTCCCAGCTCCCTCAAATGCTCCCGGGAGGCTCCTGCCCCGGAGCAGAGCCCCGCTCCCCGCAGCAGCACCTGCATCCCCGGCTGGAAGGAGCGGAGCCCCGGGCAGCCAGGGGATCCCACCGCTCCATCAGGGAGGGAGCGAGGGCAAGGGCTCCCCCCAAACCCTGCAAGGGAAAGGCAGAGTTGCCACTGCCCCTGGCGGTGCGGGGAAAAGCAGGGGAGAGCCACCAAACCGTTCTGCTCTGCAATGGGGTTTTTTTGTAAAACATTGCTAAGCAACCAGCACTCGGCGAAGGCAGCGTTCTGGACAGATGCTGTTTCAGCTAGAAAAAGAAAAAAAAAAACAGCAAAGGGACACTCTGCCAGGCAGTATTATTAAAAAGGCGCATGCCAGCTTATTTCACAGGTCACTCGGCCCGTGCAGAGAACCCTTTACACCTCCCTCATCTAGATACTGATGCAGCGTTAGAAGCTGTTAAAAAGAAAAAAGCACATGGGTGTGCACACAGGCACAGGCACGCTCACCACATGCAGCACATCGAGCGCACCCAGGTAATGGCAACTGAACGCGGGCTGCAATAACGACCTCGAGCACATCACTGCACATGACGTGAACCTTCCCAAGGCAGCGCTGTGGGTACCAGACCTGCCGCTGGTACGGGAGGATGGGCAGCACAGCACGGCTACCTGCGGGGGAGCTGGGCAGACCCTGGGGAGAAAGAAAGTTCCTATTTTCTTATTTTATAAGCAGTCCATATCTTTTTAAAATAGATTCTTTTATGCTCTAGCCCAGGAGAAGGCTTGAGAGGTGGGCGCGTGTGAACCTCGTGAAGTTCACCAAGGCCAAGTGCAGGGTCCTGCAAGGGGTCGGTGCAATTCCCAGCACAGCTCCAGGCTGGCGGAGAATGGCTGGAGAGCAGCCCCAAGGAGAAGGACTTGGGGGAGTTGGTGGATGAGAAGCTCCCCAGGAGCCGGCAACGTGCGCTGGCAGCCCAGCGAGCCCCCCGCACCCCGGGCTGCATCCCCCGCAGCGTGGCCAGCAGGGCGAGGGGGGGATTGTGCCCCTCTGCTGCGCTCGGGGGAGACCCCCCTGCAGTGCTGCCTCCAGCTCGGGGGGTCCCAACAGCAGAAGGACACGGAGCTGTTGGAGCGGGGCCAGAGGAGGCCCCGGAGATGCTGCGAGGGCTGGAGCCCCTCTGCTGGGAGGACAGGCTGGGAGAGTTGGGGGGGGTCAGCCTGGAGAAGAGAAGGCTCCGGGGAGACCTTATAGCAGCATTCCAGTATCTGAAGGGGGTCTACAAGGAAGCTGGAGAGGGACTTTTGATCAGGGAAGGGAGCAATGCAACAAGGGGGAATGGTTTGACACTGAAAGAGGGGAGACTGAGATGAGATCTTAGGAAGAAATTCTTTCCTGTGGGGGCGGTGAGCCCCTGGGGCAGGTTGCCCCGAGAAGCTGTGGCTGCCCCATCCCTGGAGGTGTCCAAGGCCAGGTTGGACAGGGCTTGGAGCAACCTGGGCTGGGGGGGGGTGTCCCTGCCCAGGGCAGGGGGTGGCACTGGGTGGTCTTTAAGGTCCCTTCCAATCCAAACCATTCCATGATTCTATGCTTTTTGTCTTTTGGAAGTAAAAATAGAGTCACCTAGGGGCTGGCATGGGGCAGAAAGCACGCATGCCAGCGGCTGCCTGAGCGGGCACTGCACCGCAGCACTGTCCCTGCCCGCGTTGCCCACCGGCTGCCCCTGGTGATGGGGTGCCATGGGGAGCACTGCACCCCAGCCGTGGGTCTAAACAGCAGGGAAAGGCGTGGAAGCAGCACCTGGGCCCTTCGCCGGCCGCTCGCCCCCACGCTGGCACAGGCAGCCCCAGCCCCCACGCAGCACGGCTGCGCCCGCCGCTCCACGTGCAGGAGCCAGATGGTCCGGAGGCTGGTGTACTTCCCACAAATTCCAGCTAGAAACTGGCTTGGCATCACCGCAGAGACGTTCCCTTCCCCCTCTGCACCGTGGTCCACGCTCCACAGAGCATCCCGCAGCCACCGTCCCTCCCCGGCACACATCCAGCATCCCAGAGGTGCTGTGACCCCCAGGCTGCCGTCAGCGGGCAGGAACGGTGGCAGAGAAGTGCAATTCCCGGTTCCTCCAAGCCACACTTGAGACCATCCTTGCTATTAAGTGTCAGGGAGATGCCCTAATGAGCACACCTCGTCAGGAGCATGCAGCCGCAGGCCCAGGGCCACCAGGCACTTGCACGGGGCAATGGAGAGGAGCAGGTGGAAGCACCTTCGGCGTGACGGATGGGAGCGTGCCAGGAAAACAGGGAAAACAGCCTCAGCTCCGCTGGTCGCGGTGACAGCCGCTCGTGTGTCTGGGGGAGGAGGGAAGGATGATTCACGCCGAGCAGCCAAGACGCGAACAAGCTGTGCGGGTTTCAGCACTGAGCTCCCCCTCGCTTTGCCTCCCCTCCCCGCCCACTGCCATCACGCTACAGCTACTCATCACGCCGCACCCGAACCCAGATCTTTCGGGTCTGCTTCAAACTGATGGATTAAAAAAAAAAAAACACCACAAACCCCAGTACAGAGATGGATACCCAGCAAAGCCCGTCCTCCTGCTGCCCCACTGCTGGGCGGTGTGGAAGGGATGCCCAAAACACCCCGAACCAGAACCGCCGCAGGGTGGACAGGGTTTGATTTGCCATGCTGCCGCTGCTGCCCCTCGCTTGGGTGGATGGATGCAAACTCCCAGGGCACCCCTGCCCCATTTTGTGCAGAGCCTGGTCGTGGACACGTCCACTGCTCTGGCCATAGCATTGCTCCCTGGATGTCAGGGAGAAGTAGACAATGATTTTGGGGTGCCTGCAGGGAGAGGTGAGAGCAGAGAGGTTGGCAGTATCCCTCTGCCAGCCGGGGAGGGGGCTGGCAGCACTGCGAGGGCCGACCCCGCTCGCCCCATCCCATCCTGGCTGCAGGCTCCTGCCCCGCCGGGATCAGCCAGGGAAGCGCCGCGTGTGCCAACCTGCAGAAATCACAGGGACACACGGCACAGCCCCGGCACCGCTGCCTCCCACCCTCCCCGCAGCAACCATGGGAACGGCATTTCCTCGCTCGCATTTTCAACGTCATTGTGAGTTGCCACCCCCAAAGAAAAAAAAAAAGGAAATCAAAGGAGCCCACCGCCCCCAGCCCATGTCCCAGGGCACGCAGGTAACACCACGCACACGGCATGCACCGCTGCAGGAACAAACGGAGACATGAGCTGTGGCTGTGCTGGCACATCTACAGCCTTGGAAAAATGGCCTCGACCCAAACCAGGCAAATCTGCTCCGTGCTGGAATTACGAGCAGGACTCAGCAGGTACCCAGCTCCTGGCGCTGGAGGAACACCAGGACATCCCACCCTGCCCCTCCACATCCCCCTCTCCAGGTCCACCCACCTCCTTCTCAGATTTTTCTCCCTGGACACAAGCATGCACTTCCAGGCTACACCGGCTTCAGCAGCACAGTCATTCCCAGCCCCTGCCTCCCAAGGCTGCTGGTTATTCCCCAATCCATCCCCGCTAAGCCAAAAGGGTTGAGTTTAACCCAACACTGGACACCCGGTCGGTGCTGGTGCTGTGGCCGGTCAGTGGCAAGCATGGGGCCAGCGGCTTCTCCGAACACCATCACCACACCGGTGTATCGCAACATGCGCCCAGAGGTGCTCTGTGGCACACTCCCAATCAAAGAGATCTCTGAGCCCTGTTAATGAGCCTTCTGCTGGCATGATTTAAAAGATGTAATCACAAACACACACACTCCCGCAGGCCCAAACCCTTCTGCTCACCAGCTTCCCTCTCTGGCACGCTGGAGACAGCAGCCGTGGGGTTACAGCCTGCCCACGGCACCAGCTCCGTGGCTAGCCTGGGACTGGAGGAGCCCACACCGCTCAGGAGCCTGGCTCTCCCCATCGGTCCCCAAACACACCAGCACTGAGGGATCACGGCTGTGTATGGGGGGACCCGCAGGCAGCCCCAGGGGCCGCCGGAGAGATGGGCAAAGGATCCCTGGGGATGTCATCACAAGCCTCCCGCACAGGTCACGACAGTGGGCAGTGCAGAAGGGTGAAGCCCTGCAACACCCCAGCAGGGAGAACGGCTGTCGCATCCCGAGTTTTCCTTCTTACGGGGTAAGCACGCGGTCCTCCGGAGCCAAGGCTGGCTGCAGAACGATCCCCCCATGACGCACGGTGGAGACCCACCATCAGAAACAAAGAGCATCTCCCGAGCAGGAACATGTTCCTGTTGCTAATTTCCACCGGAGAGGAAGAGGAGGAGCTCTCAAGTTGTGCTGAAAATAAAGCAGAGTACTATCATTTGTACTACCCCTCGTTTGAATAAAATACCAGACAAGCTATGAAATATGTGACTGCACAAGCCACACAGGTCATGCAAAGCAGGAAGGAGTCCTCTTCGCCTTCGGCCCTGCTGGCACAGGACTGGCTGAGCTTTAACCACGTACCTCTCCCGTAGCACAAAGCATTCCCCACACAGAACGTTTCCTATGGCCCTCCGAAAGGAAGAGAGGGGAAAAATACGCCCTGACATGAGGGAGCCATGTTATGCCTTCGCTGGGTGAACAAAGCAGGAAAAATCAGAAGCAACTCATCTTAGCAACCAAACCCCAAAACCACGTGCTTTCCCCCCAGATTGACCCTGCGGTTTGCTCGCCCAGCCAAGGCGGAGAGCCCACGGCGGCCGCACGGGGGGCCTGGCCGTGCCCCAGCGCTGCTGGGCTCGGCGCTGGCAGAGACCCCCACCCTTGGGAGCACGGGGCGAGCTCCTTGGGCAACGCCAGGTCCCACTGCCCGGGAAGGGACCGGGGTTTCTGCCTGCACAGACACAGTGCTGCCCCGGGAAATCCTCCCCGCCACGAGGCAGCAATTTCCTCCGCGCTTGGAAGACACGAAACGGGCTGTGCAGCGAGCGCAGCGTGACTCACCTTGGCAGCCCTCGCACCCCATCGCTGCTTGTAGGCGGCCGGCTCCGAGCGCTCGATGGCAGTAGCCAAACACCATTTCTGACGGCATAACCGGAGCAGAACCGAATGCAACCCAAGCGGGCAGGGGGGTATTTTTATTTTTGCAGCCTCCAGAAAGCATAACACTCCTCTTCCTGCAAACCCGAGTCTGCAGAAGTACAGCGTTCTCCTACCCAGGAGCACATCTCTAACCGTTAACGTCTGCACCTGAAAAAATAAGGGCCATTCCTGGAAAGGCCAAACCTAAACCTCTGTATCTCAGTCCCTCCTGTGCTCCGCGCGCAGGCGATGGGAAGGTTTGGCCTGTTACTGCTTTCTCAAGAGACCAGGAGGGCAAAAGGATGACAATAATCCAAGAGGGCTTCGGGTCTCTCCTCCCCAGCGCTGGTGGGCGCCTGCGGCACTGGGGCTCCAGAACCCGTCACCCCAGACAGCACCGGGTTACGAAGCACCCCAAGACACAGCTCTTCCTCCAACACACCCGAGGGCTTTCACCCTGGCGAGGCAAACAAGGACATTCTGAGTGTTAACCATCTGCCCCTTGGGCTGGGCAGCTCTGCCCACCCGAGCCAGGGTCGCTCCGGTCGGGGCGCCTCTCCCGGGGACACCGAGCACGCCGAACCGGGGGGCGTGCAGAGCGGGCAGCGGTAGCAAAGTCGGCTGGGGCAGGAGGCAACTGAAGGTATTGGCCAGAGTCCGAAATGTTTCCTTATCGCCAGGCTAAGCCTTGTTGCTATCAAAAGGGAATTAAGTCCTCAGGTTAAATACTGGACAAAAGTTTCACTTTCACTTCCAGGCGAGCTGCAGAGTCAGTGCCAGCTCCAGGCACGGCACCGCGGCACCGCAGCCACACAACCACATAAAGGCTCAGTTTCAGCAAGGAGCTGCTGAGATGTGGAACCAAATCCACATGCAAGCACACCTCAGAGCACACGGTCCGCGGGCAGAGCCCGGCACGCAGATGGCACCGGCAGGAACCACACAACCACCCCACTTTGCTTTCTAAGCTGCACAGGAGCCACAGAGAAGGACGTGTCCCAGGAGAAACTCCAGAGCTGCAGCAAAAGCCCTCCTGGTGTTGCCCGTGGTGGCAGCACAGGCTGTCTCCACAACCCCGGTGACACGCAGGCACACGCGGATGGTCCCACAGGGCAGCTCACTAAAATCATGTGCTGTGTGCACGGACCAAAGGGCGACCGCGTGTCCTCCAACAGCCTCGCACGGAGTGTGCCCGCAATGGGCTGCGCAGCTGGAAACGCCAGCGGGGAGCGGAGGGCCAGCCCCGGCTGATCACCGCAGTCGGCATGGGGCACACCGGTGGAGGGCAGAGCCAGTGCGAGACCTGCGGGCTGTGCCAGAGCATCCAGCCTGAGAAGCCGGCGAGGCCGGACGAGCTCCCAGCCACCGCAGGGCGCAGGTCCACCCCAGCATCACCCCCTCCCCACATCCCCTCCCCACATCCCCCTTCAGTCCTGCCCCTCCTCATCACCCGGCACAGCTCTGCGGTGACCCGGTTGAAAAACAGCCAAAGGAAAAATGATCCAAACCCCCAAACCGGCCCGATTGTGCCTTTCGGGAGCTCGGGCATCTCTGCCCTTCCCATGGAAGCCCCGGGCACGGCACAGCCCAGGCGGGGTCCGGCCCTTGCACCCCTCATGGGGAGGGGGTTCGCAGAGCCCCCACCGGCCCCAGCCCAGCCCCGCCACACAAATTGCAGCCTGCGACGTGCGAGCACAGCAGCGGCCGGGGCGTGGACGCCTTCGGTGGCTTCAAATTAGTGCTTGGGCGTTNAGTGCTTGGCAGTTGCAGGAAGAAGCAAAACAAAACAACAGCAGAAACGTGGCAGTGCACCGCACTGCAGCCCCGGCACCCACAGGAGACGACAGCCCGCACCCTCCGCAGCCCCAGCGCCATGGGGACACGGCCCCCCTCAGCATGGGGAGACCTGGGGGCCGCAGGGATGAGGAGGAAGAGGAGGAGGAGGAGGAGGAGGAGGAAGAGGAGGGTGCCCCCGCTCAGCCCCCCGCAGCGGCACAGGGGAGGCGATGGCTGCCAGCTGCCTGCACCCCCACATCCTCCATCGTTATGTGCGCTGCTCGTTCTCCGAAGCAAGCTGCAGAGCATCTTTGCATCACCATCTGGGCGCCTGGGCTTGATAGCCCCCTCCACCGACACGGAGGGGCTGGAGGTGATGTCAACACCGTGGGCAGCCGCCGTACCAGGACCAGGCAGCAGCCGGGACGCAGCTCGCTGCCTGCCCCGTTTCACAGGCACAGGGGACACGCAAAGGGGCAAAAAGCTTCTGCATCCCTGGTACGGACGGTCACCACGGCTCCTTTGCTGGAGAACGAGTTTCACAGCATCCAAGCTTCGAGTTCATTATTTATGTCTCACTCGAGGTCTTTGCATTTGCAAAACTTTTTGAATAATTTATGTATGGTGTATAAGGGAGGAAGAGGGACACGTTTTGCTGAAAACCAGGTCACTCCTAATACCAGCCAAGCAGCAAAGGGAGACAATAGAAATAGGCACAGATACTCACTGGGGGAAAAAAACCCAGTATTAGTATATATATATATATACACACACACTCCAGAGATGCCCTCGGCATCAGAGGATATTTAGCAAGACCAACCCTTCAGCAAATGAAGATTATTTTCAACCTTCTGACTTTATCCTTTTTTAAATGAAGGAGAAAGCACTGTGAATCAGCCCCATTTCTTTCCATACCTTCACAGATGGCAAAAGCAGAGTGGCTGCAGAGCAGCTCCTCTACCAAATCCAGAAAGAGACTTTCTTACGTGCCTTTACAACAGCCTCACCGTCCCTGCACGCCGCTCCTGCCGCACCGGTGTCAGCGGCGCTGGGGCTGCGAGGGGCCAAGAAGGGCGGCGGGGAACAGGAGAGCACTTCTGCCCAGAGCTGCGGAGGGGTCCTCCTCCCTCCTGCATCTTCCTCCCTCCATCTTCCTCCCCACTGCGTAAGTGTGCCGCAGCCCCATCCAAGCCGCCCCTCCACCTCGCTCCACGCTGATACACAAAGAGTTACGTTCCCCTCGCGCCTGTCTTAAAACAAAGAGGATGTGAAACATTCAGCAAAAAACGCAAGAGGAAGGAAAATGAGAGAGGATATTGCCAAGACTTCAAGTAACTTCGGTTGCAGGCCGCCTTGCCGTGCCAAGAGCGTGCCCCGAGATGGGGGTTTGCTGCTCCCTGGACCTGCCCGGCCCCGCATCCCCGCGCCCACCATGACCGCCAAGGGATGCACGCGGAGGCAATGTCGGCAGCGAGATAACGCCGTCCTGCGCAGCTATGGGGAGATGAACCGCTTGGAGACACTAGAGAAATATAAATGCTGGGTAAGAGAAACGAGTGCCTCGTCATTGCCAGGAATGGCCACCAGGTACCACCTGCACCGGCTCCGGCTCATGGCAGTGCCGTCCCAAACACCTGTGGTAGTGAAACGGGAACAACACCTGGCAAGAGTCAGCGCAGCAGCTCTCCACGCCTGGAACATCTCCATCTGCACTCAGACAAACGCCCAGAGGGTCTGCAATGGCCCACGCAACACAGCCAGACCTCAGGCCCATCGCGCACCGAGCATAACGCGTGTGGAAAGGGCTGGGCCGGGTCCTGTCCTGCGCCAGGTCTCTGCTGGAGAAGTCAGAGGCATCACGGCTCACCAGCGGCTGCGCAGGCGGTGAAGACGCTCTTACAGCAAGAGAAGGGGCCACACGCGGGAGAAAGATGCACGGAGCGGCCGAGCATCCCAGCCAGGGAGGGGACACTCATCCCCAGCTCCCCCGGCAGCGCCCTGCCCCACGCGCCCTCAAACCTTCCCCCAAAGGGCCCTGCAGACCACCTCCACAGGGAGCGCGCCACCGCGCCTGTGGTCACACGTGCATGGGACACAGCCACGAGGCCAGGCAGCGCTGGTGCTCGGGCGTTAACTAATGCTCCAGCAAAATCCTCATTATTCATGCCCCTACCGACAGCAGCCCGGGCATCAGTGGAACACACCCCCCCAGTCCTGCACAGGAATTAAGGTCTAATCCAGGAACGCATTCAACAGAGGCTACAAAACAATTCAGCCATAAAAACATCCTTATCTCCGGAGGCCGGCGAGCGTTCTTCCTGCCCCGGCGTGGGCAGCCCGGGGTGCGGGGGACACGCAGCGGTGGCCACGGCCGGTGGGAGAGGAGCCCACCGGCAGCCGGGAGCACGCTGCGGTTCAGCACACCCAAAAATACCTGCCGTGCAGCGTGACCGGGGCGAAGGGACAGCCGGCCCCCTCGGCCAGCACCTGCCCGGCGACCCGCTGAAAGTGCCCGCTGACAAAGCCCAGAGACGAACACCCTTGGGACCCGCCAGTTAGTTCCCAAAATCTATTTCCAGTGAAGAACGACGCTGCAGGATTTGTTCCGCAATAAAACGAATGCTCCAGGCAGGGCCGGGCACAGGCTGCCTTCAGCTCGACAGGCAAACGCACCGCAGCGAAAGACAGCGCAGACCTGCAGAACCATACACGCACCCGCGGCTGTCGGGGTTGGGGGTTTTTTTAACCCAAAATGCCAAGAATTGGTACAATGGGGGTCCCTGTAATCCAGACATTACCAGCTGCTGCTCCGGCACAGGGGAAGTGCACGCGTGGGGGTCGGTGTGAGACGCGAAGGGCAGGGAGCCGGAATGATCCCTCCCGGCGTGGGACGGGGTGGTGGGCTCGGACGGAGCATCACCTGCCTGCGCCTCAGCTCCCAAAATGACGGCACCGCATCCCTGAGGCCAGGCCGGGGCATCACCGGCGATGCCGCGGGGGGCTCCACGGCACGGCTGTGCGTGGACGTGCCCCTCTCCTGTCCCACCGCCCCACAGCACCCAACCGGAGCAGCACAGGGCGAGCTCGGCGAGGTGGCAACTCACGCTGCTGGCGCGGTTGGTACGGGAAACCCAGCGGTGGGGGAAGTGA
>VZSZ01000918.1:152413-171298 GCA_013398815.1 Ibidorhyncha struthersii | reverse complement strand
GGGGACTGCAGACCCCCGTCCCCACGGAGCGCGTCGCGTCCAGCCCAGCGCGGGAGACGGAGACCGGCAGGACAGCGCTGCGGAGCCGTGCGCGAACCCAGCCCGTTTCCTTCGGGAACACGCCAGGAATTTGGCCCGAGCGCAGCAGCTGCCTCGTCACCTCCTTCCCTCGGCGGGGAGCAAAGTGCAGCCCACAAAACAATCGCTCCTCCTCGTGGTTTTGGCTCTGGCTGCCATAAGGTGGACGGTGGCTAATCGGCGATAAAATGGGAGAGACCGTCAGTGCCAGCCCCACGGATTTGGGAAAATCTATTCTCGCCATAAAATGACGGCGCCAAATCCAGGGCGAGCCGCCCGCCGGGCACACACACACGTACGTACGAGCCGGCCGTGGCCTCTCACGCCAGACTGTGACAAACAGACAACATTTGCGGATAATCCCCGGATGACTGGAATTCCCCCTTCTCCCCAGCTCAGCCATTCAGGCTGGCGAGGAGGACGCGGGGCGGCTGCCGCTCGGCAAACACGAGCCCCTGTGCCGCACAGCGAACGCGTTCCGGATGAAGCGTGGCGACGGGGCAGCATTCCTGTCAAGTCAGCCATGAAACGCGATGCGGAGCCGGTGCCAGCTTTATGCTTTTTTGCAAACTGGGATAGATGGATGGTCTTGCACAAAGCTCGGGCTTCACGTAGGGCTGACAGAATGGGATCCAGCCCAGGCCCCACGTTAAAAAGTTAATCCACCCATGTTTTCGAGCAGATGGGTCCGGGCGCAGCAACCTGATACCAGCTCAACCTTTTGTCTCTGCTTTTTTTATTCACTGGCAGGTCTAAAGCACAATTTTCTCAATCTTCACACCACAGCCTAATTCAGGCTGAGTCACTGCCTTCAAATATGGTTTGCGAGCCACATTTTTTTGCATGAGGCCTCCTAATTATAAAAAGGATGTAATGCTAATTACATGCTTATCTTGTAGGCAGGATATAAAGTTTAATTAGCTGTCATTTACGCCATATGCATGCAGCCCTGTAAAAGCACTAGTATTATTTGGATTACGCTTCTTAATTCTACACTGTACAAAGCCACAGGAGCACGTATTTTGGTTTTATCCTTCTACATCACCATTGTTCACGTTCAAAGAGTGTTCCAGCACTTACAGCTAATACAGAAGGAACCTGTAACTAGATTTGTAGGACACTGCCTTAGAGGATCAGCGTATTTGGGACTGGAAACAATTTCTTTCACCACCTTTCCAGAACCACAGAAAGTAACGATGCTCAGACTCTCATTTTCTGATGAGGACAGAATCGAAGCATTGCAAAACACTGTCGCACGAGAAATACCGCACGCACCACAGGTCTGGAACTGAGGCCTCGGGCAGGCGGCAATTAATGCACCAGATCATGGACTCGTGTCCCTTTTTTCTGGCTTACGCTGTGTCTGAGCTCTGAGGGTGGGAACAGAGCAGGGCAGCAGGCACTGGGGAGGAACAGCCACGGACATCTTCCAGCCCAGTTTTGCTAGGATTGTGCGTCCAAACCGTAAAAGAATACCACCGAAGGGGAAAATAAGCAAACAAACAAAAAACCCCCAACTTCCACATCCTCCTGCCTGTATCTAATAGCTTGCATCCCTCTGCAATCACTGCGTATTTGCCTGCCTGCTTTGATTTATTTTTTTTAAGCAACTTGGTTGACTCACCTCCAAGTGAGCCAAGCCCATTGGACACTGTGTAGGGGTCCAGTAATTCTGCCAGTTAAACCAGCAGAAACCTGCCTGCTGATCCCTGTGGGTGCAGAGCTCAGCCCACCGGTCTCCAGCCCACGTTCCTCCGTGCCTCTCCAAGGCTGCGCTTACACATACTTCCAGCAGATGAAAGCTGCGGCCGCCGCAGTCCCACGCTCCCACCGGTGAGCCCGTCCTTGACCACACATTAACACATTCTCCCTTGCTCGGTCACCAACCCGCACCCCACAGCTCACTCGCTCAGGGAGCAAAGTCAGCAGAAAACTGATCCATCTTGGGAAAAAAAAAACAAAACCAACCCCAAGAGAGAAAAAAGTGAGCAGTTTCTACCTAGTTGAGCTCACTCTGGGATCAAATAACCACCGGTGCTGGTGCAGGGGTGGGGGCCACCCCAGCCACTGCCAAGTGGAAGGAAGAGGGAGGCTGCAATAGCATCAGCTCAGCTCAGCCCTGCTGCTCTTCTCAGCCCTCCCTCGCGCCAGTGTTACCTCTGGGTGGGTCACAATCAGCTGCATTAAGCAGGTTTGTTTGAAAATGAACAATTTTTTTCTTTTAGAGCTAGTCTTTGGCTGGATCAGCACCCTAATCTGTCTGGGCGCAGCATCTCCCCACCTCCATTTTCCTGCCCCCATCCTTGTGCTGGCTGCAGTGGTTACTGCATCTCCATGAAACAGTCATTGCTAACGCGTTAGGAAGGAGCCACTTCTCTGGGAAAGCTTTCTGCCAGTTGAGCGAGACCAGTCAGGTGAAGCAGGACCCGGAGTGACAGCAGGAGTGGGAGGTGGGGAACCAGCCCCGTCCCCGCGCAGCAGCGCTGAGCCGCCGTGTCAGCTCGTGGCATCTCCTGGCCACGTCTCCGCAGCCTCGGAGCGACAGGCGCCCGCGGGGAGGCCAGTGCTGCGGTGCGTGCTGAGCACGGGCATCCATGCACAGGGACTGCGGTACCTGCCAGGAGACATTAAACCTAATTATCCTGCGAGTGCCTTGCGTCGGGGATTTCGGAGGCTCCCCTCTGACAGCTGACCCCCAGTCCCAGCAGTACTTCCGCTGCTTGTGAGAGTGAGAACCAGAGTTACAGGGGGAGGGAAGGTGGAAAACCACCCGCTAATCAGGTCTCAAAACACCAGACACTTGGGCACGCTAATGCATTTCTTTAAACCCCGGGAGACTACAATGGGCATCTTGACTGTCAGAAACCAGGAGCTACATGAGAAGTTTCTTGGAATTGCCCTCGAGCAGCAGTGTTCAAGGTCTATTTATTATGGGACTATATATCACACTCACATCTTTCTTGCTCTCAAGGATTTTTATTGAGCTAGGCACAGATGAAGCATTGTATAGGGACACACCAAAAAAAAAAAAAAAAAAAAAAAAAAGTGTTCCAGATAATACATTAGCCTATCGCAATGAATCTGCATGAATTCCCTGCTGTAAACCAAAAGGCACACATTGACCTATTGTACTAACAACCTCCCGAGAGATCAGATCCTTGAGCTTGGACCTTTCCTTAGTTGTGAACACGACTCCAGAGTAGACACCAAGAGCTTCCCCTTCTCCAGTACAGCTGTGTCAGCCTGGAAATATGCTTTGGGTATGTTCTTATCAGATAGGCCCTTTCCATGTGGTTGCAGCAAATAACCTCACAGAAACCTACAACATGATAGAGTGTTCCCTCCACTGAGCGTTCATGAGTTTTACATATAACTAACATGGGTTTTATATGTATCTTACAGCAGAACAGTACCTTTCCTTCCCAAGTTGCGCCTCTAGCAAGCGCACGTGAATTTCCACCTCCTTGATTCCTCTTTTCCCTTCTGTAGCTAACTTCTTTTCCCCTTGCAGTCGCTCCTCCTGGCCTTCAGGCAGGGCTGCAGGGGCGGGTGAGACAACCAGAAGACAGATCTCTGCCCTGAACAGCGGTGACGTAAGTGAGCCTCTGCACCGGAGTCTGATGTGAAAATCAAGCTGGGCTGGGGTCCCTGCTCCCAATCTACAAAACCTCTTTGGCTCCCAGCTTACACTTGTTAACCTCCAATATTTTTTTTTTTTTTTTTTTTTTTTTGTGCAAAACTCCTCATTAGCCACTTGTGCTACCAAGTCTTCCTGGGTTTCACAGACACCCCAGGTTCGGTAATTATTTTTGGAAGCTGGCTTCTTTTTGAATGAAAATATCAGTGCGAGATGCCATTAGCCAGTCTGTGGCGTCCTACTTGCAGCAGAAATGATCTCCACATCTATCTCCTTCCAGGTCCCTATATCTGTTGTTTGTGCCTTGGGCAATCAGTTATTCTCCCCCGCAGAGAGCATATTAGTGTAACTATAGCTGCTACAAGCCTGCTGTCTGTCTTGGGCTAATTGGCTTCTCCTCCAGCTTTTGCTCTGCGGCAGTCACACCCGTTCGTACATGCCCAGGACATGCCAGCTACTTACAGCGCCGGCTTTGCCAAGCCACTCGCCTGGCACGTGCCTCTCGGGGAGATCTGGGAGCACCGAGAGGAGAGCAGGAGTCACAGTAACAGAGCATCGCGTCTGACGGGAGCTGTCTGAAGCAGACAGCACCGTTCCCTTTCATCTTCCTGGCAGGTGTCAGAGCCGATAGACCAAGACCCAACTTCCAAGCGCAACAGCAGCACGTCCGGAGCGAGCACGGGGACACTCCTCGGGCTTGAGAGTTTTCTGGTGCTTCTGCTTTTAGCCAGTTTAGGAGGTTGGTTTGCCTTGATTACTTGTTAAAAATAAAAGAAAACCTTTTTCAGTACTCTTTCGCTAAGGCTGAGAAGCTGTGTCTATCCTTCACCCTTCACCTGACCCCTCAGTTTTGTGAACCGGGCCAGTCCTTTCGCACTGGAAATAAGGACTAAGGCTTGTGGCAGGAGGTGGCACATTTCCCAGCTCTGTTGATTTTTGGCACGCTTCTCCAGAGTGCTGTTGGCCTCCTCCCTCCCCAGTTTCAGTGGCAGCTTGCTTATTTTTACTGTTTCGTTAAGGTTTGTACTCGGCTCCAACACCTGCCCTGACTGCTAACCTGCCTTCTCCTGTTCAAGTTTGCGACCCCCAATCCAGCCGGCCCTCAGGACCCCGAGCCAGGACCCTCCCCAGAGCACAGGGATACTCACGAATCCCTATGGCTTTTCCTAGCCTGATGATATGCTTTGACTTTTGTTCCCAGGATGATGATCCCCATGGCGCTGGAGCCGGGCTTCTATACTCAATGTCTCCTTTGTCTTCCCTTAATTTGGTGGTGGTGACGGTATCGATGACTGACGATCAAAAGCACCATGAGATCCTTACGCTGAAGTACCCCAGAAGAGCGGCTTTTAGAATCGTCATGCTTGGGCCTGTGGCCCGGGAACTGGCCATAAAATAACTTACAAAACAGAAACATTATTTTAAAGAGTAATGCCTTAATGGGGAGATTGCAGAGGCTCAGTTACCTGGCAGCACAAATCCCGGGTTGAGTCAAGCCACAATGACCCCTTCTCTATCTCATTTTAGAGCCCCATTCACACTGTAAATGTTAACGGCACTGTGCATACATGTAGAGACAGAACAAAGCACTGCATTATTATGTTATCTGCGGCATGATTTAGTCTGCGTTACGAACCATAAAGACGGTGACTGTGTGGTCACAACTTCTGGAGATGCGACGATCGTTCAAGCACAAAGATGAGGGCAAGAAATGACTGGGTCAGGGAACTAGCACGTCTAGAGGCATTTAGCACGTTTAACATCATGCGGGAAGAACACGCATAAAGGAGCTTCACTGCTTACATGTGTACATTTGTATATATAATTACCTTCCAGGCAAAGACGGGGTTAATTGCACTGAAGCTCATAATTTCCTTGCTCACGGTGAAGGTGACCTCTCACCCCGAGAGAAGGATGGGCTTCCAGCTTCACCGTGTGCTTCCTCCCTGGTTTTTCACTGCGCTGCCCAAGAGTTCAGGAGCTCCTTTCCCATCCAGGTCTCACCGGCGCAGGGATCCTGTGGAGCAAAGCGGTGGTTATTTAGAAAGCTGGGGGGAAAAAGAAAACCTGCAACTGGCAGAAGCAGCAAAGGAAACGTTACTACAGGCCCTGCAGGGAAGTTCTTACTGGCATAAAAATGACAAGTGAATCATAAGACGAGTTTCAAGCTTGGGATTTTTTGGGTGAACCCCTTAAGAGGAGAGGAGAGGAGACACGTGGCACATTACAAGGAAAGTGCACCATGAGACCTAGCGCAATTGTCCTGGTCCCCTTTTCAGCCCCACAGATCTCAGAGGGCTGAGAGCACCCCAGGTCTCTCCTGCAACTATTCTTGCATCTAAGCAAGCTCAGATAACATCCTCCGAGAAGAAGAAAGGCTCAGAGCAGCCGGATTCCCCGGGCCCCAGCTGGCACGCCGTAACCCCTCCGAGCGAGCTGTATTTGCCAGTGTCCGCAGAAAGCCCTGCTGTGGAGGCAAGGTGCCCAGCGGTGCCGTGCAGCCGTAGCACCCCTACCCCAGGCCCACCAGGGCAGCTGGAGAGCACACCGGCTAGCACCATCGGATGGTGCTGGCGTACGCAGGGCTCCAGCACCACTGGCCCTGCAGCTAGGGGCTGAAGTTGAGGATTAAACCGACAGCCACAATGAAATTCCTACAGGACTGCATCACTGTGATGAAAAGGTTTCTGAAAGAAAGTATTATTGGTCATGGATGGTCTCTAAATTCCCTGAGAAGCTTTTCCTAGAGGGAAATAAAAGGACTGACAGGTGCATTTTGGGCAGGGACAAGGCATCAACCAGGCTGCCCGAGCTACAGCTAAACACACAAAGGCAAAGTCAGAAACAAGTTCTCAATTAAATGGAAAAGTGAAATTAGTCATGCCCCGGGAGTCACTGTAGCACAGGAAGCTGCAATGGAAAAGTAATAAGTGAACCGAGGGCTATGAAATCTTCAAAGATGTTCATGGAAGAATTATTTAAATAACAGGGTTAATTATAGATATGACAAAGTTTCATTGTCAGGAAAGGCCAAACAGTCTGCCTATTCTTACTCTCATTTTTGGGGGGAAATAAGAAATCTCATGGAAGGCCCAGCCAAGCAGCTGCCACTCATTTCCTCTGCAAACACAAAACATCAGCCTCTATCCGTGTTCTGCGTGGGAGCTTTGGTCTCGTAATGCTCCGTGGATCCACAGAGGACTTTGTGGTGGGAAGGGGGAGCAATAGGCAGAGGGGCACAGGACCCCGGTGAGGGGGGGATGCAGGAGCAGGTCATCCTTTCCCGGACAGACTTACTGATGTGCACCTTGGAGATGGAATAGCAGCACTCAGCACCTGGAGACATAACCTACCTTTTTTATACCTAGCGCTTACCAAAGGCTGGAAGTCAATTGCTTTCCATCACACACATGCCACATATCCCCTTTGAAAACCATCACACAGATTAATGCCAAGGAATTTGTACGTTCCTTAGCTCTCCTTTGTAACTGACACCCCTAGAATCGGTCAGGAGAAAATCACAGTCTCTCACAGCCCAGGCATTGGATTCAGCTGGAGCTGCAGCCTCCAGATCCCAGTTGTGCCAGACGAACCGCAGGCTGCGTAGCTGGGCAAGGAAACGAGCATCGCCTGAAAGCCCTGAAGCAATTCCCAGGATGTGCTGTTTGCGCAAAGCTTTCAAAACCCTCCTGGTTTGGAGGAGACCCACCGCCCTGCATTCCTTGGCGGGTTTTCCTTGCAGGAGCCTGGTTCAGCTTCTCGAGGCTGAACACGGGAGGGGTGCCGGGGCCCCTGCATGGCGCTGAGCTCTGGTGACACCGAGGTACGGCAGAGCCGCCGCCAGCTCACAGGGCACCGGCCGCTGACAGCACCTTGCTGGCCATGGGAGCCGGGGCATCGTAAACATAATGCACATCCCACGCTTGGCACGGCAGGCTGCGAACCAGTGGCTGAGAGAAGCAGCTCAGAATTAAGATCGTTGAATTTAAGTGATTCTTTTATACCTAAACTTTTAAGGCTATGAAGATTTGGCCTCTCAGGTTCAGAGCAGGGCAAAGGAGCATGCTAGGACAAGCAAGGTGGGATTTTCAAGAGCAGGCAATACCGACAGCTCCCTTTTGGGCTGCAGGGGCTCAGCCCCACAAAAAAAGCCATGCTTTGCTCTGTGCCACGCGGCACGGCAGAGCCAGCCGCGAGAGCCTTTCCACCCACAACAGCACCTTTTGCAAGGGTATGTACTAACAAGATTCACTCTTGTGGCAGAACCACAGGCCCTGCACTGAGCCCAAACCCAAGGCAGGAAGGCTTTTGGCCACCACCAGCATTAAACATCTATTTGCTCCATTCCAGTACACTCCCCTTCCACTGCACAGGAGCTGGAAACAAGTCCCAGTGCTGCAACAGTAGATTCTAGCACATACCACCACCATCCCCAGCACAGCCACCCCCACCAGGGGTACTGCAAAGCCTCCCCCAAGGGTGCAGCCATATGGAGCAGCGGCACTTGAACCCCACTCCCTCCTGTATCCCGTCAGCACTGACGCCCTGCAGCTGGTCCCTCTCCCAGCAGTACCCTGGGGAGGGTGAGCACTTCACGGAGAGCACCTGGGAGTCTGGAGTTATCACAGAAGGGACCTTTGAAGCCTATCCAGTCCCCCCCCTGCCCCGGGCAGGGACACCTCCCCCAGCCCAGGTTGCTCCCAGCCCCGTCCAACCTGGCCTTGAACACCTCCAGGGATGGGGCAGCCACAGCTTCTCGGGGCACCCTGCGCCGGGGGCTCACCGCCCTCATTGTAAAAAATCTCTTCCTTGTGTCCCGTTTAAACCGAGCCCTTCCCTTGGGCAGCGCCAGAGGCAGAAGAGCCTTCACCTGTCCTGCAGCTCAGTTTTCTCCCAGTTTGGCGTCGCAGCCTGTGCTGCTCCCAGCTCTGCGTGGCTCGCACGGAGCAGAGGTGGGATCCAGCCGTGAAAGAGCACACCGCGGCGAGCTCAGCCCCCGGTCCAACCGACGCTGTGGGCCCACTTTCTTCACGTGTCAAAGTACAGCGGCAGGCTGTAATAAAACTGCAGACGCGCGGTGGATAAACAGTCCCTAAGGATCCCTCTGCCTGGTGCGAGCTGCTGGGGCGCGCGAGGCTGATGGGGACTACTCCTCGCAGGCGCCTTCTGGGGTGGTTTAAAGCCATACAAAACCTCCGACCACTTAAGTGGGGTTATATTATCATAAGACAATTCCAAGGAGAGGAATGTTTTCCCAAAATTTGTATAACCATTGGAAAAAAGTCACAAACCACTGTGAAATTGAGCCGAAGCTGTGTTTCCAGGAATTAGAACCAGAAGTTCCCAAACCAAACTCCAGTTTCCTTTTTGGAGGGTTTCCAGAGATGTCTGCTGTGCATTAGCCCTGGTGCGACCCGTGAGATGGATGTAAGCGCTGGCTCTCCCTATGTAAATATTAATTTCCTCCCGGTTCTGCTCAGTGGTCCCGGACCTCGGTGTTCCCTCTTTTTCTGTCTTTGCTCCTGGAAACTGGATGGAGACTTTCCTCTCCCCCGGCACTCGGTGACCACCCCTTACACACGCTTCTTTTGCCCCGGTGCCAGCTTTACATCAACCACTGTTGGCTACAGTGGAAATCGTTTTAATTTTCATAATTACAGCAAGGCTACTGCCTTTCCTGGATAAAAATATCTTCAGAAGCAGTTACCGGTATCTCCAAAATCCTGTGGAAATCCCCACTAACTCTCCCAACGTTGCCCAGAAATGCAGACAAAGGGGTTTGCTCTCGGGGCTGGGGTTCGGAGGGAGGAGCCGGCCGCTGCGGCTCCTTCTGCCCGACTCTGCCGGAGGCTGCAGACCCCCAGCATCGCCATGCCCCGTGCCCACGCCGCCTTTGCCTGTCGGTAGCTCTGCGCTTCGTTTGGGCCCTTCTCTGCAGTCTCAGGGGTTGACATTTCCTTTTCCTTCTCTCCGCAGAAGACGGGGAAGGGCAGCTGAGCAGGAGGGTGCCTCTTCTCCTGGTCAGCCGGGGGGTGCCCATGGGGCTGGGTGTGATGGGGGACCTCAGGGGCTGCGGGGAGCCGGAGCCAGCCGGCTGAGGGGAACTGGAAGGGAGAGGAATGGGGATGCTGCAGCTGGGCTGGCTTACAAAAGAAAGAGAAGAACCACCAGGAAACAGATTTGCATTTTGTTAAGTTAATGAGCGTAAGGAGGAAGACGAGGAGCTGCCTTGCGGGGAGGTGTGCCAGCCCCTGTCCCTCCGGCCGGCAGCCCACCCCGCAGCCAGAGAGGGACCGCAGCTTTGAATTCAAGGATGTTTTGTCCTGCTCCCGGGAGGCGGCTTCTTCCGAGCTGGGACAATCAGAGGCCAAAGCTCGGCTTTCCTTCTCGGTGTCATGCAGAGGTGCCCGCAGCCGGGGGCTCGTGGCGGGTTGGGAGTGTGGACCACGGTGGGGCACTGAGAGCGAGTCGGCTGCCATCCTGCATCTGGGGAGGATGCAGACTGCATCCCGGTGAATGTGTTTTGCCTGCAAACCGGGAGGGCTGTGTGGGAGAGCAGCCCCCGAGGAGCAGTGTGGGGCGGGACATAGCCACAGTAAACACCAGATTGTGTTAAACTGATTGTGGGGAGGTGTGAAGACCAGTGAGGTACCAATACCCACCGCTCTGCGGTCTTAGGTTGCTCTGTACCCCAGAGCTCTCCGAGGAGACGGGCAAGGGCTGACGGTGTGTTTCAGCGGTGGAGGCACGGCCGGATCCTGGCACCTCGCTTAACCCACGTCTACCGTGTCAGCACGTAAGCACACCGCCCAGCCAGAAAACCCGCCTGTCCCCTCAGATTGGTATGGTGGCTTCACCGTGCTTCTTGGGGACAAAGGGACTGAAGCTGCGCCCGAGGTGTGCACCCATGGGAGCAGGAGAGCAAAATTACCCTCATCATCTCAATTATTTTTCCCAGCATATATTTCGTCTGTTCAAGGTTACGGCATGAAGTGTCCTCACGCGGCGCAGCGCGTCTCAGCGAACGCAGCCATCGGGGCAGTAAGCAGTAAGCAGATCCACCTCCTCGTTGTTCACCTTGCAGAGAAAGCCCCGTTGCTGCCTGGTGTTTACTTTCACGGCAGTGTTTGCAGAGGACATGCCCTTGAAGCGTGCAGATAAGATACTGATGATTGGGAGCAATTTCATTTGCTATTAAAAACCCTAGGTGACTGGAGAGCTCCTCGTCTGGTTACCTGCTGCAAGGGCACGCAGGGCACGGCGGCCGCCCCGGGAGGTCCCGGGGACATCGCTGCCCGCTCTGCCTGCGCCCGGCCCTTTCCCTGCAAACCTGTCCCTCTGAAACCAGTAACAATTCCTAATTAATGTGTCTGGCCCCCTTCGTTCCTCTCCAGTTTGGGTGCCTTTGCTTTCCCCTTCCCTTGGCAGGACGCGGGAGGGCGTGGGGTGGATGCGAGCCGGTTGCACGCCTGTTTATATTCACTTGGCTTGTGAGATATGGTTCAAAACGGGCCTCTCTTCAAATAAAAATATGTTATTTACTGTACGATTAAATATTTGTTTCCTAGTGGGTTGGACTTGAGTGAACTGTATTTTCTACAATACTGTTTAAGCATGACTTGCATTCTTTCCCATTGCCTTCGGTTTTGTATCATTAATTTTCTTGCTCGTTATGCCTTTATTAGCTGCAGTGAGGTTTTCCTGTGACTTTACATAGTAAAAAATGAAATAAAAAAAAATTCAAAAGAACATTAAAAAATTACTTTGAAATTGAATTCCTCTCCCACTAATTTGATCTGCAGGAAGTACAGCGGCAAACAGAATACAGAATATTTCTTAATTATTCAAGAGTACTTCCCCATGCAAGTACATCGGCCCGGTCTGGGCACGTAATTATTGTATTTTATAATAATAGCACCGGGGCATGCCGAAGCGGACTGTCGCAGCCTTTGCCTGCAGATTATCTGGCTCACCAAACGCTTCCCACGGCGGCGGTGTTTAGCTCTGGCCGGGCGGTTATTTACAGCAGGAGCCTGGCAGGGCAGGGACGGGCTTCCGCCGGCCATGCGCTGGCCGGGGCTCCGCACGTCCCCTGCAGCGGCCGCCGCGCGGGACGCGTTGCTCTGCGGGGACGGGACCAGCTCCACGGTTGCGCAGGTGTCTCCTCCACCTTAGAGCAAAGCGTGATGAGCGCCCAGGAGGGAGGGCTGGCAGAGCCCGGTTGGGAGCAGCCGGTGGTGCTCGAGCCAGGAGGGTCTGGAAGGAGAACCGCACCTGGAGCCACGCAGGGATCTCTGCCTGGCCGCGGAGGACTGGCCACCGCTGGGCGTTGGGTCACTGCACGGAGGTTTTGCCTGAAATCTTTTTGGGGAAAAAATCAAATACACCAAAAAATACAACCAAGGAAAACTGTATGTTGGCTTCTTCACCTTTGATCCAAAGCGGCTCCTACTTTTGCTGTTTTCTGGACATACCTTTCTTAAAAATAATACAGCGTAAAAACCCCAAATGATGTTCCTCACTTCTCCTGGAAGCAGTCGAGTTCCCCATTCGTTTCACACTTCCCAGTCGGACACTGGCGGCTGCATTTCCCNCACCGCACAGCCCCGCACTCAGCACCCAGGATGAGGGCAAGCTGCCATTTTCTGGGTTAATTGCCAGGATGCCAGCGAAGGGGAGAGACAGAGATTTCTTTGTGCCGGCTCCAAGTGCCTCTGTTCCAGGAGAACGGCTTATAACCGACCTTGCTTTGTGTGGCCAGCCCTGGCTGACACCATTTGCACAAGTGGCTGAGCTGACAAAGACAAAATCAGGAATTCTTGGAGATTTTGGGCAATGAGGTATCTCCTGGAGCAGCCCCCAGACACTGCAGCCCCAGTTTTGTTTTCCTGCCAGGGTTCAGATCAGAATATCCAACGCCATGATGACTAGAGATGATGTCCCAGAACGAGCTGCTGCGCTGGGGGCCCCGGGCTGCCCTCCCTCCCCTCCCGCGCACCCCGCGAGGGAGGAAAAACCTTCTTAAGCAGCAAAGCAAAAGAAGAAAGATCGACCGACCAACAGAGAGAAAGGCTCCTTCAAGCCCATACATCTGTGTGACCTCCTGGGGTCCGGCGCAGTCCTGCCGTGTCCGGGCCCCCCGCAGCACCTGCACCCAGCACCCGCAGCGCCTGCACCCAGCACGCGCAGCCCCGCCGGCACCGCAGGACCGCGGGCTGCAGCCTGTTTACGCCAAAACGAGGAGAGAGAAATCTGCTTCCGTTGTCAAACATGTGGGAAATAAAATTAAACCCAGTCAGTAAAATATGACTGTGGCAGGGCTGGTGATGCGCGTCACACGCTTTCCAGATGCAGCAACACGTATTTTAAGGCGTTTGCTGCCCAGTCCTTCTGGGTGCGGGGCTGACGCCTACAGCACCCCGCAGGGCTGGGCTGGGTGCCCGGGGTGCCGACGGAGCGCAGCCCCACGGTGCTCCCCTGGGAAGGTCCTCACGCAGCTCTGGAAGCGGCTGCTGGGTGGTGAGCCCTTCCCAAAACGGGATGGGTTTGGGTGGGAGATGCTGGCAGGCGGTGGGAAACTGCACAGGATGCATGCGGAGAAGGCGGCTCTTCCCAGGCGCGGTGTTTTCCTCCAGCCCCGAAGCCGCGGCACTCGCACTGTGACCCCCCCCAGCACGCCCAGCAGCGGCACGGCACGGGGACCAGCCGGGACAGCCCCAGCGAGGCACGCTCTGACGGGGCCATATGTAAATGGGACTCTTCCACCTTTCTTTCAGAGCCACCACTGCTGGTGACGGACACCGCTCGGGCTAACAAAGCATTTTCCCAAGCGGGAAGAAAGCTGCCTTGGCTTGGCTTCCAGGGAAGGGGGGGTGGGGGGGCAGCTATGAGAGCTATGGAAACCACATAACAATCAGAGGAAAGAGGAAAGTGATGATAACCAGCAGATATCGGCTACAGGCCTCACCTTGGGTGGGTTTTGTAAACAAACGCAGCTTGGAAAAGTGCCGATATAAGAAGCGGCAGGCGATGCACCGCTTCCCCGCCCGCAGGAATTACCTGGGTGTCAGCAGCTCCCAAAGTCAGAAAGGTGACGAGCAGGCAGAGCCGGGTAACCTGAGCCCGGAGGAGCCTCCCGGGCTCTTTGTGGTAATGTTCAGTAAGTTTTGGAAGACTGGGACGAGTGAAAAGCGAGTGTGCTGGTGGGCTCTCGGCAACGATGGCCTGCCAGCCCCGTGCGGCTCTCGGGAAAGGGCTGCGGCAGAGGGTTGGCGCTGGGGCTGATGGAGCAGGAACCGGAGGGATGATACAACACCGGGCAGCAGGGGAGTAGGAAAAATGGATTCTGTCAAGCTAATTTGATCTATTTTTAGATAAAACTGTAATTAAGTCAGTACTTGATAACAGCAGTACTTTTAAGGTAATAGGGCTTCTGTTACATATCTGATTTGTAACAAACGCAACATGGCACATATTAAATGAATCAGAAAATGTCTGCTGTCCCCAAAATGTAATTACAGGAGAAGATTCCTCATTTGGTTAGTGTATCCAGGGGAGTCCTTTGGGAATCAGCTCTTGACTCTAAACTGGTGCTGAGCACAAGTAAACAACATTTGTTTCAATATATAAGGTCAGCCGTTAAGACACAAAGGATGGGAGTCATTCTTCAGGAGGCGGCGCTCCTTCCTGGGAAACAGTGACTGGAAAAGACCAAAGGGATCCTGGCGAATGAGCCCGGGCTGAGCGCGATGTGCAAGACCACGGAAAAGACAAACAAAAGTACTCTACCGCGTGTCTGGTTGGGAGGATGACTGGCTTTGACAGAAATCAGGGTGAGTGAGATGATCTTAATGAGGAGCAGCCTTCCTGCCTGTCTGCAATTCCCTCCTAATTACCTCAGCCACAACCTGAGAGAGCAGAGGCCTGACACCACCTGTGTGTCACGGAGGAGGCAAACCCCAGCCCGGAGCCGCTGCCGCGGCTGTCGCGAGCCAGCGCAGGTAACCGGGGCCCTGTGTCCCCGGAGGTGGGTGTGCCGCCAGATGTGCGCCGTGCCAGCTGTGCGTGCACGCTGCCGCCTGGGCCATACTGCCAGCTCCGCCGCCACCCCGATGCGCTCCAGCTGTGGATCCGCAGCCGTGGGCACCATCGCCTGCGTAGGCCTCAGATGCCCCGCGGCTGCCAGCTGTGCCCCAGCTGTGCTCCCCCAGCGGTGCGCCCTCCCCTCCTCTGTGCCATACCCCTCCCGCTGCGCCGCATCCCCCAGCGGTGCCCGCCCCGAGGCGCTCCCAGCTGTGCCCAGCTGTGCCCCCCAGCTGTCCCCCCTCCAGCTGTGCCCAGCTGCGCCCCGCGCGCCGCGGCCCTGCGGCGCCCCCTGGCGGCCCCGCCGCATCCCTCTCCTGCTCAGTCCCCTTACTCGTCCCCTCCCGTGCTGAAATCTCCACTACGTTTATAAAGGGATAGTTTTTCCCCTTGAGCCCACCCACAGGAATTGGTCCAAAGGGGACAAGTGGCTTCACAGGAGCTTTGGGTCACACAGCGTTGTCACAAACACTCCGATTTGCAGATAGTGCAGGAGAAAAGCTTTTACCGGGATGGTGTTCCTACAGTGAGAGTTCCTGTCCCCTCTCCCCCAAAGAGGACATTTCATGGGTGCCGGAGAGCAATTCCTTATTTCACATAAAACTGGTGAATGTGAAGCAGGAAAAAAGAAAACAATTTTACATGTTATCTAAAGATTAGATAACATCTAAATTAACACCCTGGAGGTGTTTAAAAACAGGGCAGAGGTGGTACGTGGGGACGAGTTTAGAAGTGGTTTGGTCAGGTTAGGTTAATGGTTGGACTGGATGATAAAGATCCCTTCCAACCTCAACGATTCTATGATTCTGTGATTGTGAGAGAGACTCAAAAAGGGAGTGGTTTCTAATGCTCGGACCCGAATTTCTCACTTACCTAGCACGCACCTGGGATAACCCATTGCTCCGTAAACCAGACCATACCTACCTCTCATCAAAGTTTCACGTCGTGGCTCCCATCCTTCGCCCGGCCCGCGCTGCCTGCGGTGCTGTGCAGCTCAGTGCCAGGTGCCGAAACCGGCTTCTTCCGTAGCTGAACGGCGGAGGCGGCCTACGGAGAAGGAAACTCAGGTTCCTCTGAGGCTCCAGCTTGTCTGGGCACGGGGGTGTCCGTGCACACCCCCTCTCTCAGCTGCAAAAGCCCCTTCTGCCCTGTCCCCGCTGGGCCAGCTCTACAGGACAGAAAGTCCCCAGCAGGATCAGCCCCGTTACACCTCTGGCCTTCAGCACAGGAACCTTTAACCGTTTTTATTCATGCAGAGACCTGATTTAGGCAACTAAATAGGCCGTGACAGCATCCGCTCCTCCCGCCACCCAGCGCGAAAGGGCAGGGATGTGTCCGCATGAGATTCGCGCACACGGGGACAGGCGAGACGTGGTGTCACATCCCAGGCATTCATTTTCTGCCCCGCTCCTCCCCGCGCAGGGGTACCTCCTGCCAGCCAGCGAGGCGGCAGAACCGGGCTGCCCTGCGCCAGCGCCCACGGGCACCCTTCCGCCTTCATCCAGAGGGCTGAAAGACTCAAACAGCATAAAAACATTCAGCCCTGCCACTGCCGAGCACGCGAATGTCACCAGAATGTCCCCGAGGACCTGTCCCCAGAGGGGGCCCCAGCGCAGGGAGGGACAGGACGCAGGCGTGCTGCAGTGCAGGCTCTGGCCTCCACGCACCGTGCAGGGGGACCCCAGCAGCACCCCCCGCCTCCCCCCTGTCCATGCACACCAGCTCCTGCGAGCACTGGTGGGATGCTCACAGCTGGCGCGGGGCGGGGGGACGATGAGCGGTTTGCGGGGTCAGACCTCGCATCGGCTTACGTCAAGGCTGCTGCAAACTGTGAGCATTTTTTTAATTTATTTATCTCCCGGCCGCTTCCTGACAGACTGTTTCTAGGGGGGGAACGGGCAGAAAGAGGGCAAACGGTGCTGGGGAGACGTGGACTCTGCAGCTGTGCGGAGCTCTGGGGGGACACGGGGCAGAGGGTGCCCGGGGGACGGGGCAGAGGGGCAGCCGGGCACGGCGTGCGCCCCACAGCCTGTTTGCCATCACCCTCCGACCACACAGGAGCAGTCCGTGGACTTTGCAGCGAGAGAGGGAAAGGGCTGGGAAGCACACAGGGAACCGGCACCGGCAGCAGGGTTCAACCCCATCCTCCGGGCGGGACGGCAGAGGTCCTGGGAGGCCCTCCCGGCAATGGGGGAGGCGGGCTGGATTAAATCCTTGTCTTTCACCTGGGCTGGAGTCCAGCCCCGAAATAGCAGTCCAAAAACAAGATCACATGAGAGGAAAAAAATAGCAAGGCGAAGGATTATCCATACTTCCTTGCCCGATGTGGGTGCAGAGCGGCGGCCCGCGTTGCCAGCCACGGTGCCGCTCCGCTCCCCCTGCAGCGCAGCGCCCGCTGGCCGCTGCCAGCTTTTGCCCGGGATCCGGCACAGCCCCGGTGCCCGCACCCGTCTGAAGGACGCTGCCTTGCGCTGGAGCCGCCCGTGAGTGGTGCGAGGGCGTGCGGGTGCGGGTGCATCGCTCCGGGAGCTGCCTGCCCCGGGGGGAGCGGGGCGAGGGGCAGGGTGACCCCAGGCAGCTCCTGCCCATCCCGGGGTGGGTTGGCAGCGTTGCCTCCTGGCTGCCCTCACGGTGCTGCTGCCGCCACCGCCCCATCCCCTGCACCCCAACCCGGCAGGTGAGTGTCTCCTCCAGCATCCCTCGGTGCCCCCCCCCCGGGTACAGCGTCCTGGCAGAGCCGCAGCCCCGCGGGGGCTTTGCCACCCCTTCCCAAATGGTCTGCAGCACGCGTTGCCGGTTAACTCCTGGCCAAGTTTGCGGGCTCGGCCGGGTGTGTGTCGCTGGGGGAACAACTGGGGTTTCCTTTTTCTCTCTCCGGACTGGGAGGCAGGGAGCCGGCAGGGGGGCAGGAGGGGGGGACTTTCCACTTCAGCGCTGTTCCCAGCCTGGACTGGGCTGAGCAGCACTCGCTGAGCCGCTTCGGCCGTCCAGCTCCAAGGAGAGGGGTGAAACCACAGCCTGGGACCTGGGGGATCTCGTGGGTCTCATTTTCAATGAGGCTTGCAGAAAGTTTTGCGTAAATGGTCTCTGGTCACGTTGTGGTCATGGTTCGGGTGGAAGAGGAGCCGCGTGTGCCGGGGCTCGGCTGCCCGCACGGGCGCTGCGTGCGTACGGCGGGGTGCCAGGCAGGGACACGCACCTACTGCTCCCGCGGGGCAGAAAGCGGCTCTATGGTTAATTATTCACTGTGCTTCCAAACGACCTCAAGAAGTATCTATTATACCTGGGACTCACATCTAAGGAGGCCAGAGGACGTTCTCGGCCAGGCGCAGGTCCCAGCCGTCAAAAGCCATCCCGAGAGCCTGGGAAATAACACGGGCATCTGCTGCAACTGGGGCGTCCCGGGCAGGGCTGGGCAGGGAGGGCAGGAGGAGGCAGAGCTGGCTGCGAAGGCAGCGACCCCCATCCCCGCCGGCTCTGGGAGCAGAGCAGGGCGGCAGCGGGGCCTGGGGACCGCTGCGGCGCCGTCAGCGTCTGGGCTTCGGCCAAGGCAGGGACTTTCTGCTCGTCTTTCTGGTGGCCAGCGCCGGAGCCCGCTGCTGAAGCGAGTGTTTGCTCCGCGCTGTTGGCTCCGTCCCGGGGACGGCTGCCCTCAGGATGGGCGGAAAGGACACAACGCTGAATTTGGCAGGATGCCGTCAGCGGCACCCCGTGCCCTGCGCAGCGTCAGAGCTGCCCTTTCCGACCGCAGGAGGAGTGTCAGGAGAGCCCGGCAAGTGGCGGGGAGGGCTGGGGGTGCGGGGAGGGGGTGCAGCCTCCCCACAGCTCTGAAACATGGGGGATGTTCCCTTGTGTGAGAAAACGGAGCAGCGTTTCCTAATATTCCTCATACCCTAATAACCCAAATGCCCCTCATCCGGGAGAGCCTGAGCCAAAGCCAGGGCCAGTCTTTTTTTGAGGTGCAGCAATGTTTGGCTCTATCGGTTTTATTTTTCCTTTCTATTTTCAACATGTGGCTGAAATCGCAGGAGGGAATCTTGTGCGGGCTTGCTCAAACTGAAAAAAAAAAAAAAAAAGAAGGAATATTG
>VZSZ01000918.1:138570-150607 GCA_013398815.1 Ibidorhyncha struthersii | reverse complement strand
CCCGAACCTTGCAAGTGGCTGCAGAGCGCTGCCCCCCCCCCGGGGAGAGGAAGGGGTCTAAACACGGGAGTGTCATTGAAAATTGCAGCCTCAAAATTACTGCAAATGAACCTAAAGCTTCGGGCAGAAGCCTGGATCAGAATTTGAATCAGAACATGAAAAAAAAATTATATTGCAAAACACAATATTCGGACCATTAAAAAAAGGTAATTAGGAATTTTGTTGACATGACACAGCACTATAAAATGGTTCATTTTTGATGAAAAAAAAAATGTTTCCTTAATAAAAAAAAAAAAGTCCTTGGGCCTACTCTGGCCAGATAGCCAAGTCCTACTGAAAAATATTTTTTAACTTGCATAAGATTTTGTAAGTTCAGATCTTACTAGAAGTAATTGTGCGTAGCCAACCTCTGCTCGCTCTGACCTTTCCCTGCCCAGAGGGGTAAGTGCTGAGCATCGCCCCCTCCTCCGGCGCTGGAGCCAGTGCTCCCCAGGCCGCTCCGGTGTCCCCAGGTCCCGGCAGCATTTTGGCCGGGTGGTCGCAGCCATTGAGGCCAGCAGGGAGGGGTCGGGATCCAGCCTGGGAAGTGCTGGTGAGGCAGGTAAGAAGAAAATGAGTCAGAGCAGTGATTGAAGATAAGAGGGAAGCAAAGCAGGTTAAATTGATTTTGTACGGCTTGCCTGCTTTCCTGCTTGGACACCCAGCGACACCCCGCTCCGTGCCCGTGCCGTTTGCACGGGTGCACTCTGAGCTGCTCAGCACCCCGTGTCAGGCGTGCACCCCTTGCTTTGCCCAAGGGGCTTCGGAGGCCGAGCACCGGGTGCGACCCACGCAGCCCAGGGTGCCGCTGTGGTGTGGGCAGCACGTCTGAAGGCGCCTCGGGGTCTCGGGCACGAGCTGCCGCCCCCAGCCCTGCCCATCGCTCAGAGGTACCGGTACCCCCCCAGCGCACGCCACCAGCCCCCTCAGCCGCCCTCTGGATGGCTGCCACGGCCATCCTGGTGGGAGCACCATCTCGCCGCCCCCCTGCTCCCAGGTTTGCACCCTGCTCCAGTGAAAGCTGTGTGCGAGCACCCCAGCGTCCCCCCGTCCCCACTGGCTCCCGGACCCGACGCACTGGCTGGGAGGTGGGCTGCAAACGATGGTAACGGGGAGCCCAGGCGCCTCTCAACCTCTGCGGCAATCGCCTTGGAGAGCGCATGAGGCGTACGGGAAGATCTGCATAAACAGGGGTCTAAAGTTTATTCGGTTCCTAAGGGCAGGACCGGGCTCAGTGGCGATAAGGCAGCACAATGTCCAATTGTTCTCCCTCAACACCGGGTCAGCCCCACTTCCTCCGGCTTCTCCGAGCACTCGGGATGCGCAGGAACATGCACTTTGGATTAGGGCTGGACAGAGTTTGGGTCTACCGAGGTCTCCAGCCAGACCCAGAGCTTTGCGAGTCCTTTGGATAAACTTTCCTTCCCAGCTCCACCCCAGCCCAGGGGATAGACTTTCCCTCCCAAGCTCCCCAAATGATTTTGGCCTTCCTCCCACTCCTGAGACCTTGATCTTCCTCCCAACCTCGGCAGCTCATCGTGCAGCTGGCTACAGCTCCTGCTTTATTCCCCGTCAGCTGCATGGCTCGGCTCCTGCCCGCTGCTCCTCCAGCCCCGCGGCACCCAGGACCCCCATCCTCCGGCAGAGTGGTGGCGGGGAGCTGCTAGCTCTGGGTCTCCCTGTGTCTGCTTTATCAGGGTTTTCCCCTTGGCTAAATGGCACGAATAAGCCAAGACGCCGAGGGAGGTGGAAGGGGAGTGGCGGGGACGTGTGGCCCCGGGGAGCGATGGGGACATGCGGGGGCTCGGCTGTGCACAGCACCTGCGCCCGCCCAGCCGGGGCAATTAGAGCTTGCAGCAATTTGTCTTTATATTTGGCATCTTTGGTTTGGCTTATATAGCAGTTAGCAGCTCAGAGCATAGTTGTAATGAGGAGTTAGTGCTAAGTCACAAGGCCCATAAGGATAATAGCCATGGCGGTTTTATTTCGGTCTCTTTCCTCTTACTTCATTGTGCTTCCAATGATGCACTCATAGAAGAAACCAAAACCAGGATTTCAAGCACCTTCTTAAATTTGTTTTCCCCTTTGACGCCAATTCAGAAATTAAAAAAATAACAGCAGTTAGCACTTAGGAAGGCCCTTTTCCCCTTCTCCACACTCCCGGCTTCTCCCCGCCAGGGCTGGGTCTACCTGTCGCAGGGAAAATTCCCAGGGTCGGTTTGGAAGCACCACTGCCCCTTTCCTGCAGAACTCAGCCTCCTTCCAGCTGGGTGCAGTTTTCACCAGCTCCTAGGTGCTGGATGTGCCCTTAATTAGCGCAGGAACTGGACCAAACCACAAATGCTTCCATCCATTGCTCGGCCAGCCCGTATTTGCGTGAGCCGCAGTCTGGGGGAGGAGGCACAAAGGAGGGCTTTTAAGAGACATTGCGATCCTGAACCACAAGCACACCCGTTTCGAGGGGAAATAAGCCTAGCTTTAGGGCGCTAATTAGAGAAAGAAAGTTGTAACTTTTCAATGAGGAAGCAATCACCGATTTTTCTTTTAACGCTCTAATAGCCGCTAGCTGGTGGTTGGGTCGGTCCCGCTCTCGTGCTGCCCCTGGCTCCCCGGCTGGCCGCGGGAGGCTCCGGCTTTGCAGGGCTGCGGCCGCTCTCGGGGCGCCCACGACCACCCTCGAGGCGAGGTTTGCTGTGGATGCCGCTCGCGAGAGGCTGCGCACACCCTCAGCATCCCGTGCAGTAAAACCCCTCACCCGCGCTGCACCCCTCTCCCCTCGGCTCTGCGCACCCACGGGGACGGGGGGTTGTTCCTTACTCACTTTGTCTGGCACTGGCCAGTCCGGGTTCTTCCCCTTGAGTCTTTTTTTTTTTTTGTGTGCAAATATTTGCCTTAATTTGCTGGTGCTGGGTGATTTTCCTGCACGCAGGACATGGTTTTCTCGTGTGTGTTTGCTGCGGGAAACGGTCTGCGCGGTTCCCTGGGGCGAGGAGCGGCGTTTGCTGTCTGCGTGGCCAGCGCCAGCGCAGCCGCCGGCGGTGCCGGCCGGGATCCTGCTGTCCCACCCAGACCTGGCTGGTGGGTTCCAGCAGCTCATGTGGTGCTGGGCCACAGTCCGTCCCTTTTCAGGCACTTGGCAAAGGCTTTGAAGACCGATGTGTGCCTGAGGAGGGGGATCGGTGGTGCATGCATCCTGGGGGGCAGCTGTAATGCCCCATGTCCCAAATCCCATGTCGCATGTCCCACAGGCTCTAACCGAGACCATCTCGGTTGACATGTGGTGACAATCTGGCCGTGTGCTTGGTTAGGTACAAGACCCCCTCTCGGGGCCAGCGGCCCCCCTCCGTGTGCACTGGGGATGCAGGTCCCAGCAGGACCTGCCCGTGACTCCCAGCTCTCCCAGCCAACGCCTGACCGTGATTTAGGTGGAGGAGGAGGGGTGAAGAGGACCCTCTCCACCACCCACAGCTTCAAAATGAACTGCAAGCACCCTTTTAAAAGAGTGAGATAAACCAAGCTTGGTTGGGGTTTTTTTGCCCTGAACAGAACAGTGGACTTGCGCACACCCGTACAATTCAGATAGCCTTTTCTAAGCCCAAATTTCTTGCGCCTCTGACCCTCGCAGGCTCCCTGGTCTTGCCAGTTCCCAAATGCTGGTGTCACCTTCAGGTGCAAACGCCACCCCCAGCCAGTGCAAACCTCTGCTGCACTCGGAGTGCCAGCGATGGCAGAGGCCCGGACCCGCGTCTGGGGAGGGGACGGTTGTCTCACCCCCCGGGAGCAGCAGAGCCTGAGCGGCTCCGTCAGCGGGAGCACGGCATGGAGGAGCAGTGCAGGACATGGCCACGTCCCTGCACGCTGCGGCGGGGCGGCTGGCTGGAGGGTGAGGGGGGCTGAGGCAATAAACGCATGGGAGCACGCGCGTATTACAGAAACTCCTATTAGCTTTTGGCGTCTGCTTGGCAGGAAATAAGATTATCAAGCGAGAGCTGCTGCCTCGCGGAGCCTGGCGCCGCTTCAGTGTGCGATCCATCACGAGAGGCCGTGGGAGCGGGGACGAGCTGCAGGAAGGCACAGGGAAGGTGGCTGGCAATGCCCTGACCTCCGGCAGCCCTGGAGGTCCCGGGGCAACTCCCGTCAGAGTGGGGGTGTCAGCCTCACCCTGTATTGTTTGAACACCAGTTTGGGGTAATAGCACAGTGACCTCCGAAAATACAGCTGGGTCTGCCTTCATCTGGCTTCTCAACTGCAGGAGCAGCACCGTCCCCTGCAGAACCGCAGGAATGCCGGATGCAGAAATGCCAAGTGCATTCACGCAGTGCCTTAAACAGCCCCATCCTTAATTTCATAATGCCCAAAATCACAGGAGTTTAGATGAGATGGATGTACCGCTCTCTAAATGAGGGCTCAGAAATAGGAGGTTGCAAGGAATGGTGGAGAAAGAGGAGCATTAGCAACAGGTCAAACCAAAGCTATCACCCGCTACAGATACGTTTGAGAAGGTGAAGCCCAACCATCACCCGGATCCCTCTAACCCAGTGCAGGCTCAGGCTCAGCCCACGGGAAAAGTCACAGCAAAAGGAGTTTGCAGCCAGAGTAGGGCCAAGGGAAGCATTTTCCACCTTTGGCAAGCGGGGTGCCAGCAGAAAGCCACCGCGAGGGGCAGGGGGCACAGCTCCCAGCGCGGGCAGAGCTGCAGGGTGGAGGTTCGGGGCTTTTCTGCCAGAGAGTCCCAGAACTGAACTTCTTCAGATGAACCGGCGGCCACCAGAACACGCTGAAGAGCAATACATGCTGGAGCGTATTTGCCCACGCGACTGAGAGAGACCACAACCAGGGCCTTGAGCCACATGTCGGCACTTGCATTGTGTCGTACAAACCCTTTCAGTAAACGTTGCCTAAATGAGAATATATATTTCAGGGAAGTGCCCAGTGAAGCCAGTCCCAACCCCGGCGGGCTGCTCTGGCACAGCCCACCCTGGGTACCGATGCATCCCCCCCTTGCTCACGGCGGGCAGCGACTTGTGGTGGTGCACTTTTAGAAATCCTGTATACATTTTCTGCCACTGCGGAACTGTAAGTGATTATCGCTTGGGCTGCAGGCCTGGCTGGGTTCGTCTTTCCAACGGCTCACAATAGAAATCTCTTTGCACAAGAATTTGTTGAAAACCAGTTCAGCAGGAGAGAGAGGGACTATTGCTTTGTCATGGTATCTCTGCCCCCGCGCGCTGTGTGGCCTTTATGAATGCAGTAATCCTCCTTCTCCCCATTTGTTAAAGAAGATGCCTGACTCAGTGTTTCTCAGTAACAGCAGTTACTATTTTTTGCCTCGTTTCCAACATCAGCGTCTGTTGTTTTAATGCTGTTGGAGAACAAAAGCAGACGCTGAGGCCTCACAGAGCAGTTGCAGAAGCCGTCGGTGACTTGCAGATTTTAAATATACTCTTAAGCGCTGTCAGCGTAAGGTGTTCAACGCGGCGGGGTGGCACTGCCCTCCCGAGGGACGGGGACTCGCGCTCCGTGCCTGCGCCGGAGGCAGCGGTGGAGTTCAGCCAGGGCTGCAGGGTGCAGAGCACCCGGCGGCTGACGGTAACAGAACTTTGCGGCCACAAGCCCTTCTTTTCTTCGTGAAAGCTTGCTCACGCACTAAGGGAAACAGCGTAACAAAAATGCTTCCTTTTCCCAGCTGCTAAACGTGGCAGATAAAGGCTGAGACAGGCCCTCAAAGAGTTCCATGGTTAATATTTATGAATTCCTTTAAAGAATAGCTAATACACAGCCAGGGCTAAATATTATTGTTAACCCCAGCACAGCATCTTAACACGCGTCCATGGTCCAGCTTAAAGCTTAACCTTTGTTTTAACAGGGTAACAGAACCCACTCTTCTGGGTCTTAACTAACCCAAACGAGAATTCAGAAGAGCCCCCTTTCCCCTTCTGTTTGTGCTTTCCCAAACCCTTCCCGGGACGAGAAAGAGGCACTTTAAGAGGAATGAAATCACCCCGGAAAGCTGCAGCTTCCAGAGCGGTGCCCGCAGGGAAAGAACGATAAAAACGAGAGGAGAGCAGAGGGGAAAAACAGTGGTTAAAGTGATCTGGTGACCGCAATACTGCACACAGGGTCGCCTACTGATGTGAAAAAGGCAGCTATTCCAGAAAGCTGGAAACCTGAGGAGCATGGATGGGAATCCATCCCACAGGGCGAGAGAGCCTGGAGCTCCCTGCGGCCACGGGTCACCGCTCCACCGCCCAGTGCCGGGCTGTAAAGCACAGGGCAATAATTACGGTCGCTGAGCAATTACCGTCCTCCTCCTCCAAGCCCAGGTGCAGACGCTGCCGTGCTCTGCCCGGCGGCAGGGCCCCGGCACAGCTCCCTGCCACCGCTCCCCCGCAGCCCGGGGGTTCAGCAAACCCTCCCGGCTCCCCACCTCTGCGGCACAGCGCGTGGCTGGAAAAATCACACCGAGCTGCTCCCGCCTGCTGCCTCGCACAGCCCCATGCACCTGCAGAGCCCCTTGCCAGGGTTCGTGCTGCCTGTCTGCCCCCTTACCGGGGTGTAATCCCCTTACTGGGGTTCGTGCTGCCTGTCTGCCCCCTTACCGGGGTGTAATCCCCTTACTGGGGTTCGTGCTGCCTGTCTGCCCCCTTACCGGGGTGTAATCCCCTTACTGGGGTTCGTGCTGCCTGTCTGCCCCCTTACCGGGGTGTAATCCCCTTACTGGGGTTCGTGCTGCCTGTCTGCCCCCTTACCAGGCTGTGTTCCCCCTTACTGGGGTTCGTGCTGACCCTGCATCCCAGCGGGATGCCTGGGGATGGACAGACACCTCGTAGGCTGCTTTTCCAGCCCCAAGGCATCCAAACCCTGCAGCTAACCCTCAGGACAAAGACTAGAAAAGAGGCAGCGAAGGGCTTTCCGCATGAAGCGGTTTGCATGGTGCGGGAGCCGGGCTGGCTGCGGTGCCCAGGGTGCCAGCCCCAGCCCTGGCTGTGTGCCACTGACTCACAGGGTGACATCCAAAACCCTTTTGTCCCCTTCAGACTCATTTCTGGAGTGGTGTTGTCCTCTCCGAGTTGTCCTCCCAAAGATTTGCGCTTTGCCCACAATGGTCTAGACACACAGTTCGTGAATGACTCATGACTTTTTTGTGCTCAAAAAGTCTGTCCTTGCTTCTGGCGCTTTATTTAGATCTGCGCTTCAAGAGTCGAAATCTGGGCGTCAGCCTTGACCTCGGATCTTTTCTTCCCACGTCTCTGGAGTTAGTAAATCCGCCTGTCCCACCTCCAGACGAGCCCTGCCAGCGCTCGCCCATGCAGGGACCTCATTCCTGCAGAAAGCCAAAGGTCGCCAGCAGCACCTCCCGGCGCAGCTCTCACCGCTGCCCTTTGCCAGCCACCGCCAGACACCATGGCTGGACAGCTTTTCCTCCAGAGATGTCCTCAGGCATCCCCAGTGCTCCTGGGGACAACATCCTGGTGCCCGGTGCTGCCCGTGCCCTTCCTCACCAAGCTCACAGGTCCTCCACCCATGCATCCCTCTGCATGGACAGGGTGGCAGGGCCGGGCACCATCTCCTCCTGGCACTGCCAGACGGTGCTCCTGTACCCCATCAGGGCCCTTCCCTGGATCCCACCAGAGGCACCGACCAGCCCGAGGTGAGGCCAGCCCCGGCGGTGGCCCACACAAGGCGCACAGTCAACCTCACGGGCTCAGCTCCCACCTCGCATCCCTGGCCCGGGGTTTGGAGGCAGGCAGCTTGCCAGCCGAGCGTCCCGGCACAATCACCCTCCTTGCTCAGGGAGGTCCCTGAATTGCACGCTGAGCCTGTCTGGTCTGTGTTTGGGTCACAGAGAACAAGAGCAGGAGCCCCCCGCGAGTTTTTTCTCACGCTTGCTCTCATCCCGCGCTGCCCGGGCGGACAGGAGGGGGAGATCTTTACCGTGACAAATCCAGTGTGCGCAGCAGCAGATGAACTCCAGATCCAAGCTGTTTGCTTATGCCAGACACACTTCGCACACCATAAAGCCCCCTGAAAGCGGTGCCGATGGCTGGAGCTCAGTGCCGGACTATGCGGCTGCTTTCTGCACATCTCCCCCGCCACACGCTGCCTGGGAGAGTGACACACGTGCGGCCACGGGCACAGGCGACCTTCTGCGTCCCTGCAGCATCCTAGCAGGAGATGGACCACCCTGTCCCCTGCACGCGTTTCCAAACTCCCCCCCGCAGCCCTTGCGCGGGGCCGTTCCCATAGCCGTGGCCTGGCAGCTCCCCAGAACTGCCCTGCCTTTCACCCACTCGGATTATTGTTTTCCCCAGAGAGGTCACTCGTTAATTCTCTAACAGCTGCACATCTTCACAGGGCATGTTTATGTTACACATAAGAATACTGCTCAGTTGGGTACATTTTCCACTGGAATTTCCACCTCCCTTTATACATGAGTTTCAATTACAGGTCAAATCTTGGACGTAAAATACAAGTATTTAACATCAGTAAAACACCCTTCCTTCCCCTTCCTTAATATTCCCTTTGCTGCGGGGCGTTCTAAAAAGCTTCCAACTGATGGGAAGAGTTTACTAACTCCTAAACTATCAATGGGGGGTTTGTAGCCTACCCCTAACCCGGTGCGGATGCGATCCCCTGAGGGTGCCACACGAAGCACAGCGAAGGGTGCAGGCGGTCGGGGGATGCTCATTTACTCCCTGGGGACTCCACACCCCTGCATGGGGGCCGAATGCGTGGCTCCTGAGCAAAAAAAAAAGATAAAAACTCATTGGGGTCCCGGCCGCGGCACCCCTGGCCAGGCAGGCAGGGATGGTGCCCGCTGCTCCCCAAAGCGTGGAGCCGGCACACGGCGGTTGGGTCCCATCGCCCGAGTCCGGCTGCACCCATCGCCCCTCCGCAGGCTGCCTGCTGCGTGCCCAGGGCTTCTGCGAGTGGGTGCCTCGGGGAGTCCTGCCCGGCTCCTGCTGACCGGGGCGGGCAGCTGGCAGCATCCGGCGTTTCGGGGGATGTGGTTGTGCGCGAGCGTGGTTTGGATCATGTGTGTGCCCTGAGACCAGCCAGGTTTCAAGGGGGAAAGCTGCCTATACCCGGGTGCATTATTTTAAAAAATTGAGCTGAGCTAGGACAAGCGTCTTAGGAATTGCACCGGGATGGAGACACTCCATAAACACGTCAAACATTAACGTCGGCATGCAAAGTCCCCGCAAGCAGATCGCTGCAGCCTGCTGCTGGCACTGCGGTTACTCCGGAGCCCTGAGCAGCTCCCATGCCGCGGCACTGCCGCTGTGCAGCAGGGACGGCAATGCTCACAGCCCATGGCAGCCACAGGGCTGCCTTTATTGTCCCAAAGTCTTTTGGTTTAGTTTGGGGTTATTTTTTCTGCTTAGGGTATCTTTCTGCCTCCCATCATCACTAGCATCCTCGGCTTCATCCCTGTGTGCCAGCCTGACCCCACGGCTTTCCCCTAATCCGGCTGTGGAAACACCGGGCACGACAAACATCCCGGTGTCTCCAGACTGCCCACTCGGGAGCTGGAAATAAATGGCTGTGGGTGTCACCTCTGCGGACAGCACTCTGCAAAGCGCTCAGGACAGCAGCTGAGTTTCATCAGGTAGTTAAAATTGCAGACTTCTCTCCTGCAATGTGCTTTTTATGGTGGTTTTGTTGTTTACGGAGATGAGACAGGGTAGAAGAGCCTTCAAAAAAATATCCCCTTACCTCTGAGGGGACTGTTATGGAAACGGGTGGCAGTGTCTGAGACAAGGCACTGTTTTCCTTGGCGCGGTGCAGGAGCGGCTGCCTGCTCCTGCCTGCTGACACCCGGCCTGCGGTCACGCTGCCTTCTTCACAGATTTCACGGCAAGGACCAAATTGGTGCCCACCTCTTTACGGACGCAGGTGCCTCGGTACGCCCCTGTCTGGGCCAGGGGGGGACCAGAATTAGGGCTGTATCTTCTAGCGAGACCTGGCACGTCCCAGCGTGTGATTCATGCTCCTTTCTAGGCTGGAGATGAGGGTGACAAATGGACAGCCCGGTGTCCATGGGCCTCCAGAGCCACCCACTGCCTTCAGCTGAGAACCCCCCAGTTTCTGCATAAAGATCATGAGTCAAAGAAGCGACCTGTCTGGCTCTACAGACAGCAAGAGGTGGAGATGTACAGCTTCTCTCACTAGTTTGCTCCAGTGGCTAGTTGTCCACGGATAATTATTCTGGGTTTTTTTGCTGATTGTCTCATCCGCACTTAAAATGAGTCAGCTTTGAGCTTGCCTTGCTCTGATCTTTCATTTCAATGTCTCCTTGCATGCTCTTGTGCACTGCAGTTTCGCACTATAAGGCGTTTTCTCCAGCCCACAAGTCACGCAGATAAGAAAATTATTATTTATTGGAGGATTTTCCTGGTAATAGCAATTATTATCTCAAGCCTTTGTTGGACTGTTAAGTTATTGAGGAACAGTGTGCACAGGAAAACACAGCCCAAGCTGTTTACTCAGGCGGCTCGGAGAAAAAACAGGCATTAGCTACTAGATGCTAAACTTAAAATAAGATATCGAGCAGGAGAATCAAGAACAGAATTCTTCCCGACAGTTTTCCTTAGAACTTAACAAGACAAGCTATATAGTCCTTATACAAATATTTCAGAATGAACATAATTAACTCCCTGCGCATTTTCAGCATAGTAAAGGACTGCTGAGCTTATGGTGAACCCAGAAACCAAGTGATTTTCCTTGGAACAACCAAGACTGAGACTATGCCGGAGGAAGTTTGATTTCTGAGCGATGATATGTCTACTGATGGTTAACCACGAGGATGGATGTGGGGTTTCACTTGGCGTGGAGATGAAACCCTCAATTCCAGCATCCTCTGCTTCTTTGGGGAAGGACATGGTATAAAATCTGAACCCAAACTCAAATCCCGGGTTTGAAGCCTGAGCCAGCCCTTGATTGAGCTTGGCCACCCTTCAGAGGGCCAGCTGCAGGAAGTGCTCCATCTGACACCACATGAAAATTCCTGCTTTTCGCTCCTAATTCAAGCCTCATGCCTTGTTAGCAACAGCACACTGAGATTTCGGACCCGTCTGAGCGCTGAGAGATTAGCGAGGGCTCGAGGCTGATGGAGAGGGAACAAGAGGAGCAGTGCCAGGCGGGTACCTGAGAAGGAGCCATCAGCAGGAGGTTTTGCTTGGGGCGGGACCAGGGCTGAGATGGGACGTGGTACAACAGGAGACCCAGATCAGCCCCTTGGCATAAGAGCATTGCCTAGAGTGAAATTTTGGGGCTAGAGTCTGTCGTTTGGTGCCAGCTGCTGGTTTTACCGGGCAGAGCTGGCCTGCAAACAGAGCAGCTCCCCGCCGCGAGCAGCCACGCGTTTGCATCTCCCGTATCGAAGTGCTCCAAGAGGCAGAAGGGAGGAGAGCTGGAGAAACGCGCCCATAACCAGAGCAGGAGAACAAAGCCGTGACGAGCCTGTCTGTGGCCAGGAGCGGCAGCGGCCGCCGGCACTGCTGTCTGTCCGTCTGTCTGTCCGTGGGCACAGCCACACCTGCAGTGCCAGCGCAGACAGCCCAGGCGCTCCCGCTTTGTGGTCTGACACTTTGCCCGGTGTCCTGCATGGGCAGTGGGGGCGGGTGGCAGCGGGGGACGGTGACATTTGCAATCCGGGTAAATTGTCACCCAGCTTAACCTCCCTGCCTGCTGGGGGGCAGGTAGCGGGTCCTGAGCAGGGTGTGGATGGGGTCCCCACTGTAGGGACCCCCCTCCCCTGGGGGCTGCTGAGCAGGAGCCGAGGGGGCAGATGCCACTTTACCCCTCCATGGCTGCACCGGGGCATGCCGAGTGCCCCCCTGCCCAGAAGGGTTTCACACAGAATCACAGAATCGTCAGGGTTGGAAGGGACCTCTGGAGATCATCTAGTCCAACCCCCCCGCCAGAGCAGGGTCACCTACAGCAGGTTGCACAAGAACACATCCAGGCAGGTTTTGAATATCTCCAGAGAAGGAGA
>VZSZ01000918.1:121497-138310 GCA_013398815.1 Ibidorhyncha struthersii | reverse complement strand
CCAGGATGCCATTGGCCCTCTTGGCCGCCAGGGCACATTGCTGGCTCATGGTCACCCTGTTGTCCACCAGGACTCCCAGGTCCCTTTCCACAGAGCTGCTCTCCAGGAGGTCGGCCCCCAACCTGTACTGGTGCCTGGGGTTATTCCTCCCCAGGTGCAGTACCCTACATTTACCCTTGTTGAATTTCATTAGGTTCCTCTCTGCCCAACTCTGCAGCCTATCCAGGTCACGCTGTAAAGCAGCACAGCCTTCTGGCGTATCAGCCACTCCTCCCAGTTTAGTGTCATCAGCAAACTTGCTGATGGTACACTCTATCCCTTCGTCCAGATCATCGATGAATATATTGAACAGGACTGGACCCAGTACTGACCCTTGAGGGACACCACTTGTTACTGACCTCCAACTAGACTCTGCACCACTAACCACAACCCTCTGAGCTCTATCTGTTAGCCAGTTCTCAATCCACCCCACTGTCCATTTTTCCCCACTGTTTCCTGCATCATCGCAAAAAAATTCAACCTGCAACAAGCAATTAGTTTTTACAGCATCCCTTGTGGTTTCCACTCCCTCCAGACACCTTTCCCCTGGGAAGCAAAACACAGGCAGACGCAGGGAGGAGAGAGGTGCACAGCCCTGCACTTAACCACCCGCTCACTGTGCGGCGGAGAACGCCCAAAACAAGGTACCTGTACTGGGTGCATCGCCCTCAGCAGCCTCGGCAGCCCAGGGCCATCCTCCTCAGGTGCCAGAGACGAGACCACGAGGACTGCGTAACTCTTGGCACATGTTAGCGGCTGCTCCCAGCCGGTCCCACGTGCCGGCGAGTCTCATTCTGCACGAGCGAGATGCCGGGAAGCAGCGCTGCAGCGAAGCACAGGAGAAGGGACGATGCTCTACGTTGGTCTCAGCGTGAGCCTGCGAGGGGGAAAGGACACTTGTCAAAGTCAGGGAGTGCGTGCCGTCTCCTGGAGGGAAGGGGAAGCCCTCGGTGTTACTCCACTGATTGCCTTTTGTAATTAGGATAGCTGTTGCAGTGCTACTGGGGCAGCGGAGCGAGAGGCGCCCGTGGCGCGGCAGTCACGGCCACGGCAGCCCTGAGCCCACCATCCTTGCTCAGACCCCGGTCCCGAGGGAAGAGCTGCGCCTCTGGTGCTGAGTGCGCTGCAATGAAAGCATCTGCGCGTGCTGGACAAACCAGCCTCACCAAGGAACGCCATGAATGGCCTGAATGGTGTCCTAAAATAAAGATGAGCTCTCTGCCTGGGAGGGAAGGAGGGAGCCAGGGACTGGGCAGGGGAGCAGCAGCCGCCTGCGGGCTCCTCCCGGCAATTGGGGAATTGCATTCTTTCTCACTCCAATGCCCAGAGGTGTCCCCTTGGAGGCTCTGGGTGCAACACACCTTCCGCCCCATCCTTCACTGGAGAGACTGAGCTTTTGCGATTCTCCATCCAGGGCGTTCTTTCCATATGGCCGGTCCCACACATCTGGCTTGCTCTGGGAGTTAGCCCTTGAATCCCTCACATGAGGCAATGGGATTTGCTTCTGCAGCCAGCGTTGCTCGCGTACGCGTCCGTGGTCTCGGTCTGCTCCCAGGCAGGACACATGGGGCAAGACCCTCCTGGCAAAGCTCCTGTTCTCGGGCTGGATAGACTCCTGGATCTGGAACTGTAATTAAGTTAATCACCGGATTGCAGAAGGGTGGGGGTGGCGAGGTGGGAGAGGCTGGAAGATAATTAGAAAGCGGAACGTCACCTTGTTTTCCTGTCTCCCCGTGGATGCCAACAGTTTACTGAGATGTTGCACTGGATGTCCCAGCTTAAAGAAGAAGCTGGGCTGTCCCAGCCTCAAAGCCACGCAGCAGTCACGCACGGCTTTGAAGCGGAACGTCCCGCTGTTGGCAGGCTCAGCCGGGCTCTGCGCAGGGAGGTTCTCGCCCCTGCCATTCTGCCCCCGAGACGTGCACACATCCCCGCGGCGCTCTCTGCTTCGCAGGAAGATGGGACAGGAGCTAAACCAGCATTGGGATGGCATAAAATGGCCAAATCCAGCCTCACCGACCTCGCGTCTCTCCGGAGCGGAAGGGAGGCAGCCTCGGGCTGGGCAGGGCTCCTCGCCGGGGCCGGGGCAGTGCCACAGCATCATTAGGGGCTGCCGAGGTGCGAGGGGGGCTGGGGGAGCTGGGGGAAGGTGACCGAGGGGACCCGACCCCTGAACACGCGTTTCCCAAGGGCTGGCAGTGGCCCAGTGGCACAGGGTTTCCCCTAGGGTATCCCTAGTGGTTCAGGATTTTCTCTCTTCACCTGCAGCCAGGTGCCCTTTTTTATTGTATTTATTTTTAAATGCTGCCCCCGAGGGATGGTGAGCAAAGGGACGGGTTAACCACTGCTGCAGTTTGCAACTGAGAACCCCCTGTCCCTTCCTCCTGGGCCTTTTCTTAATCTCTTTATCATGATGCTCCTGGTGTTTATCATCAGCTTTTTTTGGCGAAGAACTCGGTCACTCTTTCCATTAGTGATACCCACTCAGTAAATTGTTAAAAGTTTCACATTTACACTCCTGTCTGTTTTACCTCACACAAATCCATTGTGACCTGACTGGAATTACTGTGTTTTCTGGTGGAGAGTAGCAGATGATGACTGCAGGCATTAGTTAAATTAATTTCTACATTTAATACATTTCTACATTTTTCTACATTCTGTTGGGTCACACTTTACACCACCTATTCCACTTACAAAGGGTGAAACCTGACTGATAAATATTTAATTAAGCAGTTACTCATATTGCCAGAGATAAAATCATCTTGCCAGAGATAAAATCATCTTGCCAGAGATAAAATCATCTTGCCATAAGCACTGACTCGAAACAAGGCAATGCATTCCGCTGATAGGCACAAAATGATCTGTTACATATTTATCATATGCCTTGCCTAATCATTTATTAAGTCCTTCTAAGAGGATTCGTAGTCCAAGGAATTCGAGCCGTGCCTTGCACCGCCAGCCCTTCCAGGGGAGGCAGCCCTCGCAGGCTGGCTGCGCTGGCGAGAACCCCAGACCCACCGTGCTGCGGCTCCTGGCGCAACCAGGGCACCAGGAAACCTCTTGCTGACCTCTAATCCTTCCCTGGGTGAGGAAATCCATCCCACGCCATGGATCTCTAAAACTTAGGAGGCATACAATCCCTGTTTAGCCGAGAGATGTTTACTCTGCACGCTCAGGCAGCTCGTACCTGTCAGCCCGGCATTAAGCACAGGGTGCTTCGGGAATCCCTCGGGACAGGCAGTGGGTGGAGGAAAGCCGGAGCCTGAATCCCTTAAAAATATTTCACCTGTTGTAAGTGCTTTCCGTTCCCATACGTAGTGTCTGCACTGCCTGGGAAGTGACTGCCCCATCCCGGTGGCCACAGTCAAAAGTGGGAGTGGGAAACGAGCCCATCAGGAGGCGACGCTGTCTGATCACAGCTGAGCCACACACCCTGGAAGAAACACGATTTCTGCTTTAATGGAGAAAATGACACTTTCCAAAGTGAAACCAACTGCAGTGTTTCCACTGAACTCTCCAGAGACCGATTCGGGAGACACTGAGCTCATTAACTGAAGTCTGACAAAACCTTAAAGCACTCCTGGGTTTAGCTGGCTTCTCGCCCGCTTGGAGTTTTCTGGATGATCTTTATCTGATCAGCTACATGACAATCGTGATTAACTGCATTTTTCATCAACGTGTCCACACATGTTCTGAAGGAGTGCTTAACACGGGCTATCCACAACATTTCTTTCCAGTCCTATATAAAGGATTGTATCCAAAGCCAAGAACAACTTTAATGGATCCAAGTCAATCTCCAATCTCGTTTTAACCCATGGCAGGTGACATACTTCTGGTTTCCTCCATGTAGTAGCCAGATATTTTATACGTGAGGAAAAAAGAAAAGGCTCACCTTAGCTGGTCACCTCGCAGCTTCAAGGACAACCTGTGGGACAGAGGCACCATTTGGGCACCAGAAGTTGTGACGAGGCTGTGCTGACGATCCGGCATGCTCAGCTGCAGGAACCGCGCTGGGGTCCACCAGCCTCCGGTGCAGCGAACATGCAAAATTCCTCCAACCGATCTCAGGAAAACAGATCTGCTTGAGCAAGTCAGGAGGAGCCTAAAGAGAAAGGAGGGGAAAGGAAGTGTTGGACAGATGGACAGGAAAGAAAAACAGGCAGAGAAATTTTAGCAACAGGATAAGGGACTCCATCTCCCCACAGTTCCTCACTGCTCTTGATCTAGGTAACCTTTGCAGTCTCTGACGAGATGGTTCATTAAGCTACTAACGAGTTTTGCCTGGTGCATGAAGGTTTGTGGGTGGTTGTGGAAGATGCTCATCTCCCAGCTGAGAAGCAACGACTTCCCGTCCTTGTGGTCTCCAGCTACTGCGTGTGTACAGAGGGGTGGCCAGAAAAGGTATGGGGTTAGTTGCCCTGGGGAGCAGGGACCACCGCAGGGTCGGTCTGCCGGGCAGAGGGCTATGCCCAGAGTGTGCCCAGCTCTGCCGGGAGCCCCACGGGACCCAGCGCGTCTCTTCTCTGCTTGGCTCCTCTGCTGAGGCTGCTCCCGAAAACTTGGGGCGCTCACGGTACTGATGGGAGGTTAGTCTTAGCTGGCCACTAAATTTGTGTCACAGGAGCCACAAGAGAGCCACGAAAATACCCTTGAAGCCCCAAACAAACTGGTCTGAGTGTGACCTGGCAATCCAGACATGTGAAAAACTTTTGGGCCATTAGCAATCCCCAGTATCTGAAGGGGGCCCAGTATCTGAAGGGAGACTACAGGAGAGCTGGGGAGGGACATTTACAAGGGCCTGTAGTGACAGGACGAGGGGGAATGGCTTCAAACTGAAAGAAGGGAGACTGAGATGAGATCTTAGGAGGAAATTCTTGGCTGTGGGGGCAGTGAGCCCCTGGCGCAGATTGCCCCGAGAAGCTGTGGCTGCCCCATCCCTGGAGGTGTTCAAGGCCAGGTTGGACGGGGCTGGGAGCAACCTGGGCTGGGGGGAGGTGTCCCTGCCCAGGGCAGGGGGGGGGACTTGATGACCTTCAAGGTCCCTTCCAACCCAAACCATTCTATGATTCCATGATTTGCCAAACTCTCATCAACACTGCCTTTGTAATGCAAACACAGCGGGGAACAGAACTATCCAGTCAAGTCTGTATTGATTTTTAAACGGGAAGGGAAAAGGACCTCGCTCCTTTTCCATGGCCCCCAGCGTGCACTGTTATTTCAGAGCTCACAGAGAGTTCCCCTGTTATTGGCAACGTAACCGGCCCTTGATGTTCAGGCTCAGACGCTTGTAGAGTTTGGGATTTCACATCAAAGCCGCTGGTTTGGCCACCGCAGTGGCAGCGGTCGGTGATAAAGTTTGGAACCAAACCCAAACTTCTCAGAATTTCACAGCTATTCCGGTCCCGCACTGGGTTCCTCTCCCCTCGCTGCTGCAAGGAGCACACACGCTGCAGTGTGCCAGCCACCAAGTTCAGTAGGACCTTGTTAAAGTTAACATTCATGTTTAACTCTCTTTTTAAGTCCTTTTTTTCTTCAGAAAGCTATTTCTGATCTTTTGGGGTTCTGACATCTCCTTCCACAGCCCAGGAGGAAGATCTGAGTGTCCCCGGGCTGGCGGCAGGACCCTCTGCTCCTTGGGCCTGCGGACGGCGCTGGGGCCACCCCAGAGCAGATGCCCTGGGTCCAGCTCCCGGTGACGATGCTGTTCATTCTCAGTGGTGGCTTTCTCTTAGGCAACGCAGCACGGGAAAGCTACGGGAGTGAAGTGGACGAGCTTGTTACACAGGGGTGGGAGGAAAGAGGAGAGCCATGAACACAGCTGGTCTTGGACAAACACTCTCCAACTCAGGCTCCAACTTACTGTCCTAGTGCGACCGGCAGTGTCAACTGCTCAGCAGCAGCAATCTCCTCCTGGAATATTTTCTTTTCTCCATGGGGCACCAAATAACTGCTGGAGTGCGGTGTCTCTCAGCTTAGCATCTTGGAGAGAGCTGCTCTCTGTTCTGCTTTGAGTTATTTAATAATTTCGTTGGGCTTCTACCCAAAGAAATAAGGCCCTTTATGTTGTCTTTGGTTCAGGTTCTCTCTCTCACTCATGCTTTTTAATTCCCATAAAAACCTAACATGTTCCTGCCAAAAGTATAATAGTAGGGCCGTGAGTGGTGCTGTGTGTAGAGGACCGACTCCACGGTCATAAAAGTATGAGAACAGCAATAGTATTTAGCAAGGATAGACAATGGGAGTGGAAAATAGCGTTCATTCAGCTTCTCTTGTGGAGTCTAAGGCATCTGGCGAGCACTGAATTCATTCTAAAAATAGCAAAAAAACCTTAAAGGAAATATGTGAAAATGAAGAAGCCATTGCCAGTTGAGTTGCTCTGTTAAAGCTATCCATAGATGTTCTCGAATGCGCAGACCTTCAGGTGGCCACGGGGAGCATCCCAGCCCGCTCCTCGCTCGTGCTGGCTGCAGCGTAAGCTTGCCGAGATCCTGATCTGAGCTCTTGGCTTTGGGATATTTGCTTCTCCCTTCCTTCCATCATCAACCCAGGAGACTTCGGAGTGCCTTTTACTCTCCGATAAAGGTTCAAGAAAAGCTTTCGTTCCAGGAAAGTACACAATGCCACTGATCTTGATTAATGCTCAGTAAAGCACTAAAGCCTTGTGTACCACGTTGAATGACTTGAAGGCTTTCGTTCAGAGAAACCTTGGCAGACAGTTGGCATTAAAAACACAACTGCTACAAGAAAAGTATGATCTTTTGACAGAAAAATAAATTTGGGGACTAGACACTCTAAGAAATACCTAATTCCACCTGCCTGACAACTGTATTAAAAAAAGGATTTTGAAGCCATACTTAGCTCGTCTGTCAGCTGCTTTGGAAAGCCACCACAGGAACCATAAAGCCTCTGAGCTCTCGTGGGTTTGCTTCACCAACCTCATCGCAGGATAGCGGGGCCAGCCCGTGTCAGCACCTGCAGAAAGCCCTTCCCCAAAAAAGCCGGTCTGTGTCGAACGGGGGATCTGCAAATCTACGCAAGTTGCAAACACACAAAGCCTGGGCGCACCGGCGCTGAGACGGCCACGGCCTTTGTGCGATTCAGGAGCAAGGGCGTCAGCAGAGGCGGCTGTGAAACGTGGTCGGACTCCCTGAGAAAAAGTTGGTACTGTGGGCTTTGCAAATAGCTCCAGAGCAAGAGCGAGCTTTGGGGAGAAGCGCGATAGGGGGAGGAGCTGGCCTAGGGACAATTTTTAAACCTAGATAAGAACCAAAACAGCTTCCAGTGCAAACCAGCATATAGCTGAGGAAGCGCTGGGCTGATAAAGTAACACTTGGTAGGCGTTGGTCCAGCAAACATGACTTACCAAACGAGATCAAAACGGTTCTGGAGAAAGGGCAGTGGGGAAAAGTTTAAAATAATTTGGCCCTGCATTTTGACTCGGCGATCAGCTGTTGTATTAGTGATTTAACACCTCCATCTGCAGCAAAACACGGGCTGAGAGTCAGGAGGAGAGAGAAGCTGTCGTGAACCCAGAGCTACCAGGAGGAGCTGAGGCCTGGCATGGCAGGGAATATTTTTTTTTTCTTTACGGTTGTGTTTTCCTCTCCTAGGAAATCTCTCTGTTCTCTGTGTCCCAGGGGACACGTCTGAGAGTGAGGGATGGAGTCTCTGTACTAACCAAAGCTGGTTGCAATGGCTGGCTACGTTTTCCCCAATGGCAATGAAGTCTTCATTTCCGAGGCTTCAGCTCTTAGCAATCCAACTTGCAGACAGTTTTATCTTCTGCAGGCTTTTGGGATCCACTTGAAGGAGTATTTCCCCCCACTTGCAGCTGCATTTCCAAATTTAAATACTTACGAGTTTACAGCCAAACGTTTGGAGATGATATGCATATACATGTGTGTGTATTGCAAAGTCCTTAATATCTGCCAGGTCGCTCTTTAAGTACCACGGCGAACCCACACAGTATGATACTGGCTCCAGCCTAATGTACCAGTAGCACAACTCAGTGCTAAAGAGACATTTTTACAATCTATAAATATATAAATATATATATATAAACAGTGACTATATAATGTTTTCCATAAGATAGCTACGGGAATACATGACATTTAAAGTAATTTCCCGTATCGAGGTTTATACTGTGCCCTGTCTTTTTCTGTTCATAAATCCACTACGGAACTTTGTATATGAAAAACAGCATATTCATGAGAGATTTAAAATGTAGTTTCCAGGCTAGAAACATTCCAGTAAATTTGAACATACCAGGAATACTGGTGTGACTCTGGTCCCCACCCACACCCGCCCACGGCACCTCCTGATCCCACGGCCACGGCTGCCGTGGCAGTTCTCACCCTCCGACCTCCACAGCATCTTTCTCTTATCAGTCTGATGGTGCTTTCGGGTTTTGGCGCGGCATCTGCTTAAACGTGGATCATGACCACACAGCGTTGTGCAAAATGAGGTTTCAATGGGATGCCCGTGCATTTCCCCAGTCCCGCAGGAGAGAGGAGCCCCGCGGGAAGGAGCACTCTCACCAGCTGGTCCTTGTTGCTCCTGAGCAGCTGGTAGTGTCCCATGACCCCCTTCTGCATCAGCCAGAGCTTTGCCTTTCCCTTTTAACCACTTCAACTGAGATGCAAGCATGCACAAACATCGTATAATGCAGACCTAAAATTCCCTTTTTCTATATTCTATTGATCAGTGTATGGGTAAATCTCCTGCTTGCCGCCCCGGCAGTGACAGCCTCCTGCCCTCTGCTCACCTCCCACGGTACCTAACGTTTGTTCTGATCTTTAGCATGCGTGTGCCTTGGCCAGGTGAGACGCAGAGTGCCAAGATATGAAGCAATGTTTGCTATCTGGCATGCAGTACGTGTTGCAATACCTAGTCATAATCGTGTTTGAACGTTATAATAGTGGAGAGAGTTATTAACCTGGGCTCCCTTCCTGCCTCTTGTGGGTTTCGATCAGACACCGGGTGGTTTTCAAGCTTTTTTTTTGAGCGTATAATTTTAGTACGTACGTCAATAGAAAGCAGAAAGAAAACAGAATTTACTATGATAAAATTAAAAGGACAGAGCCCCTACTGCCCAGCTACACCCAGTGAGGAGACGACATCCCCCACACACCTCCCACGCTGGAGGAGCATCACCTTTGGGGCTGTGTCACTGCCAGAGCCATCAGCCGCCGCGTGAATCACCTGCCCCGCAGCCAGCCCGGGGACAAGCCAGGGACCACCGGGCTCCCTCCCCTCCCTTTAAAAGCCTGGCAGCAGCAGCGTGTGCCAAGCACTCGGTGCCACAGCCCCTGCCATACGCTGCCGCATCTCTTGCAGCCCGGCGGCCGGGAGAGGCTGAGAGATGGCCGAAGGGGAAATCACCACCTTCACCGCCCTGACCGAAAAGTTCAACCTGCCCGTGGGCAACTACAAGAAACCCAAACTCCTGTACTGCAGCAACGGGGGCCACTTCCTACGGATCCTCCCAGACGGCAAAGTGGATGGGACCAGGGACCGAAGCGACCTGCACAGTAAGCAAACCCGGCCGGGCTTCTTGGCGCTTCTCCTCACTCCCGTGATTTTATCAGCCAGGAAGGGGGGAGCTGGGGAAGACGGGCTCTGTACCAGGCTCTCTACCTCCTGGTGGCAACACACCTTCCAGGAGTCAGCACACGCACCAAACGCACCTTAGCCTGCAGGCAGAGCCCAGGGAGGCACGGTATGTATGCTATTTCACACCTGCAGGAATATTAAACCTGAAACTGGTCATCAACGTCATGGCAGGCAGGCAGACTACACAGGACCAACGTGCTAACTGCAGCACGGCTGGCCTACGCAGCGAGCTGGTGGCTGGGAAAAAAGGCTGAGCGGCAGCCTCGCATCCTACACACGCGCAGCCAGCGCATAATCCTATGGTAGCTTTGCATTTGCCCTGGGCTGGGAGACGCGGCACAATGGTGGGGCTGTGCAAATGCAGTGCTCCCCAGCAGCGTGCTGCAGCTCTGCGTCTTCATGCACGAAATCGCCAGAGGGGGAGGTCGGGCCCAGATTCCCCTGTGTGCAGAACGGATTTTACCTGTATGTTCTGCACACAGCGTCCCCTCCCCTTTGGGCAATGTCCCTCTCCCCTTCGCAGCAAATTAAATTCCTGCAGGATGCAAAAGCCCAACAGAGGAAAGAATCAGGTGAAAGAGAGTTATTTTGTGACTTATGGCTTTAGAAATGCACTTGTGTTACCATTCCCTTTTTTTTTTTTTTGAAAATAAGTACGGCTTATTGTATGCTGAAACAGTTACAATACATTTTACATGCACCCGTGTGATTTAACGGGCCATCCGCGGCCAGAGTCTCCTCTTGCCCGTCCCCGTTCCCTGCTGTCGGTGATGCTGGCGGCCCTAGCCCATGGGATATTGGGAACCTGCCGCTGGGATGAACTGGCCGTGCCAGTGCAAACACTGGTCCTACAATTTGCACCCCCCCACTGCCTTTCTAGGAGCACATTCGTTCTCCATAACTGGCATCCAAGTTTACCCTAGGAAGCTGGCAGGACTCGCTGGCCAAAAAGTACCGGTTTTGTACATGCTACTATAAAGTGCTGCAGACTATCTGACGTAGGGCAAACCTTAATATCCAAAATTAATAATATTATCCTATATGGCAAGGAAAGGTGGATGTTTGTCCTATTCAGTAGTTGTCCATGTCACCAGAGGCATCGAGAGCTCTTTCCCTGGCAGCAGCTCACAAGCCGGGCCGTCAGCATGGACCAGCGGGGCTGCGCAGAGCAAACCCCCGGCAGCCACTCAGGCTAAGGAGAAGATGGCTGTGTAAGGACAAAGGCACAGAATCCAAGGAACCGGTTGGGAATTTGTAAGCTTTTAGGGCTCTTGCCCTTCCAAAATGCTCGAGAGGACTTTTTAAACCGATGCGTGAGGAGATCTGGGCCGGCAGCGCAGCACAGCTCCCGGCGCTCTCGGCAGAAACCTCTGGGTACACCATATCCTGAACATTTACTGGAATATGGCTGGGACCTGCCAGGCTCCTATCTGGTTAGAATAGGGCAGGGGGGAGCCAAGTCTGCCTTACAAATTCTAAGAAAAGCACTTTTATTTTCTTTAAACCACAACGTACATGTGGCTTTCTCCCCAGACTTAACCTTTCTTCTTGTTATTGCCGTTTTAATGAAAGGCAGCCTATAGCAGAGTTTTAATTATACACGCCATTTCCCCACCAGTCGCGCAGCACAGGGCAGCGTGGGGGCACAGGTGAGGATGAGCTCACCAAGGCTGGATAAACACAGCACGGGGCAGGCAGCCTCCAGCCTGGAATAAACCGGGCACCAACCCTTCTCCATCCCCTGGGAGAGGCAGAGGAGGACTCTGAGCCAAAGGATCTGCAGAAGACAGGACCGCACTCACGGGACCCACCCGTGAGAGGCTGTACGGACTCAGCCAGCGTCTCTGCCACATTTTGCCAGAGCTGAGATTTTGCTGGAGTCAGAAGGGGGATGCGGAGACGCCCGTGTGCCTTGAGTACCTCAGCATGGGTTTGCAGGGTCGGTGGCAGGGTGACATCTCCTGGGACACGGGGTGCTACCGAGGACAGGACTGTCCAGCCCCCCGAGCGCACCGTCTCACGGCATGGATGCTGCCACGCAGCCCAGGCTTTTTTCCCCGGCAAAGCGAGCCTCTCACCCTGGAGTGAGTGTTTCCCCTCCGGCCACCGGTCCCCGCAGCCGCACCATGCACGCGGGCAGCGAGCGCCAGCAGCACTCCTGCGCATGGCACCCACTGCGCCCCGGCACGCTCGCACCTCGCCGGCTGCTGGCCTGGGGCCGCCGGTTTGCAAACCTCTGCCAGAAAGGAACCTCCTGTAAAATGATCTCGTAAACCTGGATATCCAAACGTACAAATATTTACAGAGGAAACTCCTGGAAGGGCTGCGTGCCAGCGGAGCAGCCCTGCCGGCGTGGTACCCTGCCTCTGAGCGCTGACGGCTGCCCACGGTCCTGCCCCTGCGCCTGGCAAACGCCGGAGCTGCTCAGCACCGCGCCCCAGACCGGGACCTGCACTGTGGGATACTGCGTACACAGCTGGGAGAAATGGAGCAAGCCAGATCCGTGTGGGAAACCTGGGGGTGACCGCAGGGAGAGATGCCCCCGGGGAGGGAAGAGGCACGGGAACGATGCAGCTCACCCAGGAGCCAGCGCGCACAGCTGCATGGGAGCCTGCAGCGGTGCTTTGCAAACTGCCCGTGCCCATGTGCGTTTTGTTCCAGACAAATACCAAGGATTCGCATTTTTATTTTAAATCGCCCTGCCAGCCGCTAGCCCCAGAGTGAGGGAGGATCTCTCGGGAGAGCAGGAGTCGCTCGCCCCCAGCCCTTGTCGGCCAGCCCTGCGTAAGGGTGCCCTCACCCTGTCCTTTGCTGCCGTGCGTGGGCGCCTCGAGCTTGCACTGTGAAATGCACTTACCAGGATGCTGCAGACCCTGGAGGAAGAAGCCCATGCTTGTTTCCCAAACAGCCTTATTCTCCCAGTTTCATCCCATTACTCCATGGAAGGAGATATCTGTACAGACCTGTAAAAAATGCAAGAATCTGTGTGTGAGCTTCTTCCTCCGCACTTGCCGTTCTCCCTCCCTCTGCGGCCAGAGCCCTCAACGTCCCCACCAGCAGCTGGAGGGTCCCCTTGCTAAATTTTCCTGGCTGGACTTCTCCTCGGCCCCATCCTGGGGCTGCGGCCCCGCGGCCAGCGCAAGACAAGCTGAGGCTCTCCCGCTGCGGGGTTTGCCAGCTCCCAGCCTCTGCCAGGGACCGCACAGTCCTGCAAAGCTGCACCCCTGCAATTTACTAATTAAACATATTTTGCTGAGCAGGAGATGCCAAAAAATGAAGAATGTGAACCATTACAGCAAAGATTTCGCTGGGACGGGGGCTTCTGCCATGCCAAGAGGTAACATTACCTTTTACCTCATCCAAGTAAGGACAAACTGAAAAAGAAGGAAGGAGCTGGAGCCGAGGCATCTGTTCATGCTTCGTTCGAACCAACCTGTTCCTACATTATTCAAACCATTTCGGTTACAAACCTCTACAGTATAAGCTCAGGAAAAAAGCTGACTAGGAGATGGGACTGCTCATTTGGAAGAGCTGGATTTTGCAGGCCCCACTGTGGATATGACTGCAGCCCTCTGCACGTGCCGGGGGGGCCGCTAATTGCTCAGCCTTCAGTTTTCCTGCCCGGCCGGGAGAGCAGCGCAGGGCTCCCTCTGAGCACACAGCGCTACAGCTGTCCTCCCAGAGCTTCTCTCCAACCAAACGCCCTCTTCCCTTTGCCTCTTCCCGGTAACTATGTTAAACAAGAACTTGAGCCAAGGTTTAATCATTTTCCAAGACTCCTGTAATTAGCAAAGTAAGAAAAAAGGAACCCACGGGACAAAAGAAGGAACCAGACAAACAGAAAGGTTAAATCTGCTGCGCTGGGTACAGGATGCTGAGCAGAAGAGGGAGGTGGCCCGGACACCCTGACCCACTCCCCTCCTGCAATACGAGACTGATAAGGAGCTTTTTTTCCCCAGAGTTTCTAGTTGAGGTCCAGCATCGGCCATGGGGACGGAATGCCAGTGCCCGGTGGGCTGCATGAAGCGACGCAGCATCCCGACGCACCCATCGCCCTGCCCAGCCTGCACGCTGGCAGGCTCACGCCGCGGTTTAGTACCAAATTCACGTCAGCGCCGCAAACTGGGACAATCTGAGATGTGGCTCGTGGCTGCCTACGGGAGGTATTTTTTAGGATTAAGATGAGCCCTTTCTATTTCTCCACTATCCGCCTACGACCCGCCGGATAACGCCAGCCGCGGCGCGCTGCTGGATGGGAGGCGTTGGATCGGGGTTTTGCAACGCAGGCATCTGAAGTCTGACCGTCCCTGGTTTAGCTCTCGAAATCCTTCTTCATATGTCACTCCCTAAGTGTCTTGTCAAAACCACATAAGAAATTTGTAAATTAGAGCCAGAATTAAAACCCCAATCTCCTGTGTCCCATTCCAGCATCCTAACCAAAAGGCTGCCCTTCCTTTGATGTAAAATAAGGAAAAAAATGGTCTTTGGTTCCTAAAGCATGGCTGTGGGCTTTCTTTGAAGGACAGGGTACAAGGAGACACTTTTATTACACACTGTACTCTTTCCTATGAACTCTTTATAAGCCAGGTTTCAGAACAAAAGCACCCTGCTAACTTTCCTACCAGCTTGGACATTATCTCTGACAATCTTTTTTTTTTATGCCCATTTCCTATTTTCCTTCTACTCTTGTTGTTGTTTTATTTTTACTTTCAGTTCAACTCCAGCTAAGCGCGGAAAGTGTGGGAGAGGTGTATATAAAGAGCACCCAGTCTGGGCAGTACCTGGCGATGGACACCAACGGGCTGCTCTACGGCTCGGTAAGTAGGAGGTTTATGTGGGACCAGACACGGAGAGAGTTTGAGGTTTGCAGAAATCTCGTAGCTCTGAGTAATGCAAACCACAAGCAACAATTAGCCTCTGTTTGTTATTTTGGCAGCTGGACGGCCTCTCTTCATCCGGCTTTATTTTGGGGGGAAATAAATACATAATCGTATAACAGCGTTGACCGCCCTGCCTCTTGACAAATGTCGGATTTCATATCTGACACTTGACAGATATTGTACTTCATATCTGGAGCAGCAGCTGCTTTTGCATCCCCTCGGCAGCGGCCGGCGCTGCAAGCGGGGCCGCGGGGGGACCCCGGCAGGATGCAGGGCTGGTGCACCTCCAGCCTGGCTCCTCCAGCCCCGGCAGCGCCTTTCCCGCACCGCTGCCTGCCTCCTGCTGCCTCTGCACCGCTTTGCCAGCCAGCAAAGCAGCCCCAGGCCATGGCCCACAGCCACCGAGCAAAGACCTCCCCGCATTTTGCTTCTGCATCCTGGTTGCGCTGAGCCCGTGCCGGAGGCAGCGACAGCATCCGCAACATCCTGGTGTGAGCGGGATTGTGCAAGGCGGGAGCGTGCCCCCCTATGCCCAGGACCCGTAGGGCACGGCGTCACCAAAAATAATCTGGGTCTTTGAGAATAGTCCCATTTATAGCAAAGTGTGCGACACGTAATCCTGGCCGCAGGCTGCTTAGCCTCACCAAAAAGCTGTTTTGTTCCCTGTGTTGATGCTCTGAACCCGCAGCCGCCACCACGCAGCTTAGTGCCAGAGCAGGAGCCGGTGCCAGGACCGGCTACTGCCGAATAAAACACCCAGGTCAGGGACAAGTTACTGCAGGAGTAAGCCCAGGGGACTAAATCAAGGCGACTTACCTCCATGCTTTAAATATGAACTTTACTGGGACACGGAGATCTCAGAGGTGGGTCTGGATGGCATCCTAGCCAGGGAGCGCCCGAGCTGGGATCGTCTGTTGGGAACACACATCCTCTTCCCCACGGCATCGCTCCGTCTCACGGTTGTTACCCGGTGCTCTCTTTCAGCAGTTACTGGGTGAGGAGTGCCTGTTCCTTGAAAGGATTGAAGAAAACCATTATAACACATATGTCTCCAAAAAGCACGCGGATAAGAACTGGTTTGTAGGTCTGAAGAAGAACGGGAACAGCAAGCTGGGGCCGCGGACTCACTATGGCCAGAAGGCGATCCTCTTCCTCCCTCTGCCTGTCTCGGCCGACTGAGCCCCGTCCTGGGAGCTCAGAGACAACCTGAACCCCAAAACCCAACTGCCGCCACCTCCTTTTCCCTCTCTCTCTCTCTTTTTGGCTGGTATGACAGAGCCAGACGTTAGAGCTTTAGGCAAAGGCTTTACCAAAAATAGACAAAGCAGAGCTCCTCCACTCTGCACAAAGATTTGCAGAGATGAGGGGAAAGCCCTGGCACCCTCCCCGGGTCCCCGGCGCCCCCGTTCCCCCCGCCCTCTGCCATCTGTCGGTGCATGCTGTGACCACGCTGCAGCTCCCGGGGACACGCACAAACCTGCCCCGGACAGGCAGCCAGAAACGGGGCCAAGGGCACCCCAAGGACATCCCGGGTACCAGGGAAATGCACACTTCTACTGTCCCCGGTCATTCTAACCCAAACCTCCCCAGGTACTCTGTATTAACATATCTATCCGTCTAAGTATGTAGCGTCTGATATGCCCTTCAAGCAATTTCAGATTGCACCACCAGTCGTGTTATCGAGCGCCAGCCTGGTTAAATGCTTGCCGACATCCCCGGCATATTAAACTAAACTAGCACCAGCCAAAAGCTCCGAGCCCTAGACACCCTGGCCTCCCTTACAACATGAATATTGCTATATTTCATGCTATTACCTGCCATATGTTATTTGTATTTATTTATTAAGTAAACCTGTCTCTTGTATAATCTGTAAGTAATTCTAGGCACCAAAGCCCTGTGACGTTGTCCCAGTGAGGATGGGGCAGAGCGGGAGCAACTGAGGTCGGATGTTGAGGGTGCGATGGTGCAGCAGGGACGGGCTGCATGACGGTGGCAGCGCATTGCTTCCTCCCACACCCCCCGTGTGTGGCTAAATGGGGCTCTAAAAATGGCTCTGGGGCCCCTTGGTGACTCCCAAACCCTCGGTGAAGCTGGGTTTCTCCTCTCTCGGCACAAAGCAGATCTCCTGAGCAGCTCAAGAGCGGCTCCTGCCAGGCGAGAGCATCACGGGAGCACCACGCTCTACCCCGGCTCGTCTTCCCCCGTCCACCTCGGGCACTTGCAGACACCTACGGTGACCGGGCACGAGCACGAGCTGCACGGGGGGGGCGGGGGGTCAGGTC
>VZSZ01000918.1:100902-113549 GCA_013398815.1 Ibidorhyncha struthersii | reverse complement strand
CCCTCCCCACCGTCCTTGGCCTTCCTTGAGCACAGACTGTGGGTTGTGCCAAACCCTTTCATGATGTGCTAACTGAAATACGCTCGTGGGACACCACCTCTATTCCCACGTGTGACTGGTTTCAGAGCCAGTGTCTGCAGCACTCTGAGCTAAGGAGGGACTTGGGGTAAACCTCTGGGCAGGGCACTGGGATGGTGTAGATCAGTTATTTGATCAGGAGCAATTTCCATGATGAAGGTCACACTAGGAAGAATGGGGGAAGGTCTGGCAGACCTCTGCCTCGAAGCATCACTATGGTTTGCACAGACTGGGCTGTTTCTAAGCACGTGCAGCGATTTGTTCTGGCTAGTAAGGATGGCTTGTGGCAATTGCTAATCCCAGCTCTCAAGTCGAGCCCCTCAAGAGGAGGGAGGGAGGGAGGGAGAGGCCCCTGCTCGCAGCCCTTGCTCCTCCTGAGACACTGAGCATCAGGAAGCTGCAGCTTAAACCTCAGCCTAATCCCCACACAAAGAGGTGGTCACTGGTAATGGGTTTACCTGCTTAATTCTCCCCAGACGCTCCTGGCTCTCTGGGTTTTCCCTTCCCCACTAACTCGGTGCTGCAGGAAACTCTGCTTCCCACATTAAGCAGATTGTCTGCAACGGTACAGGCAAATGCATTTATCACACAGAATTCCCGAGCTGTTACACCGCGGAGTTTCCGGGATATGAATCCTCTGTCGCTCACATCCTCCCTTGCCCTGTTTCCGGAGCTGGGCCGCAACGCATTTATCACCCGAGGCACAGAGCATCTTCCCCCCCCCCTCGCCCCGGAGGCTCTTCCCCTGGGACCATCTGCTGTCACCACCAAACGCACAGGGGAGCCCTGGTGCACATGGTGACCCCCAAAACACCTCCCACCCCCACTGCCAGGGCTCACATCTGCACCATGCAGCCCTGCAGGAGGGGGTCCCGGGCAGTGGGTATGCTCGGGACAAGCTGAACCCACTCCTGACCCCACCAAATTCACTATTTCCCTGCAGAATGCCTCCCCCCCCATCCCAAAATGAATTTCCTCCTTGCAGGACAGGAGCTGGGAAGGAGGGTGGGTGGGCACCTGCACCCACACATACCAAAAGAGCCGACCTCTGTAACATGCCTCAATTAATAAGGGGTTTCTAGACTCAAATTAGCAAACAGGGGCCTGATTCTGGAAGGAAAGGCTCTGTTACAGCACTGCTGGGCAGGACGCTGCCCCCGGCTGTGCCTGTTCAGGGCTCCTGGGGAAGCAGAGCTCACACCACTCCATTTGCTGTTTCGGATGCGCCCGTGGCATCCAGGGAGCCAGCAGTGGGCTTCTCCTCCCGGCTGCCCTTCCTAAACCGTTCAAACCGCAGCTATCCTGCAGCTGAGATGCTAACAACTTCTGTGGATCCATCTGGATGTTATTAGAAAAACACGTTGGGTGCACCGAGGCTGCTGGCAGCAGGCTCCTTCCTCGCTTCCCCTGTCCCGGACCCCAGAGGCCGAGGAGCCGGCTCGCAGGAGGAGCCGCAGCGCCAGTGTACGAGGAGCAGCAGGCAGCACTGCTAAGGTGCTGAGCGCCCCAGGCCGTGCTCCCAGCACGGTGCTGCGCTCCCCTCTCCCAGCACAGAAGGCCCACGCAAAGAGCCACTGCGGTGGCACACTCATGTGTGGATGAGCAGGGGAGCACCCAAGGGTGGGAACCTTCTCCATGTCCTGCCCATCGCTCGGTCTCCCCAAGTCCTTCTTCCCAGGGCACCTCCGAGATCGATCAGGTACTAACAGATTTTGGCTGGTGAGACCCCAGCAAAGAGGGGGAATGCTTCACAGACCTACTGGCATAACCAAAACTGCACCCCAGTCTCAGGAACCACCGTGTGCCTCAGTTTCCCCACCGCAAAAAAGGAGCTAAATACCTCTCAAGGTGAAGGCAGTGAGAAACCAATTCCCCAGCAGAAGGGACGAGCCCCTGTGTCCTACGTGCCCCACACACTCGTTGCTCAGGGCTTTGGTGTTTTCTGAGCACTCAGGCTCCAGCCTCAAGGAACCGGCGTGGCCTGATCCTGCGTCGTGGCCTGATCCTGCGTCGTGGCCTGGCACAGCCGGCTCTGCCGGACCCAGAGCAACCAGGGAGCTCGTGTCTTCCTCTCTTCGGCCATGCACCTGCGCAGTCACCTGCGGCACAGAGGAAATTGCGCCGTTATTGGTAAACAGCGGGGCTCCTCGCTGCTGATTTCAACGCACCGTGAATGTCCCTCACCAGCACGCCCACCTCCCCCCCTTCTCTCCGGTCATTCAGTCCTTTTCCCTTTTTGTGAACAGTTTCTTGCAATAGTCACGAAAACCCGATTCCCCGGGGCCGTAGCTGACAGCTTCCATCACTTGGGGTATGGTTTTATTTAGCCATTACAGTTACATCCTGAATGTGACCATAAAGCACATTTATCCTTTATGACTGAACTCGGTGCCAAATTAGTCTCAGTTTACGGCTCGTGCTCTGTACGCGGTGTTCACCGTGGGCTTTGCCGTGCCTGAGCCCACGCGAGCTGCCGCCTGTGACTGGGAAATGCAGGGGAGTAAGAGAGGGAACAATGCGGGGAGCAGCCTAAGTGCGGGGGCTGCGTTCTCCTCGCAGGGACCGGCGCCCCTCAGAGCACCGCGGCAGTGCCACAGGCACCCTCCTGCTCCCACACTGCCTGTGCCGCACCGCCGGTGCCCCGGGCAGGGGACCATGCCATGCCGCTGCCCAGGAGCAGCAGCATCCCCACGGTACCACAACCTGTCCGAGGGGTTACCGGCGGGCAGCACAGCTGCCCCGGCGCTGCGCAGGCAGAGCAGCCCCGGGAAGCGTTTTTCGGGAGAGATTAGGGAGTTATCTGGAGAAAAATGCACCTGTTGGCCAAGAGCCCGTGTCCAGATCCACACGCAAACACTGGCGAACACAGGTCAAGCCTTTTGAATGACAATTGCGATTGCCAGCCTGTCGCGCTAAAAACACACCTTAAGCACAGGATTTAAAAGGAGGACAAAAATTTCTAGGCACAGCCGTGAAAAAGCAAAGAACTTAGATAAACCAGGCTGCGAAGCTTTTGCTCTTTAGAGAATAAGGCCTCAAGCTCAAGTCCAAACCCTCCTCTCCAAGGACAGTTCCAGCTTTCCAACACAAAACCAATCGCAACTCAAAGCCATCTGAATCCAATCGCTGCTCGCTCAGGCAGATCCATCCTTGTCACCAAGCACGGAAATTCAATATATGGGAAGAACTTGCAACAAAAAAATGAAATTCTGTTTATTTTCATAGCAGTAGGTTTGGCCTAAACCCTTTATTCTTGCAAAGAGAGTCAGTAATTCTGCTGCTTCTTTTTTTACCCTCTTTTAATTACTTTTCTAAACTAAATGAAAACCGGCAGGAAGGCTGAGGGGCACGATCACAGCATCTTTGGCGAGATGCACACTAGCCGAAGGTGCAATTCCAAAACAAGACACTGCAGTAATGAATTATAATTAAAATACGCTTTTACCAGTTTTCCTCAGAGTCTGGATAGGTTTTCTGCAACTTCCTGAATACAAAAAAAACCCTGTTTTTTTCTAGCCAAACAACCTTTCTAAGCAAGAGCTTGAGACGGGCATCCATAAGGCAGACAGACCATGCCCTTACCATGTCTGCCCATATCAACACTCAGAAGATGGGAAAAAACATATAGGCAACCCGGGTTTCCCCGTCCAGGTTCCTCTGTACTCGGGGCATAATCCAGTGGGAGCAAGAGAAGAATTTAGGAACTGGAGGTTTTGCAGGGTGATTTTTCACAGAGAGCAAACAAATCAATGGCACAGCTAGAAAGGCATCAATGGGGATGGATCACAACCCCCAGCTGAGCAAGGCTGGGGGCTGCCAAGTGGGGAGCAAAGATGCTGCAATCCCGCCTCCCAGTTCAGGAATGGGAAAACATTCCCCATATACGGGGAGACGTCAGCCGCGACGGTGCTCGGTGTGGCCCAGGTAAAGATGGAGAGAGAGAGGGATGCATCACCCGGCCGAGCAGAGCAGCATGATGGGCAGAGCTGGACCACGAAGGAAGCCGTCGGGAAGCCTGCTCGCTCTGGCGTGGCTCGCCTCTGCTCCCGGGCTCCTTTCTAGAGGGTTTCCTTCCATTCTGAAATCTTGTTATGGGGGGAAAAAAAAAAAAAAAGGATGGTGACAAACCAGGAGGAAGCTAAAAGCAACCCAAGCATCTGGCAGGCTCTGAAACCTTGCAGATGCTTTTCTGCCAGAAGGCAAAGGCCGGTGCATGGATGCTGTGCTTCAGCACCAGTTCCAACCAACACCGTGCAGGAGCACCACCACCCTCCGCTCACGTCCGCATTGCTGTGCCGGCTAACTCCAGCTCCTTCACCATTTCAGGCTTTGACTTTCTGCGCGTACCGTGTAGTTTATATTGTGTTAAGCCCATCTAGACAGCAAGCAATTTCCTCGTGCTTAACAGCCCTTCTGTTCCTCCCCGACATCCGCCGCACGCTGCTAAGCCTGGCCGATTAACGCTGTCTCCACCAAAGAGCAGAGAAAAGTCCCTACAGCTCTTAAACACATCCGCTCCTCCAGCCTGCCCGGGCAATTAGGCCTATAGGCTCTGGGGCTGTGTTTCTGTAACTTACCTTCTTCCCTCTTCATGCTTGTTACACACGTATATTTATTTATTTTGTGGACAGGCTATCGGTGCCAGCGTGCACACCACAGCATCACGGACCAGCCGGCTCCCCCGCCCTGGGACTGCTCCATCCCGTCACTCCAAACCCTTCTCTTCTTCCACGCTGAACCACAGGTTTTAACCCTCACTTTTTTCTAGATCAGACAAATACTTTTTGCGGTTGCACCTCACGGCTCACTTCCCCGCTGCCCGTGCCCCGGGGGCCCCGGTGCTGCCCACCGCAGGCTCCCGCGGCTCCAGCCCCACTGCCCACCTCTCCCAGCTCACCACCCCCTGCGACCGACCCAGAAATTACACCCCCACAAAAGAGTTAAAAGCCAGCCTGGAGCGTTGCTTCTGCCCCACTTTGGTGCCTGAATATCATCCAAAAGCAATTAGGCAGCACACAATAGCTTCGCCAGTAGCAGCGAGGTTCTGCACGGACAAACGATGCGACAGCCGCAGCACCGTCCACCCCTGTCCTCACCAGGGTTTTCACCCAAAGCCGTTTCCATTCACAAGCACAAATTCAACTTTTTTTCCCCGCAAGCTGCCGGCGCTGAAGCCCCCAGCCTGGGCTCCCTCTGCCTGGCACATGGGGGTCTGCTGCCGCGCAGGTCCTGCCGCCCGGCACCGTCCCCCCACATGCTCCTCGTCCCCCCCAGGGGCGCAGGTACCCGCCGCAGCCCCGCTCGAACGAGGCCAGCCTGACAACAAGAAAGCCGAGCTTTTTTGCAGTGCTTTTCAGGGACGGGAGGGATCCAGCAGCCCGCACAAGAGCGTTGCTCAGATTTAATTAAGCCTGTTTAGAAACTCTTGCTGTCTCGCTGGTGCCACTTCCGCGCGTCCGGCAGCCCCAGGCAAAGCTGGCGTTTATCTACGGGACCAACGCAAACTGCCACCGGGACACAACCCTTTAACTCTGACAAATCTGCAAATAAGTAAGTGTCAAAAGGAAGAAGAAAAGAAGAAAGCGCGGGACCCAGAGGAAGGAATCTGCACGGGGAACGACTCCATCTGGGCTTGGCACCGGCGTGTGCTCACCACATCGCTGCTAAAAGGGACGACGGGTTCTGGCCAGCGCCAACGCTGCTGGCTCCAGCGCCGCGGGGATGAGGCCAGTTGAAACGCCGAGGGCTGCAGGCAATTCTCAGCCGAAACAGGGGCCACACAGCTCGCTGCCAGCAATTCCTGAAAAAATAAAATAGGTGGGCACTTTCCTGCCCCGGCTGGGTCCCGAGCAGTGCTGCCAGCGGCGGGGAGCCGGGGGGGCTGCGACCAGCATCACCTCTGGTTTCTGTCCTGGGAAGCCATCGCTTCCTGCCTGCGCTTTATTTATCCCCCGTGTTTATTTTCTATACGGTTTGTCCTGAAATATGTCCGTGTGCGACTTTCTAGGCTTTCCCATCCCGCTGGGGTAAACCCAGCATATGTGGGATGACACAGAGGATTAAATCAGCCATCGCTGCTATTATTGTGCTCCGGCTTCTGCCAGCTCTGCAGAGGCTTTGTGGGGTTTGGGATTTTTTTTGTTTGTTGGCTTTTTTTCCTTTCTTTTTTTTTTTTTTTGTTAACTAAACTGGTGCTTTTAACACTTGCTATCTTCAGTCTTTTCAAGTTAAAAATTAAAAGAAACCCCAAACCTCACCGCTGCTCAGATCTACTTTTCCACATTTTCATGAAAATAAGAGACTCGCTCGGGGCGATTGCTGGGGCGTGTCAACAGAGCAGTGACCGCGGGTCCTGTTCTGCGGGAGTAACCGTGCTCCTCAGCCTCACCAGGACCTTAATTCTGCGCCTTTTGGGACAGAGCATTTACACACAGAGCTTAGTCCAGAAAGAGGCGTTCTTCTACCCACCAGCTGAACCATGGGGCAGACACTCCAATGGGGTACACTGGAGATGTCTTCCTCTCCCCGTCACAGGGAGGGGTAAAGACAAAACACCGGCACTGAAACCCTTCCGCAGTCCAGCGGTCCTGCAGTGACCTTTATTTTTCCCCCAAAACTTAGTCCTGGGTCCAAACTAAGCACTGGTTGCTCCACAGGAGAAGCTTCTTTGCTGGTGACCTCATGGGAGGTCAGTGACTCCAAAGCACCGTTCCTTTTCCAGAAGGACCCCGTGGTTTTGCTTGCCACTGTGCCACCTCCCGCGTGCCTGCTGCCGAGGGCAGTGACCGCAGCTAGCCGGGTGCCAAGGCACACTGCTGGGGCAGCGCCTGCCCCTCTGCCCGCTCCTCTGCCCGCTCCTGCTGCCCTGCCCATCTCTGGACCATCGGCTGCCCGGGGGGCGGCGGCAGGATGCTCGGCCCCGGCTGGAGCAGTGCTGAGCCACCATCACCGCCGCGACCATCCCCCAACCCAAGGATCAAGAACGAGAATTAAAAGAGAAAAAACCCTCTTTGAAATCAGTTTTAAGTAAACAAAAAATTGATCTCACAAGCTTCAGCAACCACAAGCATAAATTTGGGGTTGGCTGGGTTCTGTGTTTTGCTTGGGTTCTTCTGCATCACATATGAAGCCTATTTTAAGATGATTTGCTTGAGCGGCTCAGCATATCGCCAGAGCTCACACGCACTCCACAGTCACCTAGGAGCCACCGCTGTCCCCATGGCCACCAGCTCCCCCGGAGCGGTGAGAGGCAGAGCTGGCCTGAACAAAGTCCCTTATTCCGTGGGCTCCTACTGCCACGGGCAAGCCCTGGCATGAGCTGGCTTGGTATGCCCAGGAAATGAAAAGTAGGGAAAGGTAAAAGCATACCCATTCCAGAAAAAAAAAAAAAAAGGAAAAAAAAAGACAAAAAAAAAGAGGAAAAGAAAAGAGAGAAAAAGAAAAGGGAAAAAAAAAGTAATTCTAGACTCTCATTTTATGCCATCAAACAGCACTGTATTCAGTGAGCAGATTGGAGGAAGTTTTGGGTCACACCAGGAAAAACAGTGTGCTTATGAGCACTAGTCCCGTTCCTTTCTGCCTCCACACCAAGCAGCGGTCACGCTTCATCCCTCGTGCAGAGCAAAGGCATTAAAAGAGGACAAAACTGTGACGGGGATGTACGGAGCTGCAGTTTAGAGCTGGCCCGTGTTTGAAACGGGGCTCAGCACATAGCGAGCTGTGGATGCAAACCTCTCCGGGGCTCGAGGCAGGAGAGGATTGCCCAGCCGGATGCTGGCTTGGCTCCACTTATCGTTACAAATAACAAAAATAAAATAAAAGCAAGCCAAGTCATTCTCGCTTGTTGGGCAATTGCCCCCGAATCAGGCATCTGCGTCTTCGGCAGGCGTAAGAGCACAAAGAGGAAGGGAAATGAGAGTTTCTGGTGTCTGTTCGGAGATTGGCCTGGGCAGCTGGAAGAACAGGAAGATATATCTGAAATTTCAGAGAGGGAAAAAAAAGGGAAAAAAGAGAAAAGAAAACTAAAGAAACAGGATGTCTTGCTTGTCTCCCTGACGTGCCTGTCAACCACTCCACCCAACAAATGGCTTAGGAGAAAAGCAAGGAAAAACACCCTGAACTGCCCGGTGGTGTGCTGCAGCTGCGTCCCCCCACGCCGTCCCCGCGAGCTCTGTCCCTCCCGCGATGGCACCCGGCTGCCGCTCTGCCGGGCCCGGGGAGAGGGAACTGCGGAGGAGGACAGCGAGCAGACAGATTGCTAAACGAAAAGGCGAAGGAGACGCGGCGCGAGGCCGGAGAACAGCAGCAGGCGGGAGTCGCAGAGCTTCGGCTGGCGGCTCTTTGGGCAGCGAGAGAAACCGTCGGGTTTATGCAATGCTTCCTCAGCATTTCCACGTTCGATTCTGCATCCCTCCAGGCAAAATTCCTGCCAAATCACAGGCCTTGGCTCACACGTGAACATCACAAAAGCAGAAAAAATGCATGAAGAGCTATTGTTTCTAGCAAACCATCTCTTGTTTCCGCGTGGAGAAGCTCTGGAGGTTATTTGCAGCCTTTAAACCGACGAGCGGCCGACGCGGCACAGGCAGTGGAGGAGGACGGCAGCAGCTGCCAAGTAATGACACTTTACGCTTACAGATGCTTTTATCCCTGTTTCCCTGAGCACTTCACAGGAGATGGCTGGGTGTTATTATCACTCCCCTATTTACGTGGAAGCTGAGGCGTAATTTAGAGTGAAATATTTTGGTATTTCTTAAGACTGGGTACTCTGGAGGCTGATTTGGGAAGGGGGATAGGGGTACAAGACCAGTCACCCTCCTTCAGCTGCGCTCTCTGCCGTAGGCACAACGGGGGAAAGCAGACTGCCCGGCAATTCCCGGCAGGATGACCACGGCTGGAGCTGCGGAAAGGGACATCACAACCCTGCCTTTGCCTGGGCTGCCTCCCCCTAAAACGCTCCTGTCCAGAGTTGCACAGGGAGGTTAAAAGGAGGGAGAGGAGAGCACAGGGAAGTTTTCATTTGTTACCAAAGTTTGCAGATGTTTAAGGCTACTTTTACTGAAAGCTTTTACATTTTGCAGAAACTTCTATACAAAGCCGGATGCAAAGCAAAATTAAATCCTGGATGATGCCTGCAGTATGGATAAGTAAGAAAATACCTGTTACTTTGGTTTCTTGCTTCCAAAGAGTAAAACCTTTCAGGGGCAGCCTAGTGAGCCACAATGATTTAACGCTGTGGATCTGCACGTGGGCTTCCATGCGAACGCATTCACCTACACTCAATACCTGCTGGCTGCGGCATAGCACAGCATATAATTACGCCAGCTTACACACAGCTCCCCAGATTCCTGCCTCCAGACAACGCTGCTTCTGGTGCTCATTTGTACCACCAAGAACAATTAGCAATACATGGGAAATGACACTTTTGAGGGACCCGAAATGATCTCACGCTAGTGAAAACCACGCTTTCAGATAAAACGCGTGTTCAAGTGCAAACTGCTGAGCCCATTCCCCATCCATACTCTGGACGGTACATCCAGGGGACGGCTGTATTTGCACATCACAAGCTCTCTAATGTCCCTTCACCCCATCAGGGGATGGACAGGACATTAGAGCTGGGGTCCCTCTTGCCCCAGCTCTTTCGCAGCCCCGTGCGCTTGCGCTTGGCCGGTTGCTTCTCCTGATGCTGGAAAAGTTCACGGCTACACCAAGTGCACCACTTGTTTTTGTCCACAGCTGAACGAGGCTGGCGGGGGTCCTCTGGGGTGCCTGTCCTTGCCCTAGGACAGGCAGTCATGGCAGCCCATCACCCCCCAGGGGCGAGAGGACAGAGGCACAGCTCACACCTCACCAAAGCGTCCGCACATTCACATCGCTCTGACTGTGCGAGCTCAGCTGCGGCAGGAGGAAAACCAGAGCGCGCCAGAGCCCTGCCTGACAAGTGTTAGAAAAATGACAAAGCTGCACAGAAAACCGTCTAAAACTACTGCACTTCCCTGGGAGATAAGGGCCCGGGGGCGGCGTTCCTTGGCCGGGAAGATGAACGCTTGTGAGCTTCCAGCCAGACGGAAAGCAGGGACCCGCGGAACGCCTGGCCACTGAAACCTCCGCCATGTCACCAGCTCTGTCATCGGGTCCAACAGCAGATATTGCCTCCCCCTGTTGACCTCAGCGCTCGCATACCCAAAACGTACTCCTGCCGTCAAAATGCACAGCTCCTCTGCCCGCTGGCAAAGCACCCCGCTGCTGGCACTGCTGGGGCAGGGCGGCAGCGCGACCAGCTCAGCCCCAGGAGAGAGGAGGTCGGTCTTTGCTGGGACCGGGAGCACGGTGGCGCAGGGCTCTGAGCTCTTGGGGGCGGGGGGCGGTGATGAGGACGCTGGATTGAGCCCGCTGCAGAAACACAGGTCCAGCACAGGACACAACGATGCAGACTGCTATGAAATAAAAGTATTAGTTACGCTTGTTGGGGCTGACATATCACTGACGGGGCTTAAAGCCATATACAGCTGTGGCTTTACCTACGATGAAAAAAATTACCAAAGCAAATTCACGCCCATGAAACGCTGACAGCTCATCCCCGAGTATTTCATTGGAAGAATGGCTGTTGTTATCATTCGAAACTAGGGTGCTGTATTATTAAAAAAAAAATAAAATAATAATCTAACTGGCATGATTGTAGGTTGGCTTTATTTATTCATTCACCATGAGTGAATTATTCAGTTTTCCAGAATCCCAACAGAGAAACCCTTCCCACTGCCTATGCTGAGATGTACGGTACGTGCTTTTAGTGGTTTAGCAGCTGTGCATCCTGTCTGTCCTGCGTGACGACCGTGAGTCCAGCTGCAGCACAGTTCGAGTGCTTTAAGTACATTTGCACTTTTGTAGTAACTTAAATATAAATACATATTTACACTTGCCATACATTCAGGAAGGCTGATTTTTTCCAAGGGCTTGGAACAAGCAACAATTATAATCAGGGAGTGAGCAGAGTGAGGTATCTCCCATCCTTTTATGGAATAAAAGTCCCGTTTCTATCATGGGGATATGTCTGATATTAAACTCAAGGTACCTGAATATAGGGACAGTAAATCAGGATTCTACATAGAGAATTTCATACTGTTGCTGTCAGATATGACCTGGGGGAAGATTTTCACATTTAAACACAGAAAGAAAAAGCATTTCTAACTGCTATCGCATAAAAAGATCTGGAATTTCTGTGAAAAACAATCTGCCTGAAGTGCTGAAGCACACAGAGAAGAGAAGTGGAGATGGCAGGGCCAGAACATCATTTCACTTACCGAGAGGGTGGCTCTGGCACGTGTGTGTACCGCACCTTTCACAAATACTGGACCTCTTACCTGCACAATAGCAGCTGCAAATTCTTTGCACATCCCTGGGTGGAAAGAGTAATGCCAATTAGCCATTAGCCAAGATGATTAGGCATTAGTGAGATTCTACACCTTGCCGCTGGAGCATAAAACCTGCCATCATCAGCGTTTCAGCTAAGCAAGCCCAGGGAGGTTTCATAAAATGGGTGATAAGGGATTATCTCTAGATGTTTTGGGGTTTTTTTGGGGGGGGGTATGAATTTTTATGATTTTGCCCTTTTTATTGAAATCTGATAGAGCTTAATCTCTTTACCAGCAGCATTTGTATTGCTGTGGAGGAGCAGCATCTCCACTGGCAGATGCGTCGGGACACGAGAAGCAAACCCCTCGTCCCCGGGGCTTGCCTTTCCCCGTTCCCCGAGCGAAGCAGCCCGCGAATGACTGAGTCGGCAGCGCACAGCAGCCTTAACCACCTGCTGCAAACGGAAAATGAAAACGCCGGGGAGAAAAGGCAAATTCTATTGTGCCTGGAGAACTGTGGCTCCGTGAAGCAGAAGTATTTAAATAGACAAGAATCTTTTGTCCAGGAAACTGAGCACTAATAACAACAATTTGGCTTCCTGCGAAGAAGGCTTCTTCCCCAGCTGCTTTCCATGGTCTCTGCCTCCTCCCATCCTCCCGGCACTGTCCCAGCCCTTCTCATCCCCCTCTCCCCCAACCTTCTGCCGCAGCCCCTCTCCCCCCCCCAGGCTCCCAAACACCCCACGATTTTCCCGGCTGCCTTCACTCCAGTCTCCAGCTTTCCCTCCTCCACCAAACACTCGATTTTTCTGTCTGATTCCCTGCTCTGTTCTCTCCTCCAGTCTCCCTTGGCAAACACACACAAAGAAGAGAAAGCCTCTCCTCTCCAGATCTGATGCCCACTGCCACGGCACTCCCCAGTCCCTCCATCCTTACTGGGAGAGCCTGGTCCCGCTGGGACAGACGTCCCACTCGGAGGACACGGGGCCAGGCGCCAGTGCAGGCTCATCCCAGAGCCTCCACCAGCATCTTTTCCCTAATTCCCACAGCTTGCCGGAGCTCGGGGGGAGTTTTAGCAGGGATGAAGGAGGACGCAGCTCCCCGTCCCTTCTCCCCATCAACTTCCCAAACCCCGGCCAAAGCATGGAGGTGTTCCAGCTCTCCACACAGCTGCAAATTATTTATTTATTCATTCATTTTGTATGGGCAAGCTTCCTA
>VZSZ01000918.1:70902-95902 GCA_013398815.1 Ibidorhyncha struthersii | reverse complement strand
TAAACTTGAAGTTTCCAGGTTGGACACACATAGAAGGCCAGTAGCAGTTTTACACCGGCATTCACTATGGTTGTTGAAGGACCGTGGCAGCACACTGTTCTGCATTTTGAAGAACTATTTGGCCTGATAATTTAAAAAAAATCAGCATGCAGTCTATTTTTTAATTTATTTTTTTTTTCAGGCACTGCCTACATCTCAGCCTTCCACCTTTTTGGCTCGAGTTTCAGAGTCTCTTCCCAGGAAAATGTTTGTAAAAATAATTCTCTATAATTAGAAAAATGTTTTATTGAAAATTCATTACTGGATCCCTGTCCTGCACCTTGGAGTTAGGCAGGCTCCAAGACACTTTTTTCTGTGACATGTTACTGCTAAACTGCCAGCCAAAGTGACGGCTATGTTTGTTTTACAAGAACTGTTTTTTTGAGTTCCAGCTACCAAAATCAAATGATTATGTGAGGGGTTTTATTAAAAATTATTGATTCTAGCCCCCGTGCCTAGTCAGAGTCCTGACTCCCAACAAGAAGGGGAATAACGAGAACTGGATATATATTATTTTGACAGTATCTCATGCAATATCTGCTGAGATGTGGCAGTACTACTGACAACTATTATGTACCTGTTTCTAAGACTCTCGGTATTTGGCCACCACAAACACCAGTCTGCACTTACACAGCCTCTGCATCCTGCAACACCTGAGAGCTATCACCGTGTCACCCCTCAGGAGAAGGGGGACGGTCCCTGCAAGGACAAAGTAAATGTGGATGATGTGACCAACCCCCAATGATGCCTGAGTTTTAGGTGTCCTGTGTTCCATGAGAGGAGCTCTGTCATGCCGGCGTCAGCGCAAAGACTCCCCGCAACTGGAAACCAGCAACTCCAGCCAGGGATCAGTGCTCCCTTCGCCGTCCCTTGCTCCATCCCTCTGCGCCACTGTGGAGCCCTTCAGATACAGCATCCCGCTGCCCCCTGCACTGATGCAGCATCCCACTGCATCCCACACTACCCATGCCAGAGCTTTGCTCCCAGCAAAGAAAAGCACAGTTTGCTCATGTTTGTTGAAAAGGGAGAGGGGAAGAAAAGACAACCCTTGAACACATCCCTCTGACCTGGGATTTTGAGCTTTTAATATCCCTTCAGGTCTGGGACTTTTCAAACACAGCAGAGCAGGCTGGGGGCTGAGGGATGGTAACTCTCTGACCAATTACAAAGTAATTAAAAGACCCACTGTGGGCTCCACGGAGAAAGCTTTACATATTGACTTTAATTATTATACCACAGACTTGCCAGAAAAACACAAAAGAGGATCTCAGGCGGCTCAGAGGATGCATATGGCTTGTGTAGGTGGAGAAAGCTAAGAGACTGTTACTTTGGGTAGGAAGTGGATTTTCTCTCTCCTATAATCTTGTTAAATTACCCTGTTTTTAAATCAATGATTTATATCTCTTTCTTCAAATCCAGAGGGGAAGAAAAAAAAAAAGGCAAACCTCTCTAAACAGCAAGTATGTGACAAGCAATACATTTTCACTTTCATTTATCCTCACATTGCAAAGTTCATGCAGCAAACCAAAAGCGTTAAAGGAAAATACTGGGAAGGACTGGTTAAAAAGAAAACCTTGGCTGAAATGAGATGGAAAACAGATTTCCCGGGTTAGGTAAGTATCAGAAAATAATACATAATGTTAGACATCTGAAAAAGGAAGTAGGAAAATATTTAGGAATTTGCATAACCATTTGCAGCCTAAGAAAAGCACAGAAAAACAGTTTCATTACGAAAGGATATTTCAAGTAGACAGTTGTGCCGGGAGATGCTACGCGCCGCGGTCTTCATTGGGAAATGGCAATTCCCTGTACGCGGCACTGGTTTTTCTTGCAATTGCCTGTGTATGACTGGCTGAGGATTCCCAGCTTGCCATCTGCGCTGCTTGCCGTTTGGGTTTCAGGGAGTTTCCCTTCCCTTTTACACCAGTTTTGCCTCTGTGTAGGTCTAGCAGCTTCCACGGGGAATCATCTCTTAGCAACCCTCACAGAAATGAAATGAAATAAAATAAAGCCCCGCACCGACCCGAGAGAGAGGCCACGCTGCAGCCCACCTGCGGCAGGCGAGGGCTGGCGCATGGGAATTTACACCGACAGCCATGGATTTCCAGACAGGGAAAAGGGAAAAAAAACAACCCCAAATGTCTAAAATCGCTACTTAATAGAGTTACATACACTCCACCAGCAAACTGCAAGGAAGTACCGGCAGCCTCAGGGCTTCTTCTGGGCACACCACCATCACCTTCAGCTGTGACCGTCACCCCAAGGTGCAGGGTAGGGAGACCCCGGGGAAACGCGGGGCTGGGAGAGGCGTTGCCCGCTCGGATGCGTTTCCCGCTGTGCCATTGCCCGTATGTGGCGCTGCGGCAGCACCCGCCCGGGCACCGGCATGTGCCACGCTCACCGCAGCTTTGGGCAGCGGCGCCAGGAGTTCCCAAATGAAGAGCAATGTCCACGGGTGGACATTGATAGGCACGATGATCACAGCCGTGCAAACCGTGCTGCTCCTGATGGCCCAGGGAGTGCAGGTCACCACTAGAAGAAGTCGCACCTAACAAAGGTCACTGTCCCTTGCAGCACCCTGCGGCACCTGCCATCCCCTGCCTGCACCCTGCGGCACCTTGCTGGCCCATCGCTGGCTCTCCACCCCGCTTCCCACCCTCTGCCGCTCCAGCCAGCGTGAGCCGCTGCTCGGCCAGCGTGCCGCTGAGCAAAGGCTGAAATGCTGACACGACACCAGGCTTTATGCCAGTGAGCAAAACCAGTATCAACCCTTCGGAGGTACGCGTGCATGGACCAGCTGCCTCTCCTGCACGCCACTGCGCCAGCTGCTCCAGGCTGCTGGGGGCGATGCAGCGGGATTCGGGAAGCAGGTGCGGAAAACCAGTTTGTGGCGAAAGCATTGCTGTGGCAACACCGGGGCAAGCGGTGGGTAAGGCACCGCGTGGCCCGGCCGTGTCCCCCTGCAGCCGTGCAGTTTTCTACAATACATGAGAATTTGTCGGCAGGAGTGCAGGCGAGTGCCGGGGGGGTGTCAGCCCACGCTGCCGCCCTGGCACACAGCCCCCGCCCAAGAGCAGCCCCGAACATCAAAGTCTCTTCCCCACAGCGGAGTCTTTCTCCTCTCCCACTCAACCCAAACACTATTAAGTGTCCCATACCCGTTAAGCTCGACATGCCCAAAACTGGAACAAGTCAGAATGATTTAAGAGGTACCGAGGTTGGCATCTGGGGACAGTTTGTCCTTGCTGAGCTCTAAGGACAAAGTCTTGTTTTGTTTGCTTACATGGAAGCTTGATTTTCCTCTCGCAGCCTGCGACTCGCGCAGCAAGCCCTGCCGAGGGCTACGAGTCTGCTCCGGGCTGAGGGACGGGGACCCCAGAGCTGACCACAGCACAGCCCCTGATTTTCACAGCCCAACCTGGGCTGCTCCGGCTTTTTAAGCTCAGAGAAGCATGAAAACTCCACACCTCAGAGCCAAGAAATCCCCTTACTCAAAACGACTGTGTTCTTTCCCGCAGAGGGGATGCATGACGTGTTTTGGGTGTTGTCCCCTTGTCTCTTCAAAGCAGGGTTCAAATGAGTCTGAAGGGTCTGGACCCATTGGTGAGTCTCTCCCCTTGCTCTGGGGGACACTAGAGAGCATTACCCAACCACTTTAGGTCTATCCAATTAACATCTCTACCTTTCCATTTCTGAAAGCCCCACTGTGCTGCCGTCGAGCACTGAGTCTTCGTTACTGCCCCGAGAGCGATCGGCTCTGTCCTACCCCCCAGCTGCCCGGCGTAAGGTTTCACGGGCTGCGGCAGCGGAGGGGAGCTGCGTGTCAGCAAGCCAGGAGGAGGCACTGACTGCATCGATAGATGGCTGTAGCTCTGCTGACTCACTGCTTTTTCCCCCCAGCAGGGAAAACACGTCCGAGCACCGTGAGGTTTTCCCATGGCAGCCCGGGTTCCTGTTGGTAGACCCGTGGTTGAGCAAGACGTGGGGGAATACAGGAGAGCCCCTTTCTATTTCTGGGCCCTGGGTGAGGTGGGTGGAAATCACAAGGCTCCCAGTTGCCATGGGAAGCCATTAATAACCTCCTAAACACTGTCATATCCTTTAACATGCGTGCTATTATGGGATGCTGAGAGAGAAGCCATTGGGTTGGTAAGCACGCGGGGCTCCTTCCCCGCGCTGCCCACCAGGCACTGCCGGGACAGTCCCACCGTGCCCCAGCCCTGGCACAGCACAAGACGGGACTTTGTGTATTTGTCCCCACCGCTGACGGCGTACTTGGAAAGGAAATCCTCCCACGTGGCCTCAACGACTGCGAGGGAAATAAAGCCAGCAGTTCACTGAGACATGCCCGCTCCATACCAATTAATATAAAGAGCTTATATTAAAGGATCTCACTTAGATGCAAATCCCCTCTTGTAAACAAACCTTACATGTCTCAGCCCCACTCTCTAAGGCAAGTTCCAATCTGATTAGTTACCCCACATGCCTGAAATTCCCCCTTGTAGGGACAAATGAATAAAAGTGTAAACTATCTTTTTGCTGAGATATATTAAACACTGAATTTCACCTTGAGGTGCCCTTTTCAGTGATATTTAGTGAAATTGGGACCTCTCCGGGTGAAATTCAGACAAGTAATTTAATTTGTTTCTTTGCACTAGTTGCTCTCCAGACCACCACCCACGCGCCGCAGTTCGAGACCTCCACAGCAGTACAGCGCACACTGAATTTTCTCCCCCACATACGCATCACTCTTGACTGTTTTTGGACGACTGCCTAAACCAAAAAGCACAGCACAAGGTGCAGAGTTCAGTCTATTAAAAAACGGGAGAACGAATTAATGAGAAGGGTGTCCAGCAACAGTTTTCCGACTGCCTCGGGGCAGCAGCCCTGTAAAGCATCTGTGGGAAAAGCACTTCGTTTAGGCGAGCTTACCCGGGCGGGCCGAGGACTGAGCATTGCTGCAGGAGCAACGCACGTGTATTGCTTCTAGGAACTCTGGAAAAGCAGTCAGATGGGGAAACACCATCACCCCTACGCAGGAAACGCATTTGTTGGCTGATGGTTTAAACATGGTTAGCAACAAAACGGATCCACGGGCTGCTCCTCCGCAGCTCAAGGAACCCCGAGGAAACTCTCCCAGCTCCTTTGAGCATGAGCCTGTCACCCCTCCACCGATATCCTCTTTCTTTTCTCAGGTAATTAATTTGTCTTCTCGGTCTTTCCACTTCCATTTAAACACGCAAGCCTGAAATTGCCCCAAACTGCAGCACAGCCTGGCAAAGCAGTTACGCCGTCTATCTCCCTGCCCTTTGTAGCTCCAGCCCCGGGGCCCTCTCTGCTCCCCACAGCACTGAAGTGGTTCCAGGTCACCTCAGTGGGCACGTGCCCATCAGTAAAGGAGGTTTGATCACGGGTCAAAAATAGCCCGACTTCTTTCCCTTGCCTCATACATCACTTTTTTACTATACTGTTTAAAAACAGGCAGAGAGAAGCAGGAAAATGATCAAACTATGAGAGCTAATTGAATATTAAGAGTATATATGTCATTTCTTTGGGTTTCTTCCCTGTCTTTATAAGTGAAGCAGAGACCCTAGGTGGTACCTGGGGGGTTCGTACAGAGGCGTGTGCTTTGCTTCTCTTCTCTTGCTTAGAGTCACAGTCTTTGCTCAGGAGGAAATGCCCCTTTCCAGTAATGGAAATCTGCCAAACATGGACCAAATAATTTGGCCCTGCAGTAGAAGACAGGAAGAGATGCATTTCTGGAAGACAAAGAAAAAAAAAAAAGCTGTTCATTAAAGGTGAGCCCTGTTCCCTAGGAGGTTTCCACAGAGGGCACTCAACTCCCTGCCCAGGAGCTGCAGTTTGTCAGCGGCAGGTACTGGGAAAAGAAAAGAAGAAATTGTCTCAAACCTGTTGAAAGAGCAGTAGAGACACATATGGCCATCACGTCTCATTGCTGTCCTTGCCCACGGGGGATCGGCTCTTCTGTCAGCCCCAGGACTCCCCAGCCGGTGCAGAACAAGTATCTCGCCCTTGGCCTGGAGGCAACAGAATGGGAAGTTTTGGTCTTACAGGAAATTCATCACAGAAAGCGCAATTGTAGGTGTCCCAAACCTGTGTGCGGGGCAGAAGCTACTGGAAGGTGCTGAGCTGCACTGAACCCCATGCAAGTAAACGAGGAGTCTGACGGAAAGAGAAGAGCCGGTGCTGGGAACCCTTGTGATTTTGGCATTGAAAGTGTTACAGAAAACATGCCATCAAGTTCCTCTGAGGCTTTAATTTCCCTCCCCCCAATCTTCCTTTGATTTTGATCCCCTCCTTTCCTCGTGTCCTTTCAACTTTTAAAAAGGCGCTTTGAAGACATGTCATAAAGCAGTGTTTTTATTCAGGATCTCCTCTTTGATGCTCCTGCTGCCGTGTGTGAAGCGCAGCCTCGCAGGATGCGGGAGCCAGAGGAGCCAAAAGCCGAGACGGGAAGGAAAGGACAGAAAAGTAAAAGTGTGGACACAGTGTTTGTCGGTAACTCACTGGGGCCGCGCAGGCAGACACGGGCAGCAGCCCTGATTCTTGCCGAATGTGTTGAGTTGTGGGTGATACAACCTGGTGGAATTATACCCAACCTGCTCCTCCGAGGGCACCGCGGGCCGGCAAAGCCCGAGGGGGAAGCGATGGGGATGGAGGAGAGGAGCAGCTGGCTGGGAAGTCCTTCATCCCAAAGGCCATCCCCATCTCCCACGTACTCCCAAGACCTGAGATCGAGGAAGAAAATGCCAGAAGAGGCAGCCTACCCTGGCGGAGAAGGAGGGATGAGCAGCCCACGCTCAGGTCCTGGCCCTGCTCCGGACTATCTGCCTCCGAGCTGAGGGTTTTAATTTGGCCTCTCTGCATGCAAAACCACAACGCAGCCCATTTGTTTGGGCTGGTCAAAGGCAACTGCCCGGCCCAAATCAGTCCTACGGCAAGAACTGGTCTTCAGCAGATAACACAACTATTCTAAAGAGAGAGCACACAAGGCTATTTTGAAGTAGTTGCTAGATGCAAGATTTACTGTATTATTAACCCTATTCACTGGTTCTTCTATTTCAAATCTGCGTCACTCACATTTAAACAAATCCTGGTGCCCTCTTTCATAATTTTATTTCCAACCTCAGGAGATGGAGATGTTCTTAAAGTACTGAAAGCGTGAATCCTATGGTATGGGCAAAACCTTAATTTAAGTTTTAAAAAGGTTTCTAACTGCAATGGTTGGTGCAAAACAACTGAAAATAAACAAGCCAAAAAAAAAAACCCCAAAAAACTAATTAAATAATAATGCAAGTAAATAGAAACATATTGCAGGTTTAAATATTATGAACTGTAACCCTTGAATTCTAAGCCAATCCTCCGATGTGGAGATATGTCCCACCTCACAGTATCTGAGCATTCTGATACTGAAATGCCACCACAAGCTGTGCTGGAAGTCCTTGCCACCAGCCAGTCCCTCCCCGCTCCCGAAGTGCTGAGCTGAGCCCTGAGGGTCCCCGCGGGGGGTTTCTCTTACAGAGACCCAAGTCCCCAGCAGCCAGGCAGGATGGGGACGAGACGGTTCTTCTTGTGAAACCACCACTCCAACGTGTGAGGAAGAGGCTTTTTCTTCTGAAGAGGGATAGTTCAAATATGATTCTATTTGCCACGACAGATAGCATCTGTGCCACGTGCTTTGGGATTGCCGCTGGATGTTATTGGATCTGCCTGTCAGAGAAAGACAGAGAGACCAAAGAGAGGATTACATGCAACCATATAATTCTGCATTTACAGCTACTTAAATATTGAATCAGTGCTACAGGATTATATACATTTGATATTTCCTGGATCAAGCAGACTGTGTAATTCGTCGCAATCAAAGTTACAAGGAGGTTTTCTTCTTAAAAAAAAAAAAGCTTCAAAATAACTCTGCCAGCAAGCAGGGTTTATTTCACCAAATCACACTCACTTTATTTCTCCCAGTGTCAAGCAGTCTTCCTTCACAACTTAGAAGCCACAGTCTCACCCCTCACCATTGCGAGACCCCCATTGCTATCAACTCCCAGTGTGCCCATCCAAAGAGCGTGGGGCTGTTCTGTGCAGCACGTGGGACGCGCAGGTTCGGACCCCCAGCGCGAGCGGGAAAGCAGAGTAACCCCAGCTGTACCGCCTGCTAACGCATCCCTGCCCGGGTCCCGTCAGAGGCAGCTCCTCTCACAGGGCTAACTCACACTTCGGGGGAAAGAAAAATTTAAATCGGAGATCACGGCACTTGCCGCTGCGGCCAAAAGCAGCACAGCCGGGAGCTGCCTGCGATAACAGCCCTGCCTGCCGCTCGCAGGACCTGGCAGGCGTGGGGAACTGGAAACAGGGCACTGGCTTGGTAAATGGGGGACACCACGAAAGCGGGAGAGGTTGAAAGCTGGTTTGTGACTCCCCCCAGAGACAGGGGAGAGGGAGGACGGTGTTGTCACAGGTGCCCTCCTGTCTTGCTGTTTCCTCAAGCACAGGGAAGGCCCCGTCATCTCCAAATGCTCTTGGATGGATCAAGGTCCACCGCCTCAGAGCGTGTCAGAGCAGAGCCAGACCAGTCCCTGCCGCCGGGCTGCCCCAGCCCTGCTCCCAACGCGGCACTTGTCCTGGCACCGACTTCAGCCAGTGCCATGGCAATGGCATCACAGGCTCTGGGGAGTTACAACACCAAACACTTCCAGCTCCGTAGCCAAAAAAAAATGAATTGCCAGTCCCCCCCTGCCTGCTGGGCTGGAATAAGGCACCACAGGCACATGCCATCGCAGGATCGTGAGGCAATACAGGGGGTTTGTTTGTCCATATTGGGACTCTCTACCTTTATAAGAGATCACCACATGCTACAGATTACCACAACCTTGCGTCTAAGTGCATCACAGTGGTGTTGCCTTGCAACACAGAGAGCAAGAAATAGGATAGGGAAAACAAGGAATTAGAAAAGGAGGAGGAGTTGAAAAGACACGCATCATCTTAATTTACACAACTTGCTTGCATAGCAAAACTAGAAGCTTCTGAGCAGACTTAATCTTAAGGAAAGGGTCTTCACTCAAGGCCCAGATTTGTTTGGCTCTGTACCACAAACAGTCGTATGGGCAAGTTGTCAGCTGCCCGTCCCACAAAATTCTAATGCTACATGTAAGTTAACAGTTATTTATAGGCAGAAAATTGGGACAAGACTTGGAAAAGCAAATGCCAAGGTCTAAGCTATCCTTTACTTCCCTTTCCTTCTTCAGAAAGTCAGGAAGAGATGAAGTCGTGCTGTGCTGCGCTCCGTGAGCCCTCCTGCCTGTGCTCCCCACGGCCGCCACAGCCTCCGAAGGACCCACTCCCCACGTACAGTGGTCCTGCACGGCTGCAGGGTTACAGATCTACGACGTTCCCCCACACGCACGTGTGATGTCCCCGCAGGGAACAGCCGTGTCCGTGCCCCACTGAGCATCTCTGCCCCCCAGCACCCACGGATCAGCCCGTCAGCTCCAGGACTCAGTGGTGGTGGGTTCACTCCGCATCCATCCCCACCTCCACCTGCTCCAGGCATAAAAGCCCCTGCTGGCAAACATGCAAAACGGTATTAAATAATCAAAAAAGTATTAAATAATCCTGTCCGCACATACTACATGTTCACCAAAACCAGGTATTGGGCGTCCAAGGCCACCCCGCGGGAAGACGACGCAGCTGCCCAGGCTGAAGGAAGCGGATGCTGAGCTCACCACCAGCACCAGCTCTGCAGCCCCAGCAGAAGCGCGTTGCTCGCATTACGCTTTCCATGTTGGAATACCTTCCCCTCAAACCAGAAAGCTCGGAGCTGCAGCCCGAGCTTAGGCCAGGTGACTTTTTTTCCCCCCTCCTGAGTTTCTTTCTGAATTAGAATCGGACGTTTCTGCGGCGAAGCTGTTTTTGCGGCGCAGGCCTCTGTGGCACAACGCCACCGGTCAGAGCCTCTCAACTTTATTTAACCTTTGTGTAGGGAATTGCATTAACTCATCGCAAGAGAACCTCTCAGCAAGGGAGAAACAGATGTTCAGGCATTAGATAAGCTACAAGCAAGTCCGCGGTGTTTATCAGCAGGGACGTGGGGTTGGTTTTGGTTTTGTTATTTTTAAAGGCTGACCAGTGGTAGGAGTTATTCGGAAATAAGTGCAAATTATCCTGAAAACTGCTTGAGGGGCTTTTGAAAGAATGTTTTTCCTCAGTTGTTCCTTTTTACCTGCAATACCAATTACTTACTTTTTTTTTTCTTTTTTTCTTAAATTACAGCCAAGTGCCTGCTCCTGAGACTGAATGCAGATGCAGCTGGAACAGGAAATTTTAACTTGTTCCAACCTGGGAATTTTGCACTTTAAACTTGAGATAAGGAGAAAACTTTGTTTTAAAGACACATGTCCCCTAACAAAAGCCAAATACACTTCCAGAGGGGCGCTTCCAAAGCGCTCCTGAGAAACCAGTACTGCAGAAAATAGCAAAATGTAAAGAGCTATTACGATTCTACTGTGCATTTATTAAATTATCCCCATTTAATACACTCCTCCCTGCTTGGTCTTTAAAAAAAACACTAGAATATCCATCTTAAAATTCTTTCTCTTGATTTTGTCTGACTTGTCAGGCATCTCTTGGTTATGCTTGGGGCTCAAACTCTGCTCTGCAATTTAAGCCAAAGCAGGTCTCTGGAGGTAAAATCTGGCTATCGCTTCTTCATTAGCTGCGTGTAAGCAGACACAGACACACGTGCACCCAGGTGAAACCCTGCATTTCAGTTTTTCAAATAAGTGCTTAATGTGCAGCAATTAATTTCACTACAGGCCAGCTTGCACTGCTCAAAGATGTGGTTTCAAGCCAACGTACGTAAACCCTGCATGAACCACTGCAAAGTTGCTTGCATTTCGATCAATAACTGGTCGATTTTTTATGTAGATAAAACCTGAACTATTGCATTATATTGCGTTAACTCCAGCCATTGACAGATGAGTTCTGGTGAATCCCCACACAACAGTTTAGAAGTTACTGTTCCGACCGACATTAGTGGGACCAAACTTTCAGTCTATGTGTCCAAAGCCACACAGCCACCCAACTCTACAGATCTCAGAAGTTGTGGATAAAGGAATTGTAATTACGACTCAGCAATATAGTCAAGCTTCAATTTTAAAAAAAAAAATATATATATACACAAACATACACATAGTCAAAGGAGAATGAGATTCAGGGAGTGACAGCCACTCTACGGTTAGGATTGTCCTCTTAAAGCGTTCAAGAGAGAGGCCAGGCCCGTCGCGGTGCCATGCATTACCAAGACCCAAGCAAAGCCATAGCTGTCCTGCTCAGAAGGTCTTGCAGAGGACGAGCGAGATCTGGCAGAGCAACCATGGCTCTTCTTGGTGCGCCAAGCAGTGTTGGGAAGCACCACAGCATCCTGGTTCCTCCTGCAGCAGCCACCTTCACACAAGCAGCCTTGAGTAAAGCAACTAAAGGGAAAAAATTTACATAGTTAAATGAAAACAGAGTATTTTGTGAAGGGCATTTTGTGTTACTAACCTACAGCAGAATTTTTAAGATGTGTTCAAACATCTAAAGCTGCAAATATAAAAGCTGGCACTACTGAGAAACCCAGTGCCCAGCCTGCCTGCATCTTAGCTACCCACACATCATCTAAACCTCAAGCCCTGAGGCCTCCGCCCTCCTTAAGCCCTGCTCTCCCACTCACATGGGGCATCTCCCCCGTGTTGCCCCGGGGCTTCCCAAAGGACCTTCACCAAGAGGAGGGCAGGGGAGGAGAGAGCTCGGCGGCCGCCCTGCCACCGCCAAACCCACTCTTCGGCAAACTAGGTCAAATTCAAATGTTTCGCTCTCAGCTGAAGGTCACTACTGTCTCCCCAGCCTGTGCTGGGCAAGCTAAAATGGATTTACATTGAGAAGATGCAGAGAGGTTTTGGAGCTGGAAGTGGTTAGAGGAAAAACAGGCTGTTAAAAAGAGCATGTGCACGAGCGTGCATCTGAAATGGTGAATGCAGAGGGAGGAAAGAATTAAAAAAATAAATCATCAGCCGTTTCCCTCAAAGGGCAAGAGCACTAGCCCTGCCTTCCTCGCTCCCATCAATGGCTTGTAGGTGTTCCTTGTACAAACTACAGCATTAAGTAGAGGTAAAGGTCTTGGATAACATTTGCAGAGCACTTTGACACAGAAAGTCCAAATCCCCATTCACAGAGGCAAAGTCTGACAAAAGCATAATGGAAATAGGCTTCCGACGGACAAAAAAGTGACTCCCTGGCACACACGCAAGCCCACGCAAACTTTCCAGCTTGCCCTCCAAGTGTGAGCACTGGTGTTTCCATTAAGTGCCTGAAAGCTCAGAAAGTATCCGGAGAAAAAGTAAACTCATGATTAGACCGAGCATGATTTTTTGCTTGAATTTCGGCAGAATTATGACAAGTAATTTTGCAATAGGCGTGAGGATTATCCTGTAAATTTGAGTGTCTCTCCGACCTGCCATACAGACAGGAATAGGCACTTAGCCACCTGAGAGTACCTGTCTCAGATTATTGCTGGCCAGATAGATCTCTGTGAGGAGACATCATACGAAGGTAGGCTGCAAACAGCCCTAGATCTGGAGCCACACTGAACTTTGGGAAAGCCCAAATCTGGACCAGGCTGCCTCCCCTGCCCCTGTCTCCCCAGCATGACCCCACCACCAAGGTGGGCTCCTGGGAGCCTCAGGAAGGGGACGCACCGTGACATGGAGGTTCCATCATGGCCATCATTCTGTCCCGATGGCGTGGCTGTGAAAGCTATAGCATTGCCTGCACAGGAAAGTTATGTTAGAAGACTAATTAATGTATTTTGGCTGTCTTCTGATGAAACTCAGCAGCTGGAAGAAGGCACGGAGCCAGCACCACGTGACCGCTCGGTTCTTCCTTGGACACGTTTCAGGAATCTCTTTGCTAAAGTATCCAGTTGTCCTGCACAACTTTTTTCCCCCCCCAAACTGAACTAATCAATGTCTGGCTGCTAGTTATCATGGAGGAATGGGGAGAAACGTGCACGGAAAAGCTGTTGTACATCAACCGCTGTATTATAAATATGCTAGTGCTACAGCTATACGCAGTATTTTGCTTCACCATTTGTCTTCGTGCAAGCAGAAAGACTGTAAGCGGATGAGTGTCTGCCATGGAGAGCAGTTTTAAGTGAGGTTATTGCATTCTTGACTTAAGCCCATTTTTCTGGTTTCCATGCAAACGTCAATGAATTTAAAAAGGGAGCATTCAGTCCGGACCTTCTGATTCAGACAAAATACAGTATCTCTCTATATGGGGATTATACTCTTGCTTGGCAGAGGAATGAATCCAATGGATTTCTCCTGCCTCTTACAGTTACGACCGCTGACTGTCTCAAAGCACATGTCCCCGTTACCTCCATCAGTTGCTGCGGCCGTTCTCACGAGCGCTGGGCAGGAACGTATATTCTAAATGCATAGGGATATATATGCTTGCACCTCATACATGTACGTACGCACACATACAGGTGTGTGTCCAGGACCAAAGACAACAGGAATGTAAATATGTTTTACGCCTAATTATGGAAAGTACTTTGGCAGGAGGCGGCCAGGGGCACAAAGAGCTACTATTGAGATTCCTCAAGGCATGGCCTCCATTCAGTACACAATCGACAATATTTAGACAGTATGGGCTAGTTCCTTCCTTCGCAAGGTAACTTCCTCTGCCTGGCAGCCCTCGGGCAGGCTATAAAATGACCTTATGTTTAAGGACAACGTCAAGTAAAATAAGCAGTCAAAGGAAAACCGCGCCTGCTCGCCCTCCCTGCATCTCCACCCTTGTTTTACCGGTCTCTTCTGCTTTGTCTTCAGGGCACAGGCGGCCTCTCCGGCTGAACGGAGCTGAAAAGCTCCCGAAGCAGATGCCCCCGCGCTGCCCGGCAGGCAGGGAGCAGGCAGGCAGCGGGCAGCAGCCTGGGCACGCTGGGCAATCCCACTGCGCGGCACACAATGGCTGCACCAAGCGGGCGGGCAAGCGTGCACCGCACATTGGGGAGAAAAGTGAAAAAATTGATGGCATGCTAATTAAAACTTACATATTAATCCCAAAGGAATTTCGGTTTGGGTTCTGCCTCTCCCATCTCTCCCCCTCCCATTTCTCCTACAAGATGCCCAAATGTTTTCTTGCCTTTCCGCCGTGCAGCTTCCCTGGCAAACCCTTTCTCGCCGTGCAGTGCCCCGTTCCGATCTGCTACCCGTAACGTTTGGTTCCAGACCACAAGGCACACTGGCTTCTGAAAGTCTGGCTCTAAAACCAAATAAAAAGCTTTTCATTGACACTCAAATGTATGTGCAGCAATTCAAAAGCCTTATTTTCATGTTTTATGGTGCTCCCACCTGAATAAATTCTTTTTAAGTGCCCCTTTTCCATTTGTGGATTATGAAATGTTGGGAGGTCTGGATGCCATAGCCAGGTCCGAAAAGGTGATATATTACCCACTGCAGGAGCCTGTCGGTGCTGCTTTAACCCGCAGCCATCATCCCTGTACAGCTTTGCAGAGCACTGGCCCCCGCAGCCTCCCAGCCCTGCCTTGGACCCACAGCCATGGATGGACGGACGGGCAGCAGCAGGTCCGCTGCTCGCAGGGAGGGACGGGCAAGCAGCCTGGTAAGCCGTAAAGCAACGGTGGGACTTGAATGGGACATGGCCCTGTGGAAAAAAAATAATATAAAATTCTTCCTAATCCACCCACCTTCCTGCTCCCCTTTGGAGCAGAACAGCTCCATTATACCGCGGGGCTTGCTCAAAGGCAGAACCTGCGCAGGGAAAGGAGGGCTTCCTCTGCCCCTCAGTACCAACTCACTCACACAACTCCGATCAGACCGGGTTTCTTGCAACCACCCAGTTTAGATACAGATGTGATTCTGGCCGTTTTCAGCTACAAGCACAGCACCGCTTAAGTTACATGTGTATCTGTGGGCGTAAAGGCCTGTGGGTCCAACAGATGCAGGCACACTCACCTTACACATCTACAGCAGAAATCTGGAGAAATAAAATGGCACGGGATTGTTTGTTCTGCCTATATATAATTTTCCAGACATTTTTAATCACATGGAATGATAGCTTAGGTGTGTCAGAGCATCACTGGCTTCCAGAGGACAGAGATGCTCCATGTGCACAGTGAAAAGATCTAAAGCTCTGTCCACAGTGGGAACATGTATCATCCCATCAAACACATGAAGTATCAGCAAGTTCAGCATCTTTCATCGAGAAGGATTTACCAGATCACAATGACTCCCAAAAGGAAGAGGTACTATATAAGCCTGCTTCTTCCCATTCGGTATACGACAGGTTTGCCACAGCCCTTGGGAGCTCTCTAGCAAAACACAGAAGGTTTAAGTTTATTCCACTCGTGCAAGGAAACTTCTCTGACAAATCAAACACGGATTTGGCTGAGAAGGCTGCAGCATATGGTTCCTTATTCCTCACACATACCAACCTTTCACAGTAATGCAGGGACAGAAGCACTAGGTGGCAAAAAAAGCCAACAGGTCCTTAATAGTTACATTCTGGAAATGAGCATTAATGTATCTATAAAATTTCAGGTAGTTTAATAACAACCATGATGGCTATCAGGCCATATACCCATCAGCACGTTTTATTGTTCCCAACAAAGGAATGGAAGCAAGGGCTCACAATTACAGAAGGAAAAGGGGGAGAAAGGGGTTAAACTCCAATTTGTTACTGAATAAATGTTACCACAGTACAAATAGCATCTTGCTGGATTTCTGTGTGCTGTTTCCTTCCTGGTAATGGCAGTGTAATAAAGCATCAAAATAAACAGTAATCAAAAAAAAAACCAAAACAAAGGGCTAGAATTGGTCTATAATCCAGATGAGAAACATCTGCAGGGGTAGGTCAGCGGATCTTTTCTGTTTCCTGCAGAATTAGTTGGACAATGCTGCACTCTCATAGGTAAAATTATTCTCTCAGCCTCTTCTATCACTTCATAAATTAAATCAGTATTTTTGGAAAGGAAGGAAAAAAAAATATCAATAAAAAACCTCTAGATATAAAACCTCTAGATAAATAAGAGCAAAAGACTCCCTTAAATGTAGTTTAGATGCCTGCCTTCATCAACATTTCCTGTACAGCCCTTCTCGTTTCTAGCTGCATTTTCTCAAATGGATGGGGGGGAGGAAAGAACCCTCAAACGCTTTAAAATTTAAAAATAAGACTATATTTTTTTTCCTACACTAAAATAAATACAGGAGAAGTGTAGGCTTAGACCAACGTATTAACTGTCTGACTTGTTACCAGACAATAAACAAGGACAGTCTCATTAATTTTGGAACCACTACTGCCAATTATGAAAGCATTGTGTTTGCCATACACATCGATTAGAAAAGCTGTTTATTTGAACTAATAAAGCAGTAAATGAGCCGAAATTGTCTTTTCTTTATTTTTAATATGATAAATGGAATAAACTATGACTACATCTGTTCTGAGCCTCTTTTCCACTATTTGGTATGTCTGAAAAGCCTGAAAAATGTCCTTCGCTATTCCAACATTTCAAATTAACAATTTTCTGCAAAGCGTCACCTACAAAACATCCATCAGTGCTCACACAGTTTAATCCTCACTCTGCATTTAGTTCACGTTCTGAACTCAACCACATGACATGGGGAGGAAAAAACGGGCATTAGCCTACAAACAAATGGCGGGTGCCGTAGCCCATCCACCCTGCAAACATTCCTCGGCACGTTGGCACGGCTCGGAGAGCTGTATCACACTCATGTCAGCCAAAGCTTTGGTTGAGGCACCCTCCCACGAAGCCCGGGAGGGCTGGCCAGGTCCTCGGCTGGGCTGGCAAAGGCCCGCAGAGCTCGGACCAAAGCCTGAACTGGTTCATCAGCTCTGCCAGGTGCCATCTGCAAAATGCCAAGAGAGCGAGAACGTTTGGCCTCACACCCAACGCGGGGACTGGGGGGGTATCATGCCGGGTTTTGTTTCAAGCTGCTCTCTCCAGTCAAAGCCCTGGGAATCCATCGGCATGGGCAGACCCCTCCTCAGTCAGGACCGCATTTTCCCTGCAAACAGCAAGAAACGGGCTTCAAGAAACGGGCATCAAAAACTTGGCCTCAAGCTGGGTCTACAATGAAGTGCAACGGGAGGAGCTCACGCACTGCCGCAGAGGAGCCGCAGCCATGCAGCCCCCCCAGAACTTCCTTGCAGCACCTCCGCTCCAAATTTCCAGGTTGACCTGTCCTGACAGAATTCTTTCAGAAAACTCTGCGGGACGATAATAGGAAGAAGCCAGAGGGCCAGACACGGTGCTCTATTTTAACTGCAAAACTTTTTCTCCTCTCCCATTCTTACTACTTTTTTTAAACCTTGCAGCTTGGGTCTACGAGCATCCCCCCAGCAGGATAAGCCCCTGCTTATCTTGAACAGGAATATGCACACAAACTGCTCTTCTTTTTAAAAGATTTCCACCAAATAGCAAAAGAAAGTCCATGCGCAAATCCACACAACACTGCCGCAGTCCTTTTTTCTAGCAAGTCCCCGCACTACTGTATTTTTCAATGGAGTAAATGCTGAATGCCATTTTTTGCCCAGGAGCTGCGATGACAGAGCACGTTAAGGCAAATACAAGGTCCGGTCTTGGGATCTCCTGGGGTCCGTTCAGCTGGAGCAGGGAATGCAGCCCTGCTCCGCACCACCTCTCAAGGGGAGCTCCGTAAAGCAGCAAATGGAGAAAAAATGTCAGCAGATAACAAACACCTTATTTTAGGCTGTGGTCAAGTAATTTGCTTTTCTGAGAAGGGATTTTTTTTTTTTTTTATTATATTTAGTGGGTGTTTTAGGCAGCCATGGTGAAGAGCCTACAGAAAGGAAAAGCGAACAGCTGAAGAGTCTCCTTGGGCTTTGATCCTCCCTGCCGACAGCAAACCGTGAAGTGCTTGTTAAAATCCTAATCCAATTTAAAACTGCTTTTGAATGTGTTAGGGGAGGAAGCGCTGGCTCTCGCTGTCCTGTCCAGCTCAGGGTTTTAAAGCCGTGTTACTCTGCTTGTGCAAAACCAGCATCCCCCTCCCAGGCAGTTGTTGCTTTGGCCAAAAGCACCCAACCAGAGATAAAGCTCATTCGAAATGGACAGTTAACTCATCTCTTTATTTGGGTACCCTTTTTCTCCCTGAAGAGGTTTGTCAGGTTAGGTTAATGGTTGGACTTGATAATCTTAAAGGTCCCTTCCAACCTTAACAATTCTATGATTCTATGAAGACAGACTCATTTTCTCAGCGGAGGTAACAACACGCCCCACTGGGGTGCGATGGTGAGAGGAGGGGTCCCCTTGCTGGCCCAGACCCTGCCGGGCTCCCCACATCACTCGCTATGTTCCACATCTCCAAAGTCAAGTAGGAAAGGTGAGCCCTGCGGGTGTCCTCCCGCGCTGGGACACACGGCGGCTGCCACCTCCACCTCCTTTCCAACACGTGGTCCCCACACCGCCGGGCTAACTGCCATCGCCGTCGGGCAGCCCAGAAAGTCCCGACTCCTCAAAAGAGAGCAGAATGCTGCTATTGGCAATATCGCAGAATCAGCCAATTTCTATTGATCGCTAATTAATGAGTTGCTGGAGCTCTGTGCAGCTCCCCAGCAACTGAGCTCGCTCTCAAGTGCGTAAAGCAGGGGAACACAGCTTAAGCAAGAGCGAGAATCCTGCTCCGTGCCGGCAGTCACTCAGAAACACTGGAAAGCAGTGCAAGTTGGCTAGTTGCTTAATACATGGTTATTCCACTGACACACTGGGAAGCCTGAGCACCAGACGGACACCCGGTGCAGGAACACACATCTTGGGTCATGGAATATGAATCCCAACATGAATGAGACCCCAGTAACCTGCTGTAGCAGGTACCAGAGGCACCAAACAAGTGTTCCTCCTGGGCAAATCCCTGGACCTCGCCGGGGCTTTGCTGCCATGAACCCCGCTGACAACACGGCCCCGCTTGCAGCCATCCCAACAGCAACGAGCAGCTCTTGCACCAACTCTGCTAAAGGGCATTTCGAGACGTGGATCTGGATGAGTGTTTTTCTTAACATATGTTGAACTTTGCACATAAAACTATTCCTACATTTTTCTTTTTTTAAAATACCATTTCAAAGGGAATCAGTACTAAGCAACCTGCAAAAAACTAACGCAATTATTGCTGACCAAACTTCGGCCACTCCATCCTTCCCTTGTTGATGAAGGGAGACAACTTGTGGTTGGGAAAACACCACGGCACAACGCACCCCCCCACCTGGCACCTCTGCGGGGGCTCCACCATTCCCACCCGGACCCTCAGCAGGTGCGCGGGGACCAGTAGTCTCATCCAAAAGGTTTTACTGCCTAGCTTCGAGACAAACTCTTGGGTAGATATTTTGAGACTTATGAAAATACACAGGCACAAGGAGCGGGGAGCGATCGGGGACGCTCGTTTCACTGCAGGTCTGAGCTCAGGGCAGGCTTTTAACGCGCAGGCAGTGCACTGCGAAGCCTAATGAGTGAAGTTGTTTTGAGAGCACAAAGTGTCCTTATTCTTCACAAAATGGAAAATTTGTAAGATGTCCGCAGGCAAGCCAAGCAAAACACAAACTGCGTGCCTGCCGTGGCACGGGGGCACAAACGCTGTTATTGTTAATGTGACAAAGTCGCGCATCCAGTCACACAAATTACCAGAATGCAGAACTCCCGAGTTTAAAGAAGAAAAGCAAAAGTCCTGTCAAAATGAGCCACGCTCGGGGCCAGGGCCAGCGTGACTGCATTCCTTCAAATGCTACCGTGCTTCCTTTCTTTTGAGAAAGGAGAGGGAAAAAATGGGATCCCACTTACTCTGTATCAAGCAGTACCTATAATTTAAATGTACAACCGAAAAACCCCACGAATGCCTGAAACAGGCTCCAGCTGCCCTGGATAACCCATACCTCCTCCCAGGCACCCGAGGGCCCAGCCAAAAGCCACCAGAATCGGGAACTGGTACTTGTCACCGACCGCCAGCAGATGCGGCACCACAGTGGAGCACCCTCTGCCATCCCCACATCCAACTGCACGGGGAGGGTCCAGAGAGCATCCAGGAGATCAGAAACTAGAGATTACTTATTTATTTACTTATTTGCCACTCAGAGCAGAGTTAATCGGGGCTTAAAGCACGTACAGCCCGCGCAGAAACACTGGCCTCGCTCTACTGTAGCAGGTAGAGCCGGGTTGTGCCTATGAACACTCATGTGCATTGCAGCAGTATTTTCACAGCAGAGCTCTTTCACGATTAAAGATGTGCAACTTGAGAATACCCACATTTAAGGCCGGGGGGACAGAGGTGCAGCGGGAACGCTGGCCAGGGAGCGGTGCTGCGCGGGGAGCGGAGGTTGGTTACCTGCAGGTCTCACGGCACGTCGGCAGATGGGTTTTTATGCCACCAATTGTTTATTCCAATACCGTATCATTCTCTGGACCCCTCCGTCTTTCTGTCAACAAAGAGCATCAGTCTTTGTTAAGGGATTACCGGGAAATGCAATGTGGCATAGGTACCGCTGTAGCCCAATGACTCCGTTATTGCAGAGCCGGAGAGGGGTAGGACCCTGCTACGCCTAGAGCTGCGCAACAGAACGACAGCCCTGGCTTCAAAGAGTTTACGAAGGAGAAAAACAGGAACTTTAAAGGTTTAGGATCCTCACATCTGGATTCTGTCATTGTAGCAGGATAAAACAAAGCTGTGATCCAACCTTCTTTGGTCAAGTGTGGATCAGAAGATGAACATACCCATCTCAGCTTGGCGTGTCGTTATTTTCTGTACATAGAGCGCACTAAGAGATCGTTCGGAGCTGAGATTTCAACATGAAGACTAAGGCCCCAGGACACCAGGGTCAGAAACGCGCTGGTAACTGGCAAGATGTCAGAACAGTTTCCTTGGCTGGAGCCGAAAAGCAGCGATTTTGCCTTGGAACTGTTTATAAATCCTGGCTCCAGAAAAGCTTAAGAGACTCAATGTGATCATTCCCACAGCAAAACGAGTCTGCCTGCTTGCAGGACGCAGGTGTCGGTTCTGGGGAGATCGAATAGTGTGGTTCTTTGGGGGGGGGAAGGCTCTTCCATGTGCCAACACACATTTAGTCATGACCGCAGCTCTCACGTTGCTGGATCCCAGCTTGAACGCGGTCTAAGAGCTGCTTCAGCCCAACAATTAACTACTTAATGTTTTTCAGAGAATTTCTGAAGGTAGGAACAGGGGAAAGACAACATGAGGCACCTCCCCTCCCTTCCAAGAGCAACTTTTAAAGAGCAAAATGACCTTTACTTCAGGAGAATGTGCTTATGTAGCAAGAATGTGATATTTTTTAAATGATCTCTTTTCAAACAATTAAAATACACACCCACACCATATGTAAGTATGCAAGTCAAAAACCTCTGCTTTACATCACGCACAGCACTTTTAAATGACATCTCCTTTTTCCGGGGTGGAAAATCACAGTCAGCATTTGTATATAAATATTATTACACAGCTTGAATGTACAAGCCAGGAAACAGAGAGTGCTGCATGACAACGTGCTAAAAATTCCTTGCTGCATTTTTTTTTACGTTAAGAAACCAGCACTGTTTGTACAGTAATTCCATTGTCACACACCGTGTTGCGCCTACAGCGACTGGCAGTTCACGCAGCTACAGAACCAACATTTTGTCCCAAAACCAAAGTACAACGGCGTGTAGGAAATCGTCTCCTCATCTTGTGATACTGACGCGCTGCTCTCCTGAAAATTACAGATTAATTTAACCTGTGCATATATTAAATCCCAGGCTATTGTTATGCTCTGACTACACATACGCCTATGAATAGTAACATTTTCATTAGGAGTGTGAGCATGTCCTCCAAAAAGAAACAGGTGAAGAAACCACGTTAGCATGCATTCTCCTTAAAGTAATAATAATATTACTTGTCTTAATAATACTACTTTTAGTAATAAAAGTAGTTTTTATTAGATAGCTTTTCACTCACAGCAATCCTCTTTCATAGCCTGCAAGTCACTAACAAGACCAAAGACTAGGACTTGACTTGGTTTTGGGCTAAGCTCAAGCTCAGGATCAGCTTACAGCACAATAGCTTGAGCCCGTCTGTTGAGTGGCGTGAGATCCTAATTTCTCCTGGGAGATTTTAACTTGCTATTCCAGGGCTAGAGAGACAGAAGTTTAATAGCCCAGGGCTTTTCCATCTCCAAGCAACAAATGACAAAACCTGAAATTGAAATCTTCATCAAATCCTGATCCCCTCATATCAAATGGTGAACTCTCTACTCTACTGCTAAAAATACACCAAACTGGCCTACGCTAGCTGTTTAAGCATCCATAAATAGTGGTTTGTTTTTTGAAAGCCACACACTTCCATGTGTCCACAATGTGCTGTTTGACTTTGAAAACAAAAACACTTCCACTGGAGATACACACTGTTCCATTAAAAAAGTCTACCCAATCCCTAAGGCATGAAAGCCTTAAATGGGGATAAACCACGTCCAGAACACGCCTATCACAAACACCCTGCTGACGAAACATTCAGCACTTTTTGGAATACTGCAGCATTCACATTAAATCGTTTCTGTTTGTAAGGTTCTGATGATCTTAGGATCATCAAATACAGAGTAATAAAAGGAACTCCGTTACTAAGACAGGTACACCGCAGGAATCAGCAGGACGTGCAAGTGCAAGAAAAGCCCTCATTAGGGTTGTCCTTAAACAATCTTACCAGGTTCCTGCTGGACAAAGCAGCAGTAACATTAGCATTTTTGACAAGTCATTTCAGGCTTAATAAGAGAAGCTGGGACAAAAAAAGGACACGTGACATCCCCCTAAAGTAAATTTTGTTTTAGAAAAGAAGTAGCTCAGTGCTAGGCTCCTGCTTGGGATGGAGAAAACAGGAGAAGTGGAATAAGGTGGTGGTTTTCATTCAACCTCTGGTTTCACCACTCTGCACATTTCACTATAAACTGACAAAAAGCAACAGCAAAACCTTCCCCACACCCTTTGGAGCTTCCAACCTCAGAGCCCTTCAGCCGAGTCCGCAGCAGCTGGACGAGGGCTCCTGTCTAAAATACCCCAGGGATCTTATCAGTAGGACAAATCCACGTCATTTTGTTAATCATATCACTGAATTTGCCTAGATATGGCAAAAAATTATGAGGGTTCCCTGTTCCTTTGGCTGCCAAGCCCCTGTCAGGGATATCGATTAGCAGATCAGCTACCAGAATTTAATACTCCCAACAATTTGGGGGGCCAAAATTTGATTTTATTATGAAATTCAGGGTCATTTCCAGACTGTAACCATTCCATTTCTAATGGCTTTGAGGTAAAATCTCAAGTCTCTTTCAACACATACTTTAATGAAAAGGAATCCACAAAACTAACAAACAAACAGGTCAAAAACTCTAAAAATAACTTTTCCCTTCTGATATTAATCCTTTCAAAGAACACTGGACATAAGTCAATAGTCTTGGAAAGGGTTAGCATATGGACGCTAGACAGATTTTAAACTGAAAAACTGGGGGGTTAGGTTGGATTGAAATACAAATCTCAACTCCTGTAACTCTGTGCCAATAAGCCCTTATGTATATTTCTCTTCTCTTGTTTTCCCTTTCCCAAACATTTACCTTTTGTCCCACAGAGAAGAAAAGCTCCTACACTGTGCTGTGCACCAAAACTTTTGTGAAGACGTGCACAAGGATTTCAGAGTATTTTCCCTCAGAGGAACTTGACCGTCACATCCCATTACATTTGAAATTCAGGCTATTTTTGCTCGTGTGCATCATTCAGCATTTGTCCTCACCAGCTCTTGCCTGCCAGGATGATGACTAACTTTCTCCCTTCACTTGTTCCCTCCACCCCTGAGAACATTCATATCCATCTGGAGTTTCTCACAACAAAATATTTTTAAGCTAACCAAAACACCGTAAACCAGGATCAGCAAACTCCTCTGGCTCGTCCCCATGTCCTCCCAGGTCTCAGCACACAACGGCATTGGCATCACAGCCCCGGGCTGGAGCTGAGCCGATGCCCTTGACCTGGGGCTGGTGGAGAGTGGGGGCTCCCGTTGATGCCAACACAGCCCTGCAGGGCACCCTGGGCAAGAAACCCTCTTGGAATGGAGGTCTGTACAGGCCTCCTCTTAATCAGATCCTGTTCATTGTCTGCTATTTAATTTAACTTCCCCTTTTAAAAGAAAAAAAAAAAAAGATAACCACAGAATGGTGGGGGTTGGAAGGGCCCTCTGGAGCTCACCCAGTGCCACCCCCTGCCAGAGCAGGGCCACCTCCAGCAGGTTGGACAGGAACACATGAGGTGGGTTTGGAATGGCTCCAGAGGGGGAGACTCCCCCACCTCTCTGGGCAGCCTGTGCCGGGGCTCTGCCACCCCCAAAGGGAAGAAGTTTTCCCTTATGTTCAAACAGAATCTCCCATGTTCCAGTTTGTGCCCGTTGCCCCTTGTCCTGTCACTGGGCACCACTGGAAAGAGTCTGGCCCCATCCTCTTGCCACCCGCCCTTTCGATATTGATCAGCATTGATGCGATACCCTCTCAGCCTTCTCTTCTCCAGGCTGAACAGCCCCGGGGCTCTCCGCCGCTCCTCATCAGAGAGGTGCTCCAGTCCCTTGAGCATCTTCAAGAAACCCACCCTTCCTCGCGCTCCAAGCTATACAGCCTGACTCCAGCTCTCCATCCCAACTGGAAAATGAGGCTCGGGAGGATGCTTTATGCAAACTACCCATATTCTACCCAAGGAACTGAAAGCTAAGGGGGGACAGAACCAAAAGGATGCTATCAACTGAACACGGTGAGGCCCCACCGCGAGTGCTGTGTTCAGCTCTGGGCCCCTCACGACAAGAAAGACATTGAGGTGCTGGAGCGTGTCCAGAGAAGG
>VZSZ01000918.1:58731-70822 GCA_013398815.1 Ibidorhyncha struthersii | reverse complement strand
GGTGGATTCGCCATCCCTGGAGGTGTTTAAAAAGAGGGTAGAGGTGGTACTGGGAGATACGGTTTAGAAGTGGTTTTGTCAGGTTAGGTTAATGGTTGGACTGGATGATCTTAAAGGCATCTTCCAACCTCAACGATTCTATGGATTAATTACATTAGTTAGCAAGCGGGAACTGAACAAGATGTAACAGCCTTGAGCTACAGTAGAGGACCTGGATTTCAGGGTGCGGGAAAATCCTGATGACTGAGAACGGTGTGGCAGAGAGACCAGGGAGAAGGCAGGACAGGCACCGTTGGGGACACCCAAGGCTGGCCTGGGAACACAGCTGCTGGGACAGGCTGAGAAGTAACTGCAGCCCGCGGGGAGCTGACGTGGGGCCGGCAGCTCCACAGCCCAGCCAGCCCCCAGCTGCTGGCACCCCTCACCCCCCACCACAGTCCATGTTTTCGCCTTTCCGCACATTCTCGTCCGAACTTTGAAGTCAATATTGCAGAACCGCTGCGGTGCTTCCCCGCCTCCCCTCCACGAGGTCAGAAAAACACATCATGCAAAAGCAAATTCTTATTAATTTCAAATGCTATCTGCTTTTGTTCATCAGTCGCTGGGGCTAATTACTATGCTGAGGAAATATGTTGTCTGAAATTTGTTGCCCAGTCTGTTCAGCTTTAGGCTGCGAGTCGCTGACATCAATAAGATCACCGACTCGCAGGAAGAAAGAAAAACTCTGAAGAGAACCAGTGACAGCAGAAAGGAAGAACATGAGGGTGCCCTAAAAGAGATCTCCTGAGTAACAAAGCAAGAAAAAGAGCTTTTTGAGATCCATTAAAGGCAAATCATTTAACATTTACTTTTCTTTCTGTTGCTCTTTTAAGTTTCCACATTACTGCACCATTAATTAGGCAAAACTACAGGAACTGATGGGTATTTTGACAGAGCATAGACTGCTGGACTCAGCCCAGCAGAACTGTCATAACATTTTGATATACAACATCAGGGGTGCTGTGGGTTTGAGATATTTTTTTTAAAGGAAAAAAAAAAAAAGGACATTAAACCCCAGTAATTCTGTGAAAGGTAACAGGTTAAGGCCACAAAGAAAAGCGGTTTTTAAGTGTTAAAAAAAAAAATTTCCTTTGAAATCATATATTTCCCAGTCTATAAGTTTTTAATGGATATAATCTGGGTATTTTCAAAGCAGGGACAGGAGGAAATCAGTCAGGAAAATATTTAAGTGTTAGAATATGGTAATTATATACAAGTATGTGACTCTGTAATACCCAGCAATACTTCAAAGAGGGAAGGGCTGAGTTAATTTTATCCTATTGCCGTACCCTGTGGAAGAGTAAACGCGTGGGGGATGGAGCAGCAGGGGGATCAGCAGCCCCGCAGGGAGAGACGGACCCCCCTGGCCTGCGTGGGTCCGGGGGCGAGGTGCAGCCCCGCAGCACCCCCCCCACACTGCACCAGCCCTTCAGGAGGAGGGTGCAGAGCCACCAGCTGAAAACAAAATGCCTTGGCCGCTTCGTTCAGATTTCTTGCTTGTAAATTCACTTGATGAGTTAATCAGGACCTACACCAACTCGCCTCCCCCCCCCCCCAGCTGTCAAAGGTGGGATGCTGAGCTGGGAAAACTCTCCCAAGGACGCAGCGAGGTGCGGGGCTTCATTCTATAAGGGTACTGTGTGCTAAAGCCAGCTGCGCTGCGAGAGGTGAGATAATTTCTTAGACCAACAGATACAGGTGGAAAAGGCTTTGGGGAAGGCAGTGCCTTCAGCGGGAGAGCGAGAAGCCGCCGCGCGCAGGCATCCTTCTCCCGCTCCGGCCGTTGGCACAGGATGGGCAGGGAGAAGCGGGACCGTCGCTTGGCACCTCTCTGTAAGGAGGTATTTTGATTTATGCGTTGTCTGAGGCTTTCCTTTGGCAGGGCGCGACAGCAGAGCTGCCCATCACCCAGCCAGGGTGACCCGGAGGGGAACCAACACCCGCCAACCTACTTGAAAGTTCACACTAAACGTTAATTGGGAACAAACTCACACCAGCTGCGTGAGCAATGTTACTTCCCTGAAGGAACCTTAACTTGGAGGAATATTTTAGCTTGCAGCTTGTTTCAGAAGTTATAAATCATTAATGAAATGTAACATTTCGTCCTTTTCTATTGTAATATGTTATATATACACATCAAATCAAAACCAGTCAAATATTACTGCATAGGGATGGAAATAGGAGCCACATCAAACCATATTAGTGTTACAGGGCACTAAGGAGCTGTGGTTAAAATACGCAGCTAATCATCACCAATCCTGGGGAAAGGAGCTATAATACAGAATGGTTTCATAGTATATATTTAAAAAAAACCCAAACCCAACCGCCCAAAACCCCGTTGCTTCCCTGAGCACAGCCACCTCGCTAGCCGCAGCACACAGACACCACCTCCAGTGAAGTTTTTGCATTTTAAACCTTAACCTCAGAAATAACAGAAATTAGTTAACAGAAATAACAGTTGACTACTGCAGTAGCTAAAGTGGAATGCTATGTGTTCCTTTTTGCTACAAGTTTCATAAACTGAAGTCCAGAAACGCAACAGGAAAGAAACATCAGCGGTGCCTTGGCAATCAAACAGTTGTAAGCTCAAGTGATTTATGCATTTGCATTGTAGGACTTTTCCTCTTTTTAAAGAAACAGCCCCAACATCTTACCCAACAAATCAAAACTAATTGCCCATTAAAAAAAAAAAAAAATAAAGCTTAAAATAGATTCTTTGACTGAAGAAACCTCAGAGATCACTTTGCTATAGTCTTTTTTCAGGGAAAGCTCAATTCTTCTCCTTTTCCTTTCTGTAGAACATAACAGTAACTTATTTGAGTTTTTACGGTGATACAATCAATTCAGTATGGATATTAGCGATCAGTATCCCTGTCTATATCAGGTGGAAGGTATAGATCTTATTCCTGCCAAAATAAAGATGGATTTGCTGTCTGCTTTTGAGCACGTCATTGTAATACATGTGCAAAAATAAGTTGATATTTAAGTGTTTGCTTTGCTGTTCATTAATTACATCATTTCTAAATCAAGCCCTGCAGTGAAAAATTATATGCTTTTTAGGAAAGATTTATAGCTTTTTCTATCCAAAATATAACTGAGTATTAGCGACGGTTTCAGGGAAGGATGCAGCATTTTTTCAGGCTGCTGTCAAGAATCTGTAGCTCTCTTTATAGACTGGTGCCAGAGAAGTGAGAACAATCCCAATACTTGGAATTTTTCAGAGTCAAACTGGCCTGCTATAGCAATACAAACACCAAAAGGCCCAGTAAAGCACTGCTTTATAGTCACTATGACTTTTAATGTCGGTGCTTTTCCACAATGTTGCTTTGTTTACCAGGGAACACAGTTTCCTCCATATGAAAACTCACTTTCTTGGTCACAAGTAAACTGACGGGGCTTTGCGAAAGGTGTGCCAACCGGTAACAGGCTGGGAGCATCACTTCTTCCTTTGCATTTAAAAAAAATTATATACACTAACTATCACAAGCCCATAAATCCATTAGGAAAGACCATCCCCAGCTGTTCCAGACCCGACCGAGACAAGCGGCTGTGCCGTGCCAGGGGACCACCCTCCTCCGTCGGGGGCATCAGCCACATCTGGCAGCAGCTGGGCAGATTCGCCCAAAGGGCCGGTGACCAAAGGGACAAGAGTAAAGCCTTGGGAAGGCCCAAGGAGGGTTTACACGATTTTGGGTATTTCAGCAGTACATTCGTTAAAGTCTTCTGGGCTGAACACCACCGTCACAGCCTGAGCTGCTGGGAGAGAGGGGCCAAGCTGCCCCCGTGACCCCCTGCCCGCCCCGTCCTGCGTCCTGCAGGCACAAAGCTCCACGTGTCCAGTGGGGACACGGGATGGAGAAAGCATTACATTTGCATTATTAAGTTGCAGGATGGCCGACGTCCCTGTGCCCGCCCTGCGCAGACCCGCTGCTGGATCACCAGCCCTCCCTAGACACGGGATGCTCCGCAGAAGGGGCCGCCTCCTTGTCACCTCTCAGGAGACCTGGGGCCAGGGCTCCCAGGCGCTCGGAGAGAATGCAGATACAACACTTCCACTGCCCTGAAAATACATTTGCATTTGTTCACTTAGTTGCTAAAAATGCTCGAGTCACATGGGAAGGCCTGGGAACGCAGCCCAGGAATTTCGTTTGTAAGCAGAATTGTTTCTGGAGATTATTGACCTGAACCGTAAATAAATATTCAGAAAAAAATACAAAGATTCACAATTTATGGTCCTCAGGATGATCTATTCAATCAGAAACAGTTGGAAATATTTCCCATAGGGCCCTCACCGATCTACTACCAAGTGGCCAAGTCCTGTAGGTTGGAAAATAACCCACAGCCCTTCTGCAGAGGCTGAGTGGATCCAGTTTCGGACCTGGAGCCTATGATGGGAAAATCCATATCTTAGATTTAGAGTCTCTGCCTGATAACAAGCGCTGTCATTCTGCCAGTTGGACAGCAGGAACGATCACAGCAGCCTCAGAATCCTGTTTATTCATTACATCTGGGCCCTATCTGCTCTCTGCCCCCAGGACTTCTACCTCTGCAAACTGCAGTTACGCAGAACAGCCAGTCTAAAATCTGTATTCTGGTAAGGTCCCAGCTTCAGAATTTGCATTTACCTCAATGGAATTTTTTATCCCAGTGAAGGGCAAACTGCTCTGATATACTGAGTTCAGATTTTGAGACTAAGAGACAGCAGCACACAGCAAACATTCAGAAAACACCTTCAAACCAGCAAAACTTTGAAAGGCCAGTGCAAAAGACGGTAGACTTAGGTGGAATTAAAGTTGCCAGACAAGTCAGATATAATTGCAAAAAATAAAGAAGTGTAATACCCGATCCTTCAAAAAAACTTTGTATACAAGCCTACAACCCAATAATCCCAACGGTGCCAATTAAATGCAGGTGTCCAGAGATTTGAATGCGCCAGTGTCATCCTGTCACTTTAATACTGAGCAGTTAGATATTTTGGGGGATTATAGGTTCTGCTCGGTCCTACGGTAGACACCGAACATATCACACTGAAGTATAAGGTAAATATTACGCTGAAGTACAAGGTAAATATTATATATACAGATCTAAGTGCATAAGAAAAACCAGTAAAATAATTTTTGCCATTGAGTGGTGTTACCAAACTTAACCCCAGCTTATGAAATCCCTTCACAAGGGAAGCTGTTTAGCGAGAGCTCGTTATTCTGTCAAGCAACACACCTGAGTGAAGAAGAAAGGTCGGCTCTGGTGTTGATTTTTGACTTGATAGCTGCAAGAATTACATTTTATTTCCTGCTTGTCCCAAAGCTGACTGAAAGCAAAGGAAGAAACGGGCAGGCACGAGGCAAAGGACAGAGAGCTCCTGTTGGCGTTCCCAGGAGAGGGCAAATCACGAGTGACTGGATGGGACGTGGAAGGACAGGCAGTTTCTGCCCTGGATGCTCTTCGCTCATTCAGGATCCCCTTTTTTCCCCTCCATTGAAGAATCCCATTTTTCTGTCTCCGTCACATAGACCATCTTTCCAAACTCCTCGTTACTTTCACTTTACACTTTATGTACTTTTATCCTACCTTGCTGAGCGTGAGCTCCGTTTAGTTAATGGCATAGGTTCAGTTACTACAATTGTTCAAACACGCCAAACTATTCATGTAAAATCAGGTCAATAGTTATGAAAAGCTGAAATGAATTACCAAACGTGAATCATTAATTGCTGCAGTGAGCAAAGGTGCTGGCGTTATGGTTCCCCCCTCAAACCCTGCATGTACGGGCTGCTGCCAGGTGTCACCGCTAGAAATCTCCCGAAAGTACCCGACAGTGACACACGCTTTGGACAACAGTTCCCCTCGGTACCATCCCGACCCACCTCGGAGCGTGTCACGCAGCTCCCCATCACCCAGCTCCATCCTCTGAGGCAAAGCCATCAGAGACAGAGGACTTGCCATTTTCCGAGCACAACTTTCCAACTGCGGCATGCGATTGCTGCACAGACTTTTGTTTAGGTTTGCCTTTTTTTTTTTTTTTTAACCACTCATAAGGAANTTAACCACTCATAAGGAACTGGTACAGAATTTCCCATCACAGATCGTGGCCACAGCACCATTTCAAGACTAATGAACATCCCTTACACCAGACTAAAATAGTCTCATCTCTCACGAGCCGATGCACATTCCTTGCATTAATACTCAAAAATAACACAGAATGTTTCCATAGCCAGGTAAGGCCACAGAGCAAAACTGCGAGGGAAGGAAGGAAATGAAGCACAGTTGGTGTTAATTATGCAAAACAAGATGTGACTTAAAGGATGTGAGTAATGTCTGGATGCAGGCAACAGGTGCCTGATAAGAGAGGAGGAAACCCAGACCTTTCAGCCGCGCTGCAGAAGCGGACAACTGTGATAGCTTCATTTATAACAGAGATAACGATACTTAGTCACCTCCAGGGTGGATTGCAAAGCTTATAAAGTAATTTCATAACAAGAAGAGGGGATGCGCTGCCCCCGTGTCGGGGAGCCTGGCTGCCGGGGAGAGGCCCCCACTACGGGCTGTGGCCTTTCTGGGCAGCCAAACAAAGCTCAGGAACACTCCTTCATGATATATCACTGCGTGAATGGGACCGGCGCTCCCCCTCACCCACCAGAAATGCAGGGTCTGCTTCGACATCCATGCATCCCTTTCTGGGTTTCGAGAGTGGGCTTCTCTCTTACATCCCACGGAGGCTGGGGGGGGGGGATCCAGAAGGGAGCTCCTGAGAAGCGGTATCTCCTGGGAGGGCAATAGGCTCAATCATTTCCCGTCCTTCCAGATTCTGCTAGTCTTAAGAGCTCGCAAACACAGTCCTGCAAGAGCTGCACCCAAGCCCAATATCTCTGCATCAAAACAGGCACCTCTGTTTTCTGTTCAGCATCCTATTTGTAGCACCTGATTTCTGTTTGGCATCTCGACACAGCCCCGGTTCAGGCTGGGACTGACAGCCCACGGTACCACTGCCAATGGAGCAGTCACCATTTCGCCAATATTTTTCTCATTCCACACCTACCCTCTCTTATTTATTTCCAGGCATGATAGACCAGCACAGTAACTGCTGTTAGCAATGCACAAGGGGAGGAGAATTCCTATAGCAACATCCAAACAATCTATCTGACATATCTATGACAAGTATTTGGCACAATGCATCAGTAAATTTATCAGTGGGTCCAATTTTTCCTACTCTGCCTATGGCTAGAAGCATTGCAAGTGTCAAACACACCAGAAATATATGGTGCTCCCCTAGATGGATTTCGCAGCAACACATTTCCATGCAAGGGGCACATCACCTCAGTGGACTGAAAGATAAAGATCCAGCTATCCAGATTTTATGAACTATTTCTAAGAGTTAGGTGATAAAAATGACATTCCCTTTTCTCATTTTTAATAGGAAATTTTAATCTACAGTTTCCATCCTTGTAACATACACAGAAATGGTTAAGTAAGTAACAAGAAGAAAAAAGTTCTCCTTGTATCACCAACATACGGCAACCCCCCCCCCAAGGTTTGGGAAACCATCCTTTGGTTTCAAGCGGCAAGGCCAAGTTTAAAAAGCACCTCTTCTGTACGACCTTGAACCCACTGCAAGCAAATTAGAAAATTCCACATGCGATATCAGTTTAGACTGGCAATTAGCTACTTCTTCACGCAGGAGTGCTGCTTGCACGCTGACTTACCATAAGCCTACAAACACCAGCCAGAAAGGATTTGGAGGTACATGGAAACCTCAGCAGATGAAGTCTACACATGTGCTCTTGATCCAGCTTAAAGATAGCAAAACGCCAAGTGACCAAAGATTTAAGACAGAACGTGGCTACACATTCGAAACATCTCAGAAGCACAAGTTATGCATTCCCCAGGGGGTTGCACTTTCACTTTGCTAAATCGCCTGCGTATTTGCTTTTTTCTGATGGTAGATTAGGAACCATGCATTTCCTTAAACCGCCAGCTTTCGGCCAAGGCACACACGCCCTTCCTGGAGACCTGCCAGCCCACACTCGCACAAGAGGCAGAGCTGGAGAACCACGTTCCACCGTGAGCCGCTCCAAGGCGAGCCGAGGAGCCGGCTGCTGGCCACCGCCGGGCACTCCCGTGGACCCGGCTCGCTCGGGCTGGGCCGGCGGGAGCGCAGTTAAAAAGCGGCAAGCCCGGCTGAGCAGCCTAACCCCTCTGAACAAAGCCCAGGGTTCAGCCCGTGGCATTTTGTTAAATCTCTATCCAATAATTTTACAACTGCAAAAAGTGCAAGATCGAAAGCCCAGAGGAAGAAGCGCACGTTCCATTTAACATGCCTGATTGTAAGGGGAATTTTTTTATTTTTTTTATTTTTTTTTTTCAAAAAAGGTAGGGGAAAAGGAATATAACCTTAAAAACATGGGCAGTAACACGCGTTCCTCTAAGGCAGACCCAGCTTCTGAGCCTTCGCGCTCCTGCGTGCTTCCAGGGGCAGGTTACGTGTACGCTGCACAGGGCGGGCTGTATAGCCTTAGTGCGAACGCCCCTTAAATATTCTTTGTCTGTGGCTACTGCTCAGTGCTCGCATACACACGTGGCTTCTTCATGCAGCGTCACCTCCTGCTGCAGGTAGTCGGGAAGAAAACTGCGCCCCAGGTGTGAGACACCGACAAACCCCGACCTCCAAAGTGGCCCCGTTCCCTCTTCCAGGCACGCACACAGGACCGGGACACTGGACCTGCGTTGTGCAGTCTGGTGGGTGGATTGCGGCCTTGCGAGGCACAGAACATTTAAGGGATGTGACCACACAGGCATCTGACATCTGAACCCCCTCCCACCGCTGGCAGGGGTGACGAGCAGAAGCAAAGGTGCCTGCTCAGCGCCGCCCGGCCGATGCCGAGATGGGCTGTCGGAAGAGGTGCCTTTCTCCCCAAACCATTATTCTAGCAGGGCGGTAGCTGTTAAGACTCTCAGGGCTTTACAAACGGTAACATGCGCCTCATGGAATCAGCAGAGCGGGGTACAAAATGTCCATTTCAGATGTCGTCTCACTGTAGTCTGTTCACAGAATCATAGCTCTTCCGCTAATTGCGGGACATATAAAAGTTGACTGCAAAGTGTTTATCTAGATGATGACGATGAGTATTTTTGGTCCTCATTGGGAAGAAAAGAAAAAAAAAAAAGACAGGCAGACGGTGGAGGTTCCAGGAACAGGCAGTATTAGATAGGCAAATATTTTGCTGCTCCATACTGTTTCAGTAAAACAAATAATATGACCTGAACCTGACAGTCAAAGTAACACAAAGCCCTACAGAAGATAAGGCTGTAGCCTCTATCACAAAGCGCGAGCAACTTTTCAGCTTTTCCAAGGATATGCAGGAACAAAATCACAGTATTTACTTTACAGGCAATGCAGTTGTGGTAGTGCCACAATTCTCCCCAGTGAAGAAATCGCATTCAAAAAAATCTAAGCCGTTTCAGTGTTTAAACGTGCATGAAACGAATAAGCAATTAATTTCCTGCACAAGAAAGGAAGGTGGAGTTCCGCACCACTGGTACTGCCAACACATAGAAACATACTACACCTCTCGGGATAAGCGCCGTGTCTCTCAAGGCCCCAGCTTCCACAGTCCCACAACAATAACGTGACACTCCTCCCTGGCAGCCTTTATCAGCCCCACAGAGCCCTCCCTGCAAGGTCAGTCTCATCCTCATAGGCAGCAGCAGAGTCTTCTTCTTGCAGAAGAACAAGGAGACCTGAGCAGCAGAGCAGAGCACCAGGCGGGCGGCAGAGGTGGGGAGAGACGCCAGCCCTCCCGCGCCATCCCACCCCGGCACGGCAGCGCGTGCGTCTTCCCCTCCTCCTGTCGGCAAAGAGAAGCCGAAAGAGCCAGGAGGTTCCAGGGCGCAGACAACCAGCGCACCGCCCTCGCGCTGGGGTTTTGCTTCAGTCACCCACAGTTCAGCTTCTGAATCCCGACCCAAACCAGCGCCCACTGGTGCAAACAGGAACGGCAGCTCGCAGGAACCCACACGCAGTCCCAGTCCAAAGCGGCCGTACGTGCCCGAGCACAGCAAACATGATAAGCTCTAGCAAGAAACACCTCTGTCCATAGGGAAGAACGTCAAATATGTTTTAAATGTGTTAGGGATAAAGGCAGGAGGAAGAAGAGATGGATTAACTCAAAGACTTACCATTTCAGAATTCTATGCCTAAAAAGGTTTCATACAGCTTGCAGTGATACTAGCAATACTCTGAGTTCTCTCACTCCACATTTTCTCTCCCTAGAGCCCTGTGGCCAGACCCCATTTCCTCCTCACCCCTCCCTACACACACATGAATAATAGTTTTTATTTCCTCTTTTCAGTTTTATTGCTAGGGCTTTTTTCAAGAGTGCACTGTCTAGCTGGGCTTTGCCTGTGACTGGTGCGTAATTAGAGCATCAGCCTTCTTTGCTACGACATAGCCCTTTGCAGTTGCCACATAGGCGGCCGGGGTCTCGTGAGAAGATGCTTACTGTACTGCAACAAAGGGTTTCCCCTGCGCGTATTGTACATGTGGCCCCGAAATACAGCACTCAGCATTCATATCTGAAAGCCTTTCATTCCGAGATGCTTGGCTCTCACATGGCTGCAACGTTACAGCACGCTTGCAAAACTCAAATCAAGGTTCAGAATTTACGCGCGTGCTGGTGTTGAAAAATGATGGGATCGGGGCAGAGTTTTTTGCTCAGGCATTTGAGTCTCAGCTATGAGCTGGTTTCCAGCACTAAATACAGTGAGACTTTTTTTTTCCCCACTCTATATAAGCTTTTTAAAAATTGCATTTTCTTCCATTATCTATTTACTTGTAGATTTTTCCAATCCTAGACACAGACTGCCTGTCCTTCAAGCAGTATTATATTGTAAAGAACACGACCAAGAACAAAACTATATTCTATTTATTCTCAAAAACAAGCATCGGTCTTGTATACTTGAAATCTAGTAATATTTTACGTACCACTCAGATAAGCTGTTCTTTAGAAAGTCTCCTTCTTCCGTCCTTTCCTTGTTAAATTGCATTTGCCCATGACCCATGAACACTGCTCCCACTTGGAAAGGTCTCTGCCCTCAGAGACAAACACATACGTAACTAAACAATCAGTCTTAGGGCAGACGCTCTCAGAGAGAGGAATCTTTTCCGTGGGGTGTGGGGTGCAATAACGTGCAGTGTTCATGTTAATACCAAATAAATAAATAAGAGACATTTTTTCAGTGCTGTGCAAGCTTTTAAATCTACATGCCATAGATACGGCAGAGAAACGAGAACGGGCTCAGTTCGTACTCTTCACACGTATTAAAAATACATCATTATTCTCAATGCATTTTCAGCGTAAAGCAACCCTGCCTCCGAGGATCCCGGAGCACCGTGCGCCCAGAGACCCGGCCTGAAGCCGCTTCTGCGCCAGCTGAGAACCGAGAGAGATTCTCCATTTGCTGAACGGCAACCGAAGCACGCGAGGACATTTCCGAGCTCAGCACGCGAGGACATTTCCGAGCTCAGCACGCGAGGACATTTCCGAGCTCAGCACGCAGTGAGGGCAAGGTTTGCAGGGGAGCGCAGCATCCAGCGGCAGAATAGCAGTTGTTTGCTGAAGAGCATTCAAACAAATCTGGCCGCCGGGGCCTGCCTCGCGCTGCCCGCCGGCGAGGCCAACAGCGCTTACAGAAAGCTGAAGAGGGGAAAAAAGTGCAAAGCTGAAAACAGCACATAAAGCGCCTCATTGCACGAAGCGGAACCATCTCCTTGCTCTTGGTGGGTTTCTGGAGCCTGCACGGCTCCAGCGCACCTCCTCAAGGGACAAGGGCCATAAAACACCCCTACACGCTCCATGTACGACGGGCAAACGCAGCCACGGCTTTGCCTCGCGCTTCCCTCCGGCCGCTGCGAGCAAACGGCAGCAGCCGCAGCGCCCCGAGGAAGGACGCGCGTGTGACAGCACTGCGGGGACGGGAGGAGCCGCGGGGCGCAGCACGGGACAACGACGACGGCCGCTACAGGAAAATCACGGCTATCGTCTCGCTTGGCGGGGGCGCG